>OV651816.1:22254897-22547397 GCA_927349885.1 Psylliodes chrysocephalus
CCTTAAATCCTAGAGATTGATGTTTGCTAAAAATTTCAAGTTTTTCAGTTAGGATTTTTTTTTATATTTTAACCCCCCTTAACTCCCCAATATATTCATATTTTTTTTCAGTATCAATAGACTTTATCTTCTTATAAAGCTTCATTTTTACTAAAAATTTCATATTGATATTGCTTTTTCGTTTTTAATTTAGGATTTTTTTTTTTAATTTCAACCCATCTTAACCCCCTATTTTTAATCGAGATTTGTTAAAAATCAATAGACTTTGACCCCTTATAGAGCTTGATTTTTGCTTAAAATAAGTTCATATCATTTCTCGTTTTTGACTTATCGTGCAGACAAAAAACGTGACATCGGACAGACAGAGACAAAGTAAACCTATAATACTCTTCACAATCTTCACATAATACTATATGAAGAGTAGAAAAAAAAATGTATAAGGTAAAATAAAACAATTTTAAAAGTTCAACAATAATATTCAACTTTGTAAACCTATTTTTTTCTTTTGACAAAGAGTTTAGGTTATATACAGCACAGATGGGCGTCGTTTGGGGGGGGGGGGGGCCAAAGGGGGGGGACCACAGTTGCCCCCCCGCCCCCCCCCCCCCCCGGCTTTTAACGACTTAATCAACAACGCGTAAGATATGCATTACGAACAACAATCTCATATAGAAATAATAATATTCAGGCTAATATAGTTGAAGAATATTGTAGGTTGAATATATTTATTGCATATCTGGATTCTCTTATTACGTCCGCTTACATTACGCTTTTTCCGAAGACTCTGTTAGTTTTTCCTTAAGCCATCCCAAAAGCATAAAAAACAATACTTTTTCTCACTACTGTTTTAGATAATGAAAGTAGTGGAAAAAGTTTGAATTGACAATTTTGAAGCTGAATACCAAACTGGAGTACGAAAGAGCTTTCTGCACACAATGAGCTCTCCATTAATGATTATAGCATCCAAACATTGTGAATTTTATCCAGACATACAAAGTGCTTTAAAAAAATATTTATGGCTCTTCCACCAACGACAGAGTTAATCGAAATAACTTTTAGCACGCTAAGGCATGTTAAAACATGGCTGCGATCTATTCGATCAGTGCGAAGTCATGGTAGAGAAAGCAAAAGCGATAGTAGCGCAAGCTGCGGATAATTCGAGTACTTTAGGGCGATATTTTGTAATTTTGGCGTATCAAATACGTATACATTTTACTTTTTACTAAAAAATAGGTTAAAAAACAATAAAATGAGCAACCGGAGTTGCTATGTTGCAAATTGTACTAACAAAAAAAACTGTAAATTATATAAATTTTCAGTAACAAAATCGAAATTAAATCAAAAAAAATAAATACACAGCTGTATAATAAGAAGAAAAAAAAAACCTTTATTTTTGTAATAATAACAGTAATACTGGAAATAATAGACATCAGAAAAGGTTTTAAATAAAACAATAAATTATTATTTTGATATTCTTCAACATCCCTTAAGTATTAAATGTTTAGCAAATGATTAGATTTTTGCCCTTTAATGGGTCCTATGATTGAACGTTTATGTTATCCATAAACGTACATGTTAGGTCGAATTTTTAACAGTAACGAAGCAAGTTTGTATGATGGAAAAACTGTTAAATTAGAACATAACAGGCGGAAAATGACAGTAATGTGTTGGAAAACCGTTTTTCTCATCATACGAAACTTGCCTAATTACTGTTAAAACTGAGCCTAACATGTACGTTACGGATAACGTAAACGTTCAATCACAGGACCCCAATTATTGTATATGGCTAAAAATGCAATCTTGTGACTTATTGATAGGAAACCAGTTTTTAATCATTAATTTCTATGGGTTCTTTCGAACTAAAAATAAAGAAAATATAAATTACAATCGCAAATATACCAATTATTTTTGTTTAATACGTTTTAATTCTACGCTAATAGTAGTGTTTTTTATTTTGACATTATTTAACCCTATTCTTCAATGACAACTTATTAGGCTTAGGCAAGATCTCATACATTATCTCGTAAATGTTCTATGTTCTATTATTGATTTTTATTGATTATAATACTTTTTTTTAGCTGAAGTAATAAAAATATATAATAATAATATTAATAATTTTTTCACTTGTTTTATAAATCCATATACTTTTTATTTTGTCATTTTTTTGTTGGGTTATTTTATTTATTAGAGACTTGTTAACTATGACAACTTAAGCATCAGTTTCTGCCAAATAGGTCAGTGGCATTGTTAGGATTACTACTACAGTTCCACTCCCCCATAGCTTCGCTATTCAGTGAGATATCAGATTAATTTTGTTCTGTTTGAAAGACTTTCTTATGATGGATTCAATTGTTCTGTGACGTCATGGCTTACTTCCGATTTTTCCAAAAATAACAGATTTTTTTTTATTTTTAAAAGGAAACCCTCTTTTATTGTAAATTTAAATTTCTGGGACATTTATGTATAACAATCGTGTATTGACAATTTTCCTGTCAGCTGTCAAAATGGCTGCCATATTGGATAATATTTTTTCTAAATATGTTACTATTAATTCGTTTATGGAAAAACATATAGGAATGTACGAGCTTTATAAAATCTTTTTAGGCTTCCAAAATTCCCATTGAAAACCCATTTACCGTATACCAGTGGCGCCATCTAAGCATTTTTATTATTAGCAAACCGTTTAATAATTTATCCCGCTTTTTATCTTCGTTATTAATTGAGATATCGGAATGAAAACTTATTTGTTTAAAAGCTTGGGACAAATACTCTCATGTACTGGATTCAATTGGTGTGTGACTTCATGGCTTACTTCTGTTTTATCGGAAATAACAAAAATTTCAATTTATTTTTAATTTTTAAATAGAAAACCTCCGTTTTTATTGAACATTTGAATTTTAGAATCATGTGTTGAAAAATTTTTTTGTCAGCTGTCAAAAATGATCATCATATTGGAACATATTTTTTTTAATATGTTAGTGAGATAATTTTCAATACACGCTTCTTATACAAAAATACCCCAGAAATTCAAATTTTTCAATAAGAAAAAAGGGTTTTCATTAAAAAAATAAAAAAATTAATTGCGATTTTTCTATTATTTCTGGAAAAAACCGGAAGTAAGCCCATGACCGTCACAGGAAATAATTAAATCCATCATAAGAAAATTCCTCTTTTTAATTCATTTTCTTTGGTTTTCCCAATAAATAAACATACTAAATTTTTTCAAAATTTTGCCCCCCCCCTATAGAATTGTGTAACGACGCCCATGAGCACAGCAGCTCTACCGTCGGTGGCATAATGGTGTGAGTAAGGATTTGTTGTCTTGAAATTTAAATTATTTTAAATTGACTTTAGATACACTTAAATAAAATACAAAAAAGAGTATTTTAAACCATAGATGGGCACCACTGAATTTTTTATAGATCAAAAAATTTGGTATTATTTGATAAAGAAGTTTTTAAAATCTAAAGGTAAATTCAGAAACCATAGTAAATAAAATTTAAATAATTAAACCATAAATACATGAATCTGCAAATAGATACTTGTAGAGATGATCATGATGTTTCTGTGAAATAAAAGTCATACATAATTTAAATTGAATTTAATAGAAAAATAAATGAAAGTGATATATTAACAATATTTTCCTCAAATTGTTCGATGAGCATTAAATTATACAAACGTTCTTTGCTCAAAAGAGGAATAATGATATATTAACAATATTTACCCAATTCATTTGATGGAATCAAACTCTAAAAGTAATAAAATTGGAAGTATTTTTCTCAATCCACTTAGGTATCAACATTTAAATTTATAAACGGTAGAAACAATATAATTGAAAATACTCAATTCATATTTAAACAGTTAAAATAGTCAATAGAAATGGTGTAATTGAGAATATCCTCTCAATTCATTTCGCCAATAGTTGGAGAAATATATTAATAATAAAATAAGAAGGTTTATTTATACCTATCCGAGACATCTTGTTTAAAATGAAGGTATATTGTTTTTGAGTACTCAAAATAATATTTACCAAACTGGTTGTAAATAAAAGAAACAAAAAAGTATTCTTAAAACTAAAATCATACAGAAAATAAACAAACACCTGTTTCAAAATATAAGTAAAGTGTCTAAATAGACATTGCGAAACATATTGTTAAAATTAAAGAAAACATAATAAATACCAAAATATAATCCTAGGTCTGACAGCGGCACTAGGAAAGAGCTCTCTGTTAGGCTACACACTGCACACCGAAGCTCATCATGTTACAGGACCTGCTTGGGGCACGGGGACCATTGTAAGAACGTTTTGAAATAAAAAGGAAATATCTGCTTCGCAGGGTAAATAAAACGGACCCAGCATATTGGCAAGACAGAATTCCATTCTGTAAGCTTTCTGAGAATAACCACCCACGGTTGATGTGGCTCCTTTTGTTCATCCACGGGAAGAAACCCTAGGGAAATACCCGCAAAAAAAAGAGAAAAAAGCCTGAAGGGCAAAACCGTAGAACACGTGTTTCTGACTATTGGTCTTCATCAGTACGGTGCAGCCAAGTTCAAGACAGAATGGGAAACTAACGATGGAATAAAAAAACAAAACAGGAGATCACTCAAGTGGCCAACCCACACATTTGTGGCTTCGGCCAACAATTCCCTGTGATTACAGGGAAAGTTATTAGCGTCGCCACGGCGGCAGTTATAGCCATCATGGTGATGCATCCTACCCCCAAGGAAACTAAACATGAAAAAGGTTTAGTGCGGTGAAGAATTGACAGAAAAAAGGGGTTATTGGGAAATACCGCAAAAAAAAGAGAGAAAAAAAAGCCTGAAGGGCAAACCGTAGACACGTGTTTTCTGACTATTGGGTCTTCATCAGTACGGTGCAGTTCAAGTCTATCATAAAACTAAACTCTGACGTCAGGTCCGTCGACTTATATAGCCTTTATTGACCTTCTCGAACCTTCTCGACCTGTCATCTAGAATGTTTCTTGACGGGTAATGGACCATTTCTAGACATTTCTGGAATATTCTTTTTTAACCGACTTCAAAAAAAGGAGGGAGGTTATCAATTCGTCACGATATTTTTTTTTTTATGTATTTTCAGCGATAATTCTTTAACACGGTGGTCCCGATTTTAATAATTCTTTTTTTTTTAGAAAGGGGATACTTCAGGGGTGATCCCATATAAATTTGGTTAAAATCTAAAAATTGGGATCATGAGAAAATCCTCAAACTCTTCTTGTCCTTGTGTCCGATTTATATGATTCTTTTTTTGTTAGTAAGGGGGTACCTCAGGGGGTGGTCCCATTTAAATTTGGTTTAGATGTGAAAATGGCATCTGCACGTTTTTTGAAGGTCGGTTTTTTTAAATTTTTAAATTTCTAATACTTGTACTTTTACTTATGACGACCGCAGCACACTGTAGAGTGATGAGTAACATTCCACTTCTTTTTCTATCTGTACGTTTCCTATGATAGCCGCAGGCTACTGCAGGGTGCTGCGTAACAATATTATAAAGGATTATAAAAAATCACTTTTCGAGCACATCCAAAATTAAAAAAAGTAAAAAGTTTTTTTTTCAACCTTTCACGCTTCCGTCTGCTTCTATGGAGGGGGGTTCTGGAGAGGCTCCCGCCAATTAGGCTTTATTTCCACTCTGCCTTTTCCCTCCTGTGGGGTTTCGCATGGCAGCACTGATGCCCCCATATACTTGTTTGGCTACCATTTGGATATTCTGCTCCTATCCTTACATTCTACCGACTAGATGACCTCCAAGCTCTACAATAGTATGGCCACCCATACTGACCATGACTCTTTCTGTCAGTCAGCGACCCAGTAGTTGCTTTTTGAGATATTTTATTTTCATATTTTGATAGAATAGTTTACTCAGTACGAAAAAATCAAGCTATCTATGAATGAAAACTATGGAATAGCGCCCACATTAGAACTGTCTCATATTTCAATAATTCAAAATTTTAACTTAAATTTACCTTCATACCTGCTAAAAATTTACAGTTATAGATTCTTTCGGCATCAAACTAATTGCTAACTTACTTGCTCAGGTAATATATATTGCTTATGGCTTTGGTAATATCTATCTAATTAACTTTAGTTTTACCTTTGATATTGTTAAAAATACAAAGCATGTTCATTAGTAAAAAAAAGGCACTGCTCTGTACGCCACACAACCGCTGATATCAACAATTACATATCATTCTACCATTTTCAAATTACTGTTAATGCAATATGTAAATGTATATTTAAAAAAAAAAAGTAATGGAAATTCACATGAGCTCACTCTTAAGACATGCAAGCCGTGGAAGAACACACATTAAGGTAAATGATTGTATTGCAGAGCACTGTAAAACCTACCTTTTGATACGTCCTATGGCAAGAATACTAGAGAAAACGATATAATAAATCAAATTTACTTCATCACCAAAAATATAGAAAAATAGGTGTTCATATAATCCACTTCTGTTATTCATATGAGAGCATTATACTCAGTAAAAAAGAAGGCGGTGTTTTATTGCAATTAGATTTTAACATACACTCCACTACAAAAAAAGGAGATATAAAAACATCGACTCAAAAAAAATTGGTTGAAGGGCATGTTTTAAAATTTCTAATATCGGCGTTTGCAAAGGCATTTTACGTTAAAACATTCATTATCTCTTTCTTCAAATCTTCACACAGCCCTTAGTGGGGTGAGTTAACAGATCCTGTTGCCTTCAACCATATTTTTCTGACATAAAAAAGGCATTCTCCCAATTGTAATATTTTAAACCAGTTTGTTCATTTAAATAAAGTGATACGTTATATTTATGATTTCAAACTTTTATTCATAATTTGAGAAGTTCTTGTCGTAGCTCAGCTGAAAAACAGATGTAGCATGTCACAAATGTAAATAAGATATACACATTCAAAGGAAGTGTATAAACCAGCCTTACATATGCTACTGCCAATAGTCCAATCAAATAGACCTTTGAATCAAAATTTTTGGAGGAAATACAGGAATTTTTGATACTTTAGAGTATTTGAAAAACGATATGTAAAAAAAAATTTTTTTTTCCAGGCACCGGCAAATGTCAATAAAGAAGAAAATAAAGTGTTTTTTTAAGGTTATTTAAAAAACGTTAGGTGCTATAAAAAAAAGTTCTTAATAAAATTTGTGAAGCATAAAGGTTTACATAAAAATGATATTTGACATTTTTTGCTAATATTAAAACTGACAGGTTAGGGTGGTTAGAAATTAAGAGGAGATATATATGACTTGGAAAAAATCATAAACGATCTGAAAATTCAATTATAAATTTCTTTTTTTCTGCAGCCGTCCCGAAAATAGAACTTTCGGTATGATTTATTAAATCGAAAGTGAAACTTTACACAAATCGTGCCGAAAGTAGCTATTTTCGGAATGATTTTTTTTACTTTCGGGGACGATTTTTTTACTTTCGGAATAATTTTCAATATCTATGTAGGCGGCCTTAGCAATGACATTTACGGAATTAGGCATTCCAACGGACCTGTCCAAATGGCTACCAGTGGGTAATGACAGTTTTAGATATGGCAACCCTGTTGTCATGTTGTCATTAACAGGGTCAATGATACATATATACAGTTATATAGATTGCTCAAAAGCTGGTCGTTTACGAGCGGCCCATATTGCCTGGCAAATATTTATTAATTTGAATCGGTTTAGCAAAAATGTGTTTTAAAAACCAATTTTTAGCCTTTAGATATTAAAAAAAAAAAATAATTGCTTACATTTTTACTTCAAGGGCACAAGCTTATGTTTATTTTGAAAAATATGGATGATCAATCTATGTAACTATCTATTTCATTGACCTTGGTCAAAATCACCAGGCCTACCAGGGTTGCCATAAATTTTGCCATATCATAACCCGTCAGAACCCACTGGTAAACCATTCAGTTTGGAATGCCTAATTTTTATTATGACATCGCTTGTCAAACTAAATTTGTTAATAGTTTCCACTGTATTTTCAATTTTCCGATCCAGAAATGGAAATCGACAACGAAAGTGACGAGGAAATGATTATTCCACATGAAATCAGTGAAGCTGCTAAAGTCGCTACTTATGAATTGTTTGCCAGTAAAAGTCAAGAGAGAGGTATGAAATGGTCTATAATTTATTCCCAAAAATGGCAAAGATGATAAAAATTAATATCCTTGAAAGCTAGTACAAGTACTGCAACGTCTAATACTAATTTCAACACAGCCATTTCTGCTAATATTCCCTAATACTATTAATATAAGTAATTGTTATAATTGTACATTTAATGTTCATCAAGTAATATTTATAGTATCTATCCCTATTATTTTTTTAATATTTTATCTAATAAACGGCTGCAGAAAAAAATATTGTACGTAACGCTACCCAAAAGTGATTTTAACGGGGACCTCGCAGGCTTCCAGGACCTCGCCTACGGCTCGCCCTGGAAACTGCCTACTCATCCCCGTAAAATATCACTTTCGGGACTTGTTACGTAAATAAACTATTTCGAAAAATTATTTTTTTTTGTTTTTTTAAGTTATAACAATTTTAATTCAGAAAATTTCAATATATTATACCGAATTTATGTAGTAAAAATAAATTTTTGAAGTAAAACTTATTAGCATGCCCTGACATGAAAAAATGAGTAATGAACTAATAAAAACGACATCCCCGATAGTTTGGTCCCCCACCTTGAAGTTCCATTAAATAAATAAAAAAAAAAACAATAAAGAACTAAATTAAAAATATTAAAAAAAATAAAAATGAAAATAAAAATAAATAAAAATAAATAAAAATAAATAAAAATAAATAAAAATAAATAAAAATAAATAAAAAATAAATAAAAATAAATAAAAATAAATAAAAATAAATAAAAATAAATAAAAATAAATAAAAATAAATAAAAATAAATAAAAATAAATAAAAATAAATAAAAATAAATAAAAATAAATAAAAATAAATAAAAAATAAATAAAAATAAATAAAAATAAATAAAAATAAATAAAAATAAATAAAAATAAATAAAAATAAATAAAAATAAATAAAAATAAATAAAAAATAAATAAAAATAAATAAAAAATAAATAAAAATAAATAAAAATAAATAAAAATAAATAAAAATAAATAAAAATAAATAACAATAAATAAAAATAAATAAAAATAAATAAAAATAAATAAAAATAAATAAAAATAAATAAAAAATAAATAAAAATAAATAAAAATAAATAAAAAATAAATAAAAAATAAATAAAAATAAATAAAAATAAATAAAAATAATAAAAATAAATAAAAAATAAATAAAAATAAATAAAAATAAATAAAAATAAATAAAAATAAATAAAAATAAATAAAAATAAATAAAAATAAATAAAAATAAATAAAAATAAATAAAAATAAATAAAAATAAATAAAAATAAATAAAAATAAATAAAAATAAATAAAAATAAATAAAAATAAATAAAAATAAATAAAAATAAATAAAAATAAATAAAAATAAATAAAAATAAATAAAAATAAATAAAAATAAATAAAAATAAATAAAAATAAATAAAAATAAATAAAAATAAATAAAAATAAATAAAAATAAATAAAAATAAACAAAAATATGTTTAAAATATATAAAATAAATAAAAATAAACAAAAATAAGTTAAAATATATAAAAGTAAAACAAAAAACATTTATTTTTATTTATTTTTGTTTAATTTCTATTTTTAATAAATTACCTATCTGTATTTAATTTTTTTAACTATTTGTAATTATTTTTATTAATTTTTTTAATTATGTTTTTTTTTTTATTTATTTTCATATATTTTAACATATTTAAACATATTTTTAAACATATTTTTAACATATTTTAACATATTTTAAACATATTTTAACATATTTTAAACATATTTTAACATATTTTTAACATATTTTAACATATTTTTAACCATATTTAAACATATTTTTAACATATTTTAACATATTTTAACATATTTTAAACATATTTTAACATATTTTAACATATTTTAACATATTTTAAAACATATTTTAAACATATTTTAACATATTTTAACATATTTTAACATATTTTAAACATATTTTAACATATTTTAAACATATTTTAACATATTTTAACATATTTTAACATATTTAACATATTTTAAACATATTTTAAACATATTTTAAACATATTTTTAAACATATTTTAACATATTTTTAAACATATTTTAAACATATTTTAAACATATTTTTTATTTATTTTTCATTTATTTTTATTTATTTTATATTTATTTTTATTTATTTTCTTTTACACTTATCTTTTTATTTATTTTTGTTTTAATTTTATTTATTTTTTATTATTTTTTATTTTTAATAATTTACTTTTTTTAATTTAATGTTTTTAAACTATTTGTTATTATTTAATAAAATTGTGTTTATTTTAATTTTTTTGTTTATTTTTTAATTAGTTTTTTAATTTTTAATTACTTTTATTTATTTTCATTTATATTTTATTTATTTGTATTTATTTTTATTTATTTTATTTTACTTTTATCTTTTTATTCAGTTTTGTTTAATTTTTTATCTTTATTTTTTTAATTTTTAATTTTTTTTAATTTTTGTTTATTTAATGGAACTTCAAGTGGGGGACCAAAACTGTCGGGATGTCGTTTTTATTAATTCACTCCTCATATTTTTCATGTCAAGCTAAATAAGTTTACTTCAAAATTTATTTTACCATATAAATTCGTATAATATATTAAAATTTTCTAAATTAAAATTGTTATAACTTAAAAAAAAAAATATATAATTTTTCCTAAAAGAAATTTTTTAATTTTCTGAGTAAATAACAAAAAAGAAACTACAAAATCATTGAATTTTCAGCTCGTTATGATTTTTCCCAAGTCCATATATATCTCCTCTTAATTGCTAACCACCCTAACTCTGTCAGCTTTAATAATAGCAAAAAATGTCAAATATAATTTTTATGTAAAACTTTATGCTTTACAATTTTTTATTAAGAAACTTTTTTTTTATAGCACCTACCGTTTTTAAATAACCTTTAAAAAACACTTTATTTTCTTGTTTTTTGGACATTTGCCGGTGCCTGAAAAAAAACATTTTTTTTAAATATCGTTTTCAAATACCCTATAGTGACTTATATCAAAAATTCCTGTATTTCCCTCCAAAAATTTTGATCTAAAGGTCTATTTGATTGGACTATCAGATATTACCAATAATTACTCCTCTTTTGGAAAAGGTTCTTCAAAGCCCACCCACCTTGTTTTAATTCTGACAAGTCTCTGTGGTGTGATGAGGTGACAATGCACCTGGCGAACAAGCTAAAAAGCCAGTTCAATTTACAATGCGGTCTGGGGCTTTTTTTTTATTATTTATATGTTTTAAAAATATAAATTACCTGTAGAATTTCCAAGCAATTAATCATCACAATCGCCTGATTTTAACAATGTTTTCTTTTCTTATGTTGGAAGTAGTTAAATCGCCTAAATTGATTAACGTTTTTTCCAATAATAATCGAAATTAAATCAAAATAAACGATTTTGTAGGTGTCTATATTGCAAAAAAATCCAAGTCAGACAGAAGATCAACGATAATTTCGTCAAAGATTTATCGATAGAAGAGCAACTGGCTTCTTTGAACATATCTTGCGATAATTCCCCTAAATCCAATCGTTCATTGAACAATGACGAAAACGTTTCTAAATTGTCCCAATTTTTTTTGCTCTAGGTAAGAAATAATAAATTGTCACCCATCGATTAAACCTGTACAAAATATTACATTTTAGGTACCAAAAATCACTCTTCCGCTACATCGATTACCCGACTCAACAGCCAAAAATTTCGCCACCCATAACGTAGTTCTAGTATTTCCGATAGACCAAGCGCACTCAGACCCTATTGGGCTAATCTCGGAGGAGAAAATCATAGCGGCCAGTGCGGTACTGGTAAAAAATTGCAACGGCTTTGAAGGCCGACGCCCAGAAAGTGGAGGTGGATTCCATGCCCGGAAACGCCGCCACAAAAATGGCGATTTGAAGCAGAGTTTCACGTACCACGACGAGGGATCCATTGGCAATACGTCTGATAATCTGGAGGCAATATCAGAAGCGGCTAGCAATCATTCAGTGGACAGCAGTATCGAACTGGGAAAATGAGGGACCAAAATGACAATTTGTCGGATATGGTGTCTGCAAAACGTATCAGGTTAGTATCTTAAGTTTGAATGGAATGCGAATTAGTTGATAGTGAAAGTTATTGTATAATGTTTATTTGTTTTAAAACAGTTTATTTACACTAAATACTAATTAATTTTATTTATACTAAAATACTTGAAACAGAACTATTTATATTTCACACTTATATTCTAATTTATGTAACAATTTGAATGTATATCTTCAAACTGTGTTTCACATTCAACGGAACTGCTCCACCCACATGTCAGTTAATTTATATACATGCGTGAGCGCTCTATTATTGTTCGATTGTAAGTTTCTACTGAGATCGAGAGCATTCTTATAGCACATACGCCCATAAATTAAAAGTGTCTACGAGGTTCTCCCGCCACTTCTTTAAATTCGTCATCGTTCTCGTGTATTCCATGAATGATTCACTACGACTAGCCATAGGCGTATCACCGGTGGTCGACTTATTTCTTTAAATATTCTTTGGTAATCGGACAAGTGGGGCCTTAAAAGCCCAAACAAAGCAGAGAGGGCCTTAAAGGATTAGAACATTACCGGATTGGTCGGAAATGGCTCGCATTACAGTATAATAAATTCTTTGGTGTTTTGATAACAAATTTGGAATCTTGTGTGTGTGTGCCATTTCAACGATTAGGCGTGTGTACGTCATCATTAACATGCGAAATAAGTAAACAAAGCATAAGCAGTGACGACACCAGACGTACAAATTTATACTAACATTAAACTAAATAAATACTGTTTTCTGTTGTTTCTGTTTTAGGACACTACTATGGGATAGTATAATAAATATTTAAAGGAAAATTGAATAAAAACTTGTCTATTCTTTTCGTATGGAAACACATTGAACGATTTGTGGCATTTACGTTGAAGAACCTAATAAAAAAATAATTTACTATGAAATTAAATGGATAGTAATTGACTTTGAAAAAGATAAAAAAATACAAATTTTAAAATCAGTAATAAAATAATGTTTATTGCTAATAGTAGATATACATATAAAATTTTATTACAATATTACATATGAATGATTAAGAATAAACATGGATATCCTGCTGAGGCATTTACTTATAAAAATAATTAAAAACTACACATAATAAATAATGTAAGTAATTAAATAAGAGTAAAAACAAGACAAGAGTAAAAATAGCAATACTTAAATAATTAAATTACTTAAATAATTAAATTACTTAAATAATTAAATTTAATTTTTTTTTAGAAGTATCTATAAAATTAAAACAAAAATTAAGACAACATATATTTTATAAAGATTATTGTTACTGTAAATAATAAGACTAATCAAATTATTGAAAATATCTCTATTTTGTTTTATGAACCAGCTCTTTATGCTCATTTTATAACGCCTTAGATTGTTGATATGTTTTATATCAGTTGGCAATAAGTTGTATAATCTTGGTGCAAAGTAACGCTGCCCAATGTTTTTATGGGAAGTTGTAAGATACGCATTTTTTCCTCTGGTGCAGTAGTCATGTGGGGAAAGAGTAATTTTTATTTTATTTTTAAAAACGTTAATTAGAATGTTTTGACAGTACAGTTGTCTCATGTCGAACAATTTAGTTTCAGTAAAAAGTGCATCACTAGAGTAGGTTGTTTCCTATACATAATTTTTAATAACCATTTTTGTAACATGTTAAGATTTTTCATGTGACAGTCTGCTGCACCACCCCAAGCAACTATTCCATAATTTAGGTGTGATTGCACCAAGGAAGAGTATAACATTTTGAGTTGTTTTTCATCTAGAAAATCACGTAAGTATCTGAACTTAAAAAGTAATGCTCTAATTTTATTTGTGATATTATTTATCTGCAGGTCCCGCTTGAGATGCTGATCTATAATAATACCTAGATACTTAATTGATGTTGATTCTGGGATCTGGATGTCATCTATACTCAGTGGTCCTAGATTTGGTTGATGGTTTATATAAGATGTAAATGACAAATATTTAGTTTTTTCTATATTTAGTGTAAGTTTATTTAGTTGAAACCACTTTTTTATTTCTTTGAAATCTTCGTGAATGATAGCTTTCAGTTCATCCCAATTTGGAGCAAAATAAGTTATTACAGTGTCATCGGCGAAGCTGATAATATTTCCTTTACTATTTAGTTTTAGTAAGCTGTTTATATATAGAGTAAATAATAGCGGTCCGAGTACCGTACCTTGGGGTACTCCATAAGTAACAATTCTCTGTCCACTACGTATTCCATTAATATCCACATGTTGGATCCTATTATCTAAATAGCCTTTTAATAAATTAAAAATTTTTCCTCGTAAGCCATAAGACTGAAGTTTTTGTAACAACCGTTTGTGACATACAGTATCGAAGGCTTTAGAGAGGTCGATGAAGATGAAAATTGCGGGGGTTTCTGAATCCAAAGCATTGTATAATTGTGAAGTTAGTGCATATATTGCATCTTCTGTCGACCTTTTCTCTCTAAAACCATACTGGTTGTCAGATATTATATTAAATTTATTTAAGAATTTCGTCATTTTTATTTTTATAATTTTTTCAATAATCTTTGAAAATACAGATAATATTGGTACGGGTCGATAATTTTGCATCAGAGTCTTCTCCCCTTTTTTATAGAGGGGTTTTATTATACCAATTTTTAGACACTCAGGAAAGCATTCGTTATTTATACATTTGTTTATAAGATGCGTGAGAGGTTTAATGATTTCATTTCTAACTTCTTGCACAGTTTCTGATTTAATACCATCCCAACCAGGAGCTTTTTTAGATTTTAGTGAATTAATAATAGTTAAAACTTCTTCCTCATTGGTATTATCTAAATACATGGTACTTTCTGATGTGCCTAGATTTTCTTCGAAGTTATCCGGAGGAACAATTCTGTTTGCAAGATTTTGCCCGAGTTCAGTATAGTAGTTATTAAACTTGTTTGCCATGTCAAATTTGGCTGTAATTTCTTTGTTGTTTTCTATAACTAATTTTTCACTTTTTGTTTTAGATGTTTTCCTTCCGCAAAGTTTATTGACGCATTTCCACAAAGCTATGGAAGAACTTTTATTTTCTATCACTAAATTATTCATATATGAACTTTTAGCTTTTTTTATTAATGATCTAATTATATTTTTGTAGTTATTATATCTTTCTTTAATGCTAATATTTTCAGGATTTTTTACTGTTAAGATGTATAATTTATTTTTTTCTTCTATAGATTTAGCTAATGTTGCAGTCATCCATTGCCTTCTTATAGACTGTTTTTTATTTTTTATTTTTACCGATTTAGTTTTTTTAGATATGTAATTATTTAACCTATTTATGAATAACTCGAAATTGTCACTTCCATTATTTGAATTATATAATTCTTCCCATTTTTCATTTTGTAGATCTAATTTTAAAGTATTGTAATTTATGTAAGTTTTATATGTTGGGATATTTGGGTTATTGATTTCTGTATTCATGTTATATGTTAAGGCTACCGGTGAGTGATCTGTAATATCATTTATAAATATAAAACTATTGTGTTCGTCTATGTTGTTATTTGTCTTTAGGAAAAGATGATCTAGGCAAGTTTTACTAGTTGGTCTAGTTATTTTATTTATATATGAAATAAAATTGTACGAGTTGAGGCAATTTTTATAGTCTTCCACATGTTCATCGTTACTTAAAAGATTAATGTTCATATCTCCTACTATTATATGATTTTGTTGATTTTTACAGTTTTGTAGATATTTTAATAATTCGATATTGAACATATCAGGTGTTTGAGTAGAGTTAGGGGATCTGTATATCGCGGTTAAAAAAAGATTATAATTTTTAAAGGAAATATTAACTTCTGCCGCTTTACACTGACCTATAAATGTGGTGTTGAATTTGTAATTTAAATTTGATTTTATGTATATAACTATACCATCATTTCTGTTAAAAGTTCCATCGTTATATAAAACATCATACCAATCTAAAGAAAATACATCTATTGAATTTGAAAGTTGGAACGATTGTGTCAAAACAATTACGTGAAAATCAGATATAATAGAATTTAGAAACAAACACAACTTATCATAGTTTTTACTTAGATTACGTATGTTAAAATGTATTATTTTAAAGTCTTTGACTAATTTTGTTGAATATAAAGTATTAAATAGAGATATATTTTCAATAATTTTGGTATCAATCTTTTTATGATGATAATTTTGAATATATTCATTCATTTCTCAAGGATCCAAATCGTGTTCTAGGTTTTTAACCAGTATTTTTTGGTTTTCCTCCCTTTGGAGTATTTTCTACTTGATTTTTGTGTGTCTTCGTCTTTTCTTCTTTTTTCTCTTCTTTTTTACTGTTTTGAATTACCGGTGGTATTGGGTTTTGAACAGATATGGTTGGAGTGGGAGTCTCAGGAGCACTGTTAGGATGTACTTGACTCCGTGTAGCTTCAGCCTCAGCCTGTTCAAATTCTAGTAATTCTTGAACGGTTATAACTTTGTTATCAACAATTAGCCTTTCCCTTTTGATGTAGCACCTATTTGTATTAGTTCTTAGTCTTTTGAGATGTCTTTTTAGCACGTTCGACTGTTGTGAGGTCGTGCGAGATAGTTAAGTTAGTACCTTTTAATTTTGTACAATTACGGAGAACTTTCGTAAAAGTGGATAGAAACTCTACCTTAATAGGTGCTTGAGGTGAATATCCTAGGCTATAAACGTTGTTTATCTGATCAACCCCTAAATCGATATTAAGTAGATCGTTTAATTTATTGCAAATATTTTGATTTGATATATTTGGCACAATTTGTTTTATACCAAATATAACAATATTGTTTTTCTTATTTTGGCGCTCTAAATATTCTACCTTGTCTTGTAATATTGAGTTTTCTTTCTCTAAAGTTCTAATTTTCTCGGTTAGTTTTTCTTCAATTTTAAGTAAAATTTTAATCTCGCTGGCTTCTATAAAGTTTCTTAATTTTTGAATTTTTTACTAAACAGTTTTTAAAACAAGGGGGCGGAGAGGCTAGCCGCGAGACAAGTTGAATTTACGTTCTCGCGGCAGTTAAGTCGTAAAGTGTCCGGTCACGTTATGGATGAGTGACAAGAGGACTTAGCCGACTAGCGGTTAACCGTCGTCGACGTGGAATGAATGACGATTAATGAGGGTATGATGAATGGGAAGGAGTAAGGCATCCAAATAGTGGCACAATAGCCCATGTGAGCTTCAGTGCTGCGATGCGAACCACAAGAGGACTCCAAGCCTGATTGAGAGGAGCCTGTGTCCTGATTCGGAGGGAAGTCTGTCGGGGACCCTCGAGGGGGGAGCAGAGGGATGCTGCCTGAAAAGGTGAAAAAAATGGAGGGGGAAGTGAATTTGGGGAGATTTTTCGCAGAAACAATTTATTTGATATTTAAATAACGATAATAACAAATAATGACATGCTTTTAAACCATAATAAATGTAACAGTTTGACATTCTGCAAGCTTAAAAAATCAACTATCTTTAATTACACTATAATAGTCAATACAAAGAGTTCAAGAAATCCGTGATTTATGGGTTGTCTTTAGCAATTTTTCCTTTGTTCCTCATATAAACTCAGTCATTTCAAAAATCACTACAGTTACTTGGTTTTATTAATAGAAACTCTAAATACTTAAAAATTGCTGCATTGAGAACATTATTCTTAGCCTACGTTAGATCAACACTTGAATATGCATCTGTTGTTTGGTCCCCTCATTATTCTGTGCATATTCAAAGATTGGAAGCTGTTCAAAATCGATTTTTGAGAACTTGTGCTCACAGAATGGGATACGCACAGAGTACTTACGACTGCGAAACGATTGTAAAACTTTTAAACCTAGAATTTATATATACGAGTATAAGACGATTTATTAATGACTTATTGTTTTTTCATAAAGTGTTATCGGGTAAAATAAATTGTAACGATATATTACCGTCTTTGCCATTTCGTGTATCAGCTAGGTTATAAATGACATAATTGGAACCTGTTACCATTAACTTAAGAAACAACTCTATCACGCCCTAACTCAGCTAGAGCTGTGGGTTCATTTTAATTATTTTAAAATTTTTAATTTGAGTCATTTGAGGGCATATACCCTTTTACAAAATATTTATACAACTTTTATATTATTTTTTTTTTTCGTATTTCCAATAATAAAACAGCTATAGATGAATTACTCAGTGATGGTACACCCTTGTATATCGTCGTCCTAATAAGAAAAATGCCTATCTCCGTTTTGGAAAATTTTACAGGAGAGAAGAAAAACGTTAATTTTTAATAAATACATTATTTCATTACTACTTGTTCTTCACATCTAACATATACAACTTTGAATGTAACACAAAAAAAACAACATTCCTACGTGTTACGTTTTTAAACAAAAGTTTGGAGCTAGGCATTTCTTTTTGGCAATTGTCAAGTCAGGGATAAGAACCTTTACATTATTTCAATTTAAAATTAATCGTTAAGTTGACACTCTGAAGTTTGGTCAGAAGGTGGCTTATGCGTTATTCTAATACATAGATGTAAACAAAATCCTATTTTTGCAAAAAACAGGAGTTAGGCACTTTTCTTATTAGAGCGACGATATGTGATATTGGCTAACATGTTGGTATCGTTGAATAGGTAAATTCATAAGGAATGTTTTGTTAAAATAATATACAGGGTGTTGCATTTGAATAAATTTACTAAATTGGCCATTTCAAAACACTCTGTATAAAATAAACCAATTCTATAACCACTATTCGTTAGCTCACTATCTTATAAGTAAACAATGTTAAAATCGATGTAAACCTACCTAAATTATGATAATTTATTTTGGGGACTAGCTCGTTCTCTAATTTCATATAAAAATTAATTGCTTGTAATATTTTGAAAAAAAAGTTCTAGGGTTGAATATTATTAGAAATGTGCAAGTAACAGAATGGAATAATCGTGAATACTTTTCTCTTTGACAAATATATTTTTATTAATGACAAAATTACTGACAACTCTCAAACTAAGTCTAACAATAAGTACATGGGTAAGTATCAACTCTAACAATCCTCCCCCCTGAGCTTAAACCCAAATCTTTGTACAGGTTTGACTAGACGTCCACTTCTTGTCTTCAATCCTTCTTCTTCTGTTTCTTTTAGACGTGCCTGTCCATTCACTTCGTCTTTATCATCCTTTTCTTTCCCAACTAGCTTCTGTGTCTGCTCTGAATATTGCTTAACCGCCTTCTTTTCTAAGCGCTCTTTCCTTTCCTTCATAATATGAACCTTACTTTCGCAATCTGCGTCTACTTCCAATGGGTACAATTTTTGAAAAGGCCTTAATATTTCCCCATGTTGTAATTTTACCTTTGCTGCTCTGCAATTTTCATCTTTTCCTTCTATTAATTCTAGAATCCTACTCAATGGCCAATTTATTCTTTTTATATTTTCTTGTTCCACATAAACTACATCTCCAATTTTTAGTGGTCTAGATAGTTTTCTCTGTTGGTGATGATGAATGAGTTGCGCTAGGTATTCATTCCTGAATCGAGATCTAATGTCGTCTCTTAATTTTTGTAAATATCGGTATCTTCGGATTATATGATTTCTGTCGATGTTGTCCAAGTCTGGTATTTCACAGGTTATCAGGTTATAAAGAAACATTGAAGGTGTCAATGGAATTAAATCTTGATCATTTTCGGAAACATACGTCAGCGGCCGAGTATTTATTATCGCTTCGCAATCGCAAAGAACAGTTAACAGTTCTTCATAATTAACGCATGCTTTTCCCAAATTTCGCCGGAGTAATTCTTTAATCATTCTTACAATACGTTCCCAGAATCCTCCCCACCACGCAGCTGTTGTATTTTTCTAATCGACGAATAATCTAAAATCTTAGTCCAGTCCATTTTCTTTAGGCAATTATTAGCACCAGTAAAATTCGTTCCATTATCTGAGTACAAAACTGAAATTCGTCCCCTTCTGGCAATGAATCTTCTAAGTGACAATAGAAAATTATCTGTGGATATAGCTGTTACCAACTCCAAGTGAATTGCTCTAAATACTGCGCATGTAAATAAAACCACCCATACTTTTGAACCATCTTTTAAATATAATGGGCTAGCTAAATCTACTCCTGATATCTCGAAAACAGCTGCATTATTTATCCTATCTTTTGGCAAAGGTGCTAAAGGAGTTGATATGGATTTGCTATTAAAGCGTTTACACGTTATGCATTTTGAGGTAACTTCTTTTATGGTTCGTCTTCCTCTTAAAATCCAATAATGTTCTCTAATAATACATAATAATGTCTGGACGCCAGCGTGATTGTGGATTTTATGCTGTTCTAATATAAATTTTCTCACAATTTCATGTTTAGATGGTAACAATATAGGAAATTTAAAATTGTATGGCTCATTGCAGTATGTTAGTCTCGTTTTTAATCTCAAAATATTATTTTCATCTGTTAAAAAACTCTAAATGATCTATTTTTCTATTTTCGACCAATCCTTCCTTTTGAATTATTTTAATTAGTCTTAATTCTGCTTTTAATATTTCTTCATAAGTTAATTCTTCAATTTGTTTAAAATCAGTATATACACATTTCGTCTGTTTTAGAATTTTTCCCGAAGAATGATTATAAAATCTCATTATCCATGCTATCATTCTTACTATCCGAGAAAACTTAGAAAAATAATGAAAATGCTTAGTAAATAAATCTTGGTCATGAACAATATTGCACACGATCTCGTTTTTCCTCTCAGAGTCAGCATCTACAGACGAAGTCAATTCCCAGTGAGGCCATGTTTCCGAATCCTGTTTTAGCCAATTTGGACCTTCCCACCATCTATTTTCCAGTAACATTTTACTAGAACAGCCCCTAGAAGTGACATCTGCTATATTTAGCTCTCCTGGAACAAAATTCCACTGACTAACCGCTGTATATTTATTTATTTCGTTTACTCTATTTTGGACAAATGTTTTCCAAGGACCTTTAGTTTTGATCCATGTTAAAGCTACTGTGGAATCTGTCCAATAAAAGGTTTCTAAGACACTTAGTTCTTTAACCGCTTGTACATGTTGGCTCAACCTAACTCCTATTAAATTCGCTATCAGTTCTAATTTTGGTATTATTAATTTCTTTTAGCCATTTTTCAAATCTTTTAGCAATATTTTCTGGCAATTCTTTATCCCACCCAACTTTTAATTCCCAAGTTTCCTGTAATAACATTTTTGGTATAAGAGTTACTGGGCAGGTATATCCGATAGGATCAAATACTCTATGGGCTACAGATAAAAGACCGCGTTTAGTTTTTGGAGTATCTTTTAATTCAATAAGGGTTTTTAAATCACAAAATAGTAAATCATTTGGGATATCCCATAACATGCCTAAAACGCTGCTAAATTTCACAGAAGAAACAACATTATCTGTTGTATAATACCATTCCCTAAGATTAAACTGAGCTAATGTCATTAGCTCTTTAGATTCTTTAATTAATTTTTCTAATTCTTCTATATTGTTTACACTAGTAATAAGATTATCAACATAAAAGGAATTATCTAATTTTTCTGCTGTATCCTTCAAATGTAGTGCAGAATGTGATATATGATAGTTTATGGTAGCTAATTTAGCTAATATGTACTATCTTTGCGAACCGGAATCTAATAGAGCTCGAATAATTTTAACTTTGTTGTTTTCTTTATTTATTATTTTAACCAAAATTGTTTGAAGTAAAGTTTCGGACGTGTAATTGATCATTAAAGAGTTGTCTACTATTTCCTGTTATAGATTTTCCCTCTTTTTGCTTAGCTAATTCGGGACATAATATAGGGTAATGTTTTTTAGTGCATATTATACATCTGACAAAATTCTTACAATTTCGTGAAGTATGATTTTGTTTCAGACATGAAAAACATCCTCTTTTCTTTATTACTTTGTTTTTCCTATCATCCATAGACATTTTCTGGGCCTTGAAACAGTCTTGACTTAAGTGAGTTTGATCACAAAAAATACATTTTGGAACCTTCTTACCTGCGATATTTCCCTTTGACGATTGTGAGTAAAGAGTAGCTGCCGTAAACAACTGTTGTTCTTGTTTGGATGTACCTCTGTTGCTGTGACTTACGGTTGTTACTTGAATGTCGTCTGGTACTTTAGTGTCATCTGCTGCATCATCAACGGAGGCAAAACTCTTCTGAGCCAATGTAATTCTTTGCTCGGCCTCTACTTCTCGACGTAAAAAATCTAATAATAATGTCAAAAAATTAGAATTATTAGAATTATTTTCCGTAATTTCACCAAGATAAGTACTTCACTGTCTCTCCCAAGTTTTTAGAATATCTGCTGGTAGAGACGACTCTACTAAAGGGTAAAGCATGGCTGCATATTTGTCGCTGGTGACTCCTAATGATTCTAATGAAGTTAACTGTGTTTCAAGCTTATCATATAAATTAGCTAAACTCATAGCACACCTACCTTTAGTAACTTGTTGAAGTACGTGCCTTTTCATAATTAGCCTTTGATGGTGGAAAACTTTCTACAATTTTTCTTGCAATAGATCCTGGTTCCATGGCTTGAATTAAATATTGAAACTTATCTTCATCATCTATATGATCGTCTTCATGTATCTTCTTATATTGTGCCCAAAAACCTATCCAGTTTCTTACATCCCCGTTAAATTTCTTCAGCTCTAACATGGGTAATTTAAATCTTCTCCTTTCTACTTTCAAACTTTCATTCTTGCAGCTGACTTCCGATTCTTCTTTAAGGATAAACTCGCATCTGGCAGTATAGTTTATCATCTCTTCTTTGTAATGTTCTACTTCATCCATTTCCTCTTCGATTTCTTGTGGAGTAACGTCTGAACTAAATAATCCCTCTCTAATATGTTCGTCCAAAGCAAATATTCTTTCTGACTTGCTCTCCAATTGCCTCATGTAGATCACCACTTGCCCCCTAACTGGATTTGAATGGGCTAGTGCTACGTCGACATCTTGGCAAGTCTTCTTAAAATATTTTCGTAACTAATTTCTTTCAATCTTAAGATTTTCCATTTTTTAACGCTGTCACGGTCGCCAAATATTAGAAATGTGCAAGTAAAAGAATGGAATAATCGTGAATACTTTTCTCTTTGACAAATATATTTTTATTAATGACAAAATTACTGACAACTCTCAACTCTAACAAATATAGTATTACCAAACGATTCTAAAACTGAAATAAAATTTAAAAAATATACATTTTTATTTGCCAGGCAAAACGCAACAACCTGTATATTCAAAAATATTTAAAATACGTATTATTTAAATTCCTATAACTTTTATTTGAAACATGTTTGCGTGTCCATAATCCAAATTGAAATATTGAACAATTACGCACTAATGGGACACCCTGTATAATAGGTGTGTTCTCCCATTTTACATTTAGTAATTATTTGATTGTAATGTGCTGTCCTCTTGGTTTTATCTAAAAAAAGTATCTAATTGCATCTTTTACTTTATCACATCAATAGTTTTTTTTTAACTTCGATACAGTGTCTTCCATTGAAGTGCAACTTGTTCATACATAGCTGAAAATAGTATCAAACATCTGTTGTTTTCTTTCTCCTTGGTAAAGTATTCCAACAAATTGAGTACAAGTTGCCTATTTTCACCACATATCCTGATTCCAGGTATATTAGTATTGTTACCTAATGAAACATTGAATTTTCACAGTTTGAAAGAAACGTTAAATGGACAAAATTCATATTTAAAACTTGACTGAACATTAATTAACGCGACCGATACCTCAATAAAAAGAAAACACATACGTCTTGTTCATTGTATGGTTAGATTAGATATAGGCCATGTTCCCTGTTGAGACTCGTTCATGTATAAAATTAGAATGCGAGAAAGATAACACTCGTAAAGTTTGTTCCAACATAAACCAAATCAGTTTATGTTCTGTCAGGATTCTGCGCAGTCTATAATTCGTGTTGCTCAACAAACTTTAGATTCAAAACTGTGGAAAAACATAGTATTTCAACACAACCAGAACTAATCACAAACTGATTTTTGTACTGTCAAATTAGTTCCTGGGTCTGAATAGAAACGAATTGTCAAGACATGCGCAAAGCCACAATAACCTGAAAATTTCGTGATTTTAAGGAGGTCCTTTCGCCACCAATGTTAAATAAAAAATATTAGATTATGACTAAAATTAATTTTTTTCTAATAGTAGAAGTCCTTATTTATCTAATAGTGAACTTTTAACTATACCTTACCGTGCAAATTTTTGAGAATTTTTTTTTTTAAAAATGTGTGTTTTTGTACAGTGTCTTACGAGAAAGTAAGACTTCAACAACAATTTTCAACTAGGTTACTTCAATTTTTTTTTTTAATATTAATTTCTCAATAAATTCCAAGGTAACCTATATATTTTATTGTAAAAAACAAAACCTAAATATTTCAAAAACCCTATTTTTTGTTTTTTTCTACTCCGTCTAATCAATAAATAATAATATAATTCGAGAATTGTTGATGAGGTCTTATTTTCTCATAAGACACTGCACAAATACTCACATTTTTAAAAAAAAAATTCTCAAAAATTTGCACGGCAAGGTATAGTTAAAAGTTCAACATTAGATAAATAAGGACTTCAACTATTAGAAAAAAAAATAAATTTTAGTCATAATCTAATTTTTTTAATTTAACATTGGTGGCGAAAGGGGTGGCGAAAGAACCTCCTTAATTATATTATTTGAATGTATCATCTCTGACAGCTCTGATTTGTATTTGTCAATCAAGTTTATTCATTCATTATCATTTATTTTATTTTGTGGACTAATATTGTAATATTGGGTCTGTTGAATTTATTTAAAATGTGTTCCAACCCAACCTAAGGTATTTTCTAGCGTTCGTGTATTTAAAACGTATTACTCTTATGATTTAAATACATTCATTTTACCGATCAAACTATGACGTCATTGGTCAAATGATTTAAAACTTTCTCTGTCAGATTTAAAACCAAGAGCAAGCTGGTTTCAAATACAAATATTTGATTATTATGACTTACGACAGTGTCAAGTAAGTGTTCTGTGGTGTCGTTTACCAATGGGTGTGTCCCGTGTTTCTGTTTTTTGTTTTTTTTTTTGTTAGGGGATACAGGATACAGCCTGTGGATACAGCAGAGTGAGCAGAGAAGAGTATCAGGTATAGTTAACAGAGGCAGAGGTAAAATCAATAAAAATGGAGGAAGGAATGACTCAGATAAATTTGGGAAAATATCTGCTTACCGTGGATACAGTTACATATAACAATTTACAAGGTAAGTACATTATCTATTATTTAACTAGGTGTACTTTACATGAAATGAAGGAGTTAAAAAAACTAACATATTTTTTAGATCCAGATTTTGCAAGGCAATACTTGGCAGAATTGGAGCGACAGTTTGGCCATGATAATCCAAAAACTACTTTAATTTGGAGTTTAAAAAAACCTACAGAGCTGGATATTATGGCAACAACAGTTTTTTTAGAACTTCGTAGTAATTTAAATGAAGAATTTATGAATAAAAAAACTAATAAAAACCAATTATGGCTACAAATAGCTACAAAATTAAATAGTATGGGATACCATGTAGGCGAGGGTGTTGCTGGTAGAGAAAAGTGTCGTCAGAAATTCATGAATTTACAGGCTACCTTCTTCAAATATAGGGACCAAATTCGCCAAACAGGCGAGGGATTTGTAAAAAAGCCACCTTTTTACGATGACTTAGAAGTAATTCTAGGGAATAGTGATAAGGCAAGTCCAGCAATTATCTTTGATTCAAGTTTTCCCCCATCAGAAAGCCCTATATTGCCATGTTCTTCAGAACAATCTTATACTTTAGAAAAATCCTCTTCTTTAGGACAACCCTCTTCAATAAAATCCCCTTGTTCTGTTCCAAGATCACCTAAAGAGACTCGGCAAATAGAAAAGCTTCAAAATAATCGCTTTAAAGTAAAAAAAAGTATAAGACCGAGAAGAACAGTTCTAACCACAGTTGAAAATATAATAACCGAAGAAAGGACATTAAGACAGCAACAATTTGCAGAACTTTTGGAAGCTGTTAAACAACAGAATGAGCAAAGGCACCAACAAACAATGGGAATGATCGAGCTATTGAAACAAAGAAAAGACAATGAAAATAAATAGCATGTTACTATTTTATTTTTAAAAAGACTTATTTTAGTAGTTTAATTTTGTTTTTTACTTTTTTTTTTTTTCGTATTTTACTAGAGTTTAGAAAATGTTTTTTAGTTTTAATTTATTATTTTTTTAACCAGAGTTAAAGTTTTATTTTGTGTTAAACAGTATTAATACTTACCTAAGTCTCAAATATTGTATTTTTAGTATTTTTATTCTAAATAAAAGCATATTTATTAAAAAATTTATTTCAATACAAAACAAAAATTAAACTAGTGTAGAAACAAACTATACAAAAAGAATTCACAAACTAAAAAAAATATTCAATAATTATAAAAGGTAATTGAAAATATAATTTCAATCCCTTAACATGTGGGTAATGTCATTCCGTTTCTGGATTGCTTCATTTTCATTATCTTCAATAAAACCATTATCATCCTCATCTTCTTCCATAGGTGCATATTCATTCCATGGATCATGATTGATGAAACAAAAATTGTGAAGGATGCAGCATACTGTAATAATTTTTGCAGCTTTTATTACACTGTTTACATTTATGTAATTTAAAATTCTGAATCTTGATTTAAGAAGGCCAAAGACATGCTCAACTACAATTCTGGTTTGGCTAAGCTTTGTATTGAATCTCTGTTTCCTTACATCCATTTGCAGAACTCTTTTGTATGGCTTCATTAGCCAATTCCTTAAAGGATACGCTGAATCTCCTATAATATGATAGTTTTGATGAGGAAAATATTTCCTAAAATTATCATTTTCTTCAACATCTAGAAATATTCCAGAGTTTCTCAACACTCGGCTATCATGAGCTGATCCTGGGAAACCTACCATTATATTAGTAAAAATTTTGTCAGCAATTACTATTCCCTGTAATTTAATTGAGTGTTGCTGCTTTCGATCTATATAATCAGCTTGCCTGTCTGCAGGAGCTTTGAATTTTATGTTACATCCATCAATAGCTCCAATCGTCCCTGGAAATCCGGCCTTATTTCTAAAGCTAGCCTCAATTTCAACTAATTCTTCCTCATCTGGCCACACAATGTATATATTAAGTAGATTTAAAAGTACATTCACAACTATTTCGGTACATCGATGGGTTGTGCTGAGGCACACATTAAACCTATCTGCAACCGATAGAAGTACTTCTCCTTTTCCTAGCCACCAAAGTGTTATCAGGAGCATTTTATTTGCAGGAATTGGCCAATGTCCTCCTACAAACTGTTTTTGCAGTTCTTCTGCGATTAAATTCAGTAGTTTATTAAAGGTTTCCCGGTTCATTCGAAATAATTGAAAAAAGTCGTATTCAACATACTCTTCAATCCAATTTTCTGCAAAATTTTGAATTCTAATGTGTTCTTCGCGATAAGTTAATATTACATTTAAATCTAAGTCATTATTTAAAAACATTTCGTTTAAATAAATAATATTATGGTAAAAATCTTCTTCTTGATTGTTTATTAACTGTAAAACAACTGCCTCCATGATTATTATTTTGAAAATATTAAATTTATCAGTTCAAAAATATAAAAACAAAAAACCATTCACATTTACAAGCAAGGGATAGTTGGTAAGTGTAAGTATAATAAAATAACATAAAACATAACATAACCTGTCTTATCTCTGCTGTATTCTATTTTCAAAATAATTGACATTTGACCAGATTTGACATTTGATCATTGCATTCTGGCGATGTCTAACATTCATGACGTCAAGACGTAATCGTTGACAAATACATATTTTAAATAGATTTAACGCCAGAAAATACCTCTAGTTCCCAGTTGAGTTCCAATACCTGACAGATTGTCAATGCGCTAGTTCAGTGATGATGTAATTATGGTTCCACTGACAATTAAAGTGACAGTAGATTTTTTTGAGTGCGTTTTGTTCGTTTTGTTTACCTAAATTATATCGTTTTTTCACTTTTATAAATATATTCCTAAAGTAAGTAGATAACATGCATAAAATATACAATCGTTTAGTTACCAATTACATACCTTTAAACTATTTTTTATGACCTGCAAACAATATTTAGAAAAAATCTTAAGGCAGTAAAAACGTATATGTCAAATGTATTGATGTTTTTGTTAAACGTTTGGTTAGAAATAAATGTCAGTGGAACCAAAATGACATCACACTGAACCAGCGCATTATTAGTTGACGACAGATTGTCAACAATAAGTTTATGCAATGTTCCAAGATCGTTGTTGGAAATAAACCTTTACAGTATGTAGCATATTACTGCAGGTACCTGTCAAAATCGGTAAAACGGATTTGTATACATATGTTCAAAATTAAATAGTAATGATATAGGATACAAAGCTCATAACATTTAAGAACGCCTTATTTTTATACATAAAACGTTTTTCAAGGAATTTTGTAATGTGTTTTCTCGCTCCCGAGCTATGCAGGTACCACATCCTTAAAATTAAAATAAGTTTATCTCAAATCGCAATAATAAGCTAAATATAGGAAAAATATAAAACGTCTATTCTCGCGAACCTTATTAAAAAAATTTGTGTAATTTATACAATGTATACATGTAGGAATTTGGAAAAATACAAAAGCGTATTTTATTTTTCGTAGGTCGGGGAACACCGAACATATCGGGCCGTGATACGCCCAGTTCTCAGGTATGCGAAAATGACGACCGTCCTTTAGGGGAACCCCGTCAGGCAGAGGTCGCTCAGCCGCAACCTAACCTTAATCTTAATCGTCAAATACGTTCCGAAATCGATGATAAGTTTTGCAAGTTCGAAATCAAGAAACTAATGGAAGGTACGTACAGATATGTGGCGGTATTAGCCCAGAATATATGAACAACACATAAAGGAAAGTAGTCAGTAATTTGAAGTAGAAGTGATAGAAATATGTGACTTTCAGTGCCACTATAGAAAACAAGTGCATGCGAACATAAACAATTATTCATTAAAACTACACTACGAAAACTACATTTGGTTTTATTGTTCTTTGACAATGCTTCGCTATCAATAAGGGGCAGGTAGCTACGGTGACTAGAGTTTTGACTTGTTTCTTTTCTTCGTTGTTCATATATTGTGTGGTATTAGAGTATGGTATTGACTGGAGAGTCGTATTGCTTTTTTTAAGGCGATGAGACGATTTCTATAATTTCCGAAACTTGGAGTACGGACGTTTTGGCTTCAGACAACGAGACCTTGGACGCCGGGGAATCCCGGCAGCCGTTGCAGTTGGCGGAAGCTATACAAGAGGTTCCGAATATTCTTGATTTGTCTGAAACGCAGAGCGAGAGTGCTTGGTCCACTGACGTCATGACGTCTGATACTGAAAGGTAAGATAATCGGTCAATAGTCGAGTTGCATTGATGTAATAATGTTTTTGGAATTAGCTTAATTTGTCCAAAAATTTTATCGTATCGCATATTTTTTAATTTTTTATTGAACATACGGGAAATCCTCATTACAATAAAAATATAAAAATCATTTAAAAGATAACACATTAATTTATTTTAAAAACAAACACTTAAGACGGCGTTACAGAAATGCAGTAACCTCAAAAATTTTTATTGAAACTGACGGCGAAGCTTATGAATGCGAAAGAGATTAGGTCAGGCAAACTTTTCGTACGGCAAATTCCAATTCGCAGTCGATATTTTCAATGCGAACAAACGGGTATGTCGTTTAACACTTTTTCGTGTTCAGGCGGATTTACTACGATACACAGATAGCACTCATGGTCGGAGGAAAGGGTTTTTATTTTATTTCATTATATTTTATTTTTATTTATTTTATCAAAATTAAAACAGGCCTTGCGGGATTTTTATATAAATAGTAAATTTTGCAATGTTTTTTTAAAGTCAGATATTAAATATCTGGTTTAACAGTAAACTAGACATTCTAAGTTAAAGTTTATTTACAAAATCTCCAGTAACTATAAGAATTTAGACGGCGAATATTCAGATATTTACACACATGAAAGTAATTATTCTGGTGTTGGGATTGCGAATTTCCATCTTCCTCGGGTATCTAGCATCAATTATTTCGGGTAGGAGACAGATGTAGTAAAATTTTTCTAGCTTTGGTTTCATTTCATTAGTCCAAAATAAATCGTCCCGATGAATCTGAAAAAAATACAAACTATTTATATTAGTATACATACATAGATATTTGCTGATTCGATGACAATTCATTTTATTACGACAAAAACATAAATAAGCGAGAATTGTCGCCTATATTGGTTTGAAAGTCCAATATGTTGCGAAAAACATTTATCTTATTTTTAGAGCCAATAAGACTCACTTTTTTAACTGATATTCCCATTGAAGTCGAAACTACAAAGTAACATATTGAACGTTGAATTACGTGTAGCTGACCTGTACTTAATAAAAATAGTTATGAGTTTCTTTCAACTGTATCTGAAAATTTTCATCAAGCTTACAAAATGTTTTTTTTCTGGATTGCTTCCAAAGGGTGCATTTGTTATGCATTTTTTGGGCATTTACCTTCTACAATCATTTTTCACTTTATATATTAATATACAGTGCCGATGTAAATAGTCTCCCCTCTATTACCTTTTGAACGGATCGATATTTTTCAACCAAATTTGGCACTTCTATGGGACTATAAGTACTACTTTTTACAATACTTGTTTTCGTTTCAACATCATCTGCACAAGCGTGACGTCATTTAGGGACAGAGTTAAATATGGAAGTGGGTTATGGGACACCGGTAGTTAATGGGAGTAACAAAGTTACTTTGATCTGGGTTCCGGGACACAGTGGTGTGAAGGGCAACGAAAAAGTCGACGCACTTGCTAAAAGAGGAACCGAATCTGTGTTCATAGGACCAGAACCATTCCTGGGCATTGCAAAAAGCACTGCCAAAGGAATTATCTCAAAATGGACGGAGGCTGCAACACTCACGAACTGGAGAGATACCCCAGGGCTAACCCATTCGAAGGCGTTTATAAACAACCCTTCCATGAACGCCTCTGCTCAGATCCGAGAATGGAGTAGGAGAGATCTACGCATTTTCACTGGACTGATGACAGGACACTGCCGTCTGGGCAACCACATGAGAAGGATAGGTCTGCAACAAACATCGGACTGTCGATTCTGCAGCGTGGAGGACGAGTCTGCAGAGCACATTCTATGTACGTGCTCCGCTCTGGAAAGAACCGGGTTCCAGATCTTCGGATTTACCCGACTGGAGCCTACCGACTTTAGAGAAGTCTCACCCAATTTAACCAAGACCTTCATCAAAAGGTATGGCTTGTACGGTGAACTATAAGTTAGTTATGAGCCACAATAGACCCATCTGGGTCGCAGTGGAGGGCGATGAGATCATCCCACTCATTTTCAACCTATTGGGTACACTTTTTAAACTGCTCAGGCGCAGCATATGTCACGTGTCATGTCAGCTGTTATGTCATCTGTCAACAGTGTTGCCAACCTGCCACCTACCAGGTTTGCGACACGGCTAAGCGATCCAAGATGGCGGCCACCGCATACGATGAACGTTTGTCTGTCCTTTGGTCTGTCCCTCTCTGTCTTTCCGTTTGTCCACCTAAGGTCCTTTTGGTAATGCTAGATTTATTTCAATGACATGCAATTTGACTTCCGTTTGAATAGTAGCGAGGCTTTGCTCTGACTCTCCCGTTTTTTCCAATAGCTATAATTTATGCCCTTACGGCCATTGCGCTTTAACGTTATTCTATTTCAGCCTACTCCCCTCACTAGGCCTCCTCCTCCTCCAGTTCTTCATGTCACCAGGAGTTAGGTTGGATAACTTTTCATATATGACACTTAGATCCTTTTGAAATATTAGCTCTCTTAAACGGCCATCTTCTTCGTCTCTTTGATACTAGGCAAATTTGTTAAGTTTGACATCCTCCTACACTTCTCCCTTTCCTTCTTCAACACATCTTGGCTGGTTGTTACAATTACAAGCTTCCTTTCGTTCTCTTCTCTCAGGCTATCCTCCAGTTCTTCATGTCGCCAGGCCACTGCGCAGGATTTAGTAACGGTCATCGTATACGTTGGTTGCCATCTTGGATCGCTTAGCCGTGTCGCAAGTCGAGTCGCAAACCTGATAGGTGGCAGGTTGGCAACACTATTGACAGATGATAGCTGACAGAAGACCTGACAGATGACATGCCACGCCTGCAGTTTAAAAAGTGTACCCAATACTCCCATTAACTAAAGATACCTCGTTTGAAAGTTTTTTTAATTCTGTATCTATACATTTTTTATTTCCACTTAACGTTAGGGAAGATATGGGCATTATATCATGACCTTGTTTCTGTACTTTCACCTCACCTAAGCAAGTTTAAAATTTACCTATTAAATGCTGACTTAAACCACAACCAAGTATTTCATAAACTGCTGAGGTGAAAGTACAGGAACAATGTCAAGATTTAAATGTGTATAGTGCTGGATACAGAATTAAAATACCTTTCAAAAGAGGTATCACAAAACCCACTTCTCATTTAATTTTTTTCCCAAATGACGTCACGTTTGTGTAGATGACGTCATAATGAAAACAAGGATTGTAAAAAGTAGTACTTATGGTACCTACCATAGAAGTGTGCCAAATTTGGTTGAAAAAGATTGATCCGTTTAAAACATAATAGGAGGGGGACTATTTACATCCGCACTGTGTCCCGAAATTAGACGGTCATGTTTTGTCAGTGTAATCTACATCCTAAATAGGAAGACTTTATATAAACATAGGTCGGAAAATGTTTTGTTTCCGAGATACAGGGTGTTAAAAGTGAAGTCCTGATGACACATTTTTGTAAATATTTTCTAAACTTTTAAAGATAGCTAAGTGAAATTTGTACAAATGCTAAACTTTTTAGGCTCTATTTAATGGACTAAATGCCAGTTTTGAATCATCTTCATAGGTTGGTAAATGAAGGAAGCGGCTTAGGGTTAAATTGTCCTAAGTTTTTTTGTTGACTGTTTTTAACATTTTTGACTACAAATTTTGGAAAACCAATATTTTCTTTATAATAAAGCTACTTTTGTTGTATCTCGCTAGGACGCACCATTTTCAAGAGAAAAGCATTTGAAAATTGCATGATAAGTTGATGTTATCTTATTCGAAAGTGTAAACAATAATTAGTAGGCTTATGGATTCAGAAATTTTATTTTTCAACTTTGGGAAACCGGTTGTAAATTTTATATCCAAATTAATACAAGGTGACGTTAATATCTCTTTAATTCAATCAATCATCCTGACAATTCCCTTAATTATACAGTCTGTTAAAAATATCTGTAACATTCTTCCCCTCGAAGTTAGGGAAAACATAAAAATAAATAAATTAAACAAATTAAAATCTTTTCACCACTTGCATCTTCTTCTTTTCCTTTTTTTTTCCTCTTTTTGTCTGTTGGTTTTATTTCTTGTCTTCGTTGACTGCTATTCTGGATAATTTGTTAACAGGTCTTCTTAAAATACCCGTTGCTGTTTGAATGTCTGCCACTCTGATTATTCCGTCTCGTCCAGGGTACGTTCTCACGATCCTTCCTTTGGGCCAGTGGTTCCTGGGTGAATTACTGTCTACAATTATCACGACATCGTTTTCTTTTATGTTTCCAGAGCCCTCAAACCATTTATTCCTTCTATTCAAAAGGGGGAGATATTCTTTTAACCAGCGGTTCCAAAAGTTGTCTGCTAACTTCTGACCAAGGTGCCATTGTTTTCGAAGATCAATGTTTTTGATTTCGAGACCCGGCGAACCGATAGATTTTCCAATTAAAAAATGATTTGGGGTTAAACACTCTTTCTCTTCTGGATCTGTAGGTACGTGTGTTAGAGGTCTACTATTAACACTGAATTCAATTTCGCAGAGTAGAGTTTGAAGTGTCTCTTCTTTCGGTGCAGTTTCTTTTAAAATAACTTTCAGGCTATTTTTGACAATTCTTATCATTCTTTCCCAACAACCTGCAAAGTTTGGTGCTCCTGGAGGTAGGAAGTGCCATTTTATATTTTTCATGGTACACTCAGTTATGATTTTATTTTTATCAAAATTTTCCAAACACTTTTTGATTTCTTTATCAGTGGCTCTAAAATTGGTAGCATTGTCAGAGTAGATATTTTTTGGGCAACCCCTCCTTGAGATCATTCTTTTAAGAGCCAATATAGCTGAGTTAGTATTTAATGAATGTGCCAGTTCTAGGTGAATTGCTCTGGTTGCGAAGCAAGTAAATAGTACACCATATCTTTTTTCTCGTCTTCTTCCAATTTTAACAAACATAGGTCCAAAATAGTCTATACCGCAGTTCGTGAATGGTCGAAGGAAGCCAGTAACTCTTGAGTTGGGCAAAGCTCCCATCTCTGGTTCCACAGGTTTTGATTTTCTATTTTTGCAAGATAAACATTTTCTAAATACATCTTTCACAGCATTTCTCAGATGAGTAATCCAATATTTCGATCTAACTTCATTAGCGACTGTGTCTATTCCTTGATGTTGAAATTTTTCATGATAGTAAGCTAATAATAATTCCGTTAATTTATGTTTATTTATTAATATGATTAAGTCTACTTGTTCTTCAGTCAGATAAGGGGTATGTTTGAGTCTTCCATTCATTCTTAGAATGCCTTCTTTATCCAAATAGGGCGATAGTTTGTATATCTTACTAGATTTTTTGACTTTTCTATTTTGTTTTAAATCATTTATCTCTTCGCTAAACATTTCATTCTGGGTTTTTCTAATAAGAATCTTTTCTGCATCTAAAATTTCGTCAGAATCCAATTCCATAAAGATTTTTATTTCTTTTCCAAATCTTTTTTCCTTTAAATTTTTGATGAAACGTAATAGCCAGGCTGTTGATCGAACAAGTTTAATCCATTTTGAGAATCTTTCTATATTCGGTAAATAGCTGTCTTCTGTAGTTATTCCTACAAATGTAGTTTTCTTCTTCATTTCTATCGTGCACTCCTTATGTTTATCAAAATCTTCTTTTGGCCAACAATGTTCCTCTTCGAGTAAAAATTGTGGTCCTTTGTACCATTCGTTTATATCAATATTTTTCCATTTGGTAAGGTTATCGGCTGGGTTATTTTTAGTGTCTAACCATCTCCAATCTTCTCTTTTAGACTTGTCTAAAATTTCTGCTACTCTAAAGGCTACAAACTGTTTGTATTTAGAAGTATCTGAACGTAACCATAGAATCACAGTTTTTGAGTCACTCCAATAGAAGGTTCGTTCAATATTAATACGATGTCCAAACTTGATCATTTTGCCTAATTTCGCGCCTAATAGTGCTGCCATCAATTCAGCTCGGGGGATAGTGATTGGTTTCAATGGTGTTACCCTTGCCTTAGCTGTGACAAATACTAATTCTGTTGAATTTCCAAATTTAAATCTAAAATAGGCAACAGCTCCATAAGCATTGATCCCAGCATCAGAAAAAATATGTAGCTCTACGTTATATACAGGGTGGCCAAAGTAACATCTTGGAATTTCAATATTTTTTATCAGTTTTAAAAGACATAGCCATTTTGACCAGCTATTACTCATATTCTCTGGAATAGTCTCATCCCAGCCTAATTTCTTTTTCCAAATTTCTTGAAGAAGTATTCTAACCTGTATGATGATGTGCATGACAAAACCCAGTGGGTCATATATTAACATCGCTATCCTTAATAATTCTCGCTTAGTAGGTAGTCGTTTGTTGTCAAATACATCCGGATTTATTTTCTTCAGGCGATTTTCAAATTTAAAAACATCATTATGTGAATCCCACCATACTCCAAGTACTCTTTCTGTAGGTAAAATACTACTTTCCATCAAATTTTTACCTGAAGAAGTTCGTAAGTGATCTGGTATTCTAGATAAAACCTCTTTTGAACTGCAAATCCAGTTGCAAATTTGGAAGCCACCTTTTTCATGAATCAATATTACTTCTTTAATTTTTTGCAGTGCGCTTTCCTGGTCAATCTCACAATCTAGGTAATCGTCCATGTAATGTAATTTTATTATTGCATCTGCGGCTTCTTTGTAGTCTTTTTCATATTCTGACGCATTCATATTTCTAACTAATTGAGCTAAGCATGGAGAGCAGTTGGCTCCAAAAGTCATTGATGTCATTTCATATTCTTTAATCGGTGCCTTTCTATCACTGCCTCTCCAGAGAAATCTTTGTGCTTGTCTATCATCTGTATTTATTTTAATTTGGAGAAACATTTCTTTTATGTCAGCGCAGAATCCTATTTTCTTTTCCCGAAATTTCATTAAAATGTCTGTTAAGTTATTAAAATAATCTGGGCCAGGTAGTAAATGGTCATTAAGACTGACACCATTGCTTTTACTAGCTGCATCAAAGACTAGTCGTAACTTCCCTGGTTTATTTGGATTAAAAACAGCAAAATGAGGCAAGTACCAAGTTTTATTAGTTTTGACCTTACTTTCTTCTTCAGTCAGTTGCCTTGCATATCCTTTATCCAAAAAAATTTGAACTGCATTAGAATACGCATCAGAAAATGTTTTGTCTCTATTCATTTTACTCTCTATATATTTTAGTCGTTTTAAAGCGTTATCTCGGCTTTCTGGAAGAATGCAATCTTTATCTTTCCAAATTAATCCCACTTCCCATTTATTATCGACATTTCGTTTAATACTTTTCTTAATTTTGTCTATCTGTGGAAGTGTTTTAATCATATCTGCTTTACTTTTGTCTGATCGTATTCCATCCCAATCAAGAGAAAAATAGTGCATTATAAGATCATGAAGATTACTCTCACCTGAGTGATCTTCCATATGAATATGCAAATTAAAGTCAATCATCCTTTGCTTTAATTTTAAATTTCCATGAATGGACCAGCCCAATAAGCATTTTGATAAAGCTGGACCACCCCACGACTCATAAGCAATTTCTCTGCTAACTATCAATGGCCAGTTATCTTGACCTATCAAAATGGTCGGTTTGGCATTAGTCAAATTAGGAATATCAAATTTTTCCAAAAATGTATAGTCTTTTTTTAAGCTATCTATATTTATTGTCTGAATTGGCAGTTTCAGATTCTTTACAGTTCGTACATTATACATTTGATACGACTTTTTGTTTTTACCTGCTATTTTAACTGATATTTTTCTTGAATCATTTTCTGTTCTACAAGTGTCGTTGGTCCACCTCATGGTGAAGGATTCTTTCTCACCAATACATTGAAGTGCGTCTGCAACTCCTTCTTCGATCAAAGTAATTGATGATCCTTCATCGCAAAGGGCGTACGTGTCAATTTTTCCACCAGGACCTTCTAAAAGTACAGGTAAAATTTTTAAAATAACAGTTTTTGGGATATCTGGTTCGAGAACATGACAAACAGCAGATGTACTACTCTGAGGATTGGCAATGTCAGAATTATTCATGTTTACTGATTCTTTATGTAACAAATTGTGATGTTTTCGAGGACATCCATTTACGTTACATGTTTGTTTATTTCTACATTTATTTGTACGATGGTTTGGAAACAACAGAAACAAAGTTTCTTATTTACTGTGATTTTCCATCTGTCATCTACAGTCATATTTTTAAAATCATCACAACTTGTTATATAATGTGAGTTGTTGTTGCATAAGAGGCAGAGAGTCTTTTTGTCATTTGTTTTTATTGTCAAAATATGTTTCGGTTTTCTATCTTTTTTATCAATGGAAGAATGAATGTAAGCAAATTCATCACAAAATTCTTCTAACCAGTTGGCAAAATTTTCAATAGATATTATTTTAACGTTTATATTCCTAACATATTTTCCCCACTGCACCTTAAGCATTAATGGTAATTTATCTACTAAGTCTCGAATTATTTGAGGATTAATTAGATATTCTGTGATTCCAAGACTTTTAAGAATTACCACTGTATTTCTTAGTATATTTGACATATCAATTATGTTATCTAGATTTTCTTCTTTAATAGGTTTTATATATCTGATTTGGCTAAATACCTGTTCAATGATGTCTTCAGTTTTTCCAAAACGCTTCTCAAGAATACACACTATATGATCAACTTCATTTGGAAAATTTAGTAATGACGAAACTGCATCTTTTGCTTTACCTTTGAGTGCCTTTTGTAGTCGACTAATGTTTTCTCGATTCGTAAAATTACACAACTCAGTCGTTTCTTTGAATTGGCTTATGAAGTTGGGCCATTCAATTGGATCACCTGAAAAATATGGCAAGTCTTTGTTAATAGATTGCCGGGTAATAAGTTTTTCTACCATAGAGTTTTCATTTTTAACAAAAGTTTGGACACATCCCTGTTTTCTTTCTTCGGGTTTTACATCGTTTTGTTCCAAATTTTTGATCCACTCTCTGGTATAATTATATTTAGATACATCTGAAATAGTCGCTATTTCTGTCATTTCATCAATTTCAGATCTTTGAAGTTCTAATTGTATCTTTACCTTTTCTTTTTCTCTATGTAACATATTTCTTTGTTTTTCCAAATCTATTTCTAAGTTTTCTAGTTCTTCTAGTTTGTCTAAAGCTACCAGTTCAGCTTGTAATCTTTGTCTTCTTAAAGAAATTTTGGATTTACTAGTAGACCTTTTACTTTTTTCAGTCAATATACTACCTACAGATCTTTTTTCTGTGGGGTCGTTGACATCGTTACCATGGGGCTCTGGAACACTTTCTTTTGGTCCGAAATTGTTCTCTGGAGCATCGCCTAGTCCTACAATGTCTTCATTTGACCTGTCTCTCAAACTTCTTCCACCATCTTGTTTTTGTAATTTTTTATCAATTCTTCGTCCTGACCTCAGTAATATTGGGTCTTCTATAGTGGACATATCTCCGCTATGCTATTTAACGGCTCGTAAAAGGACCAAATGTAAATTTTATATCCAAATTAATACAAGGTGACGTTAATATCTCTTTAATTCAATCAATCATCCTGACAATTCCCTTAATTATACAGTCTGTTAAAAATATCTGTAACACCGGTGGCTAAAGAAATTTTAGAAAATATTTACAAAAATGTGCCATCAGCACTTTACTTGTAACATCCTGTATCTCGAAAACGAAACGTTTTCGAACCTATGTTTAAATGAACTTTTACTTCTATTTTAGGATGTAGATTACGCTGTTAAAATATGACCCGTCTAATTTTGGGACACCCTGTATATTATACTCAATATACTAATTTGATATTGCATAAGACATTGAATGAATTACCCTTTAGAAACGGCCATGGATATAGCTTCAACATCCGGAATGGACTGTTTATTATTCTTACAATTACTAGTTGACCTGAAAAACGGAAAATAATTATGTCCCCCAAGTTTACTAAATTTTACAGTTATACGTATTTTATTGAAAAACTAATTCAGAATTTTTTTGTAAAACTTGGAAAAAATCAATACAAAACTCACTTTTTGAGTAATAAATTTTTTTGAGCTTTCTTTCGGCTACGTCTCTTTTCACTACAAAATAAACGTTTTCCTTTATCAACCCCTTCGTTTGTTTTATTCTTCCCACAAAAACACTGAAGTGCCGACAATGAACTGAATCAGCAGGCGAAATCAAATTTATAATAGAATAAATAAATGTCTACCACAATCGAGTCAAAATCCCACAAACAAATAAAAATCAAATCTTTCACTTATCTGTTATTTGGATGCCGCGGCGCCACTAATCAATCGTTGTAAAATGCACTTTTTATTTTACGCCCCAAAGGTTCATTTATCATTATTTACAAATGAAACCCATACTGAAGATTAAAAAAAAGCTGCACTTTCGGGAAACATATTAATAAAAATATTAATATGTTGTTCACAATAAAAAAAAATACTTTCCCGTAAAATATTGAAAATTTTATTAATATCGGATATGTAATATGGAAACAGAAGGTAAAATCATTTCAAGTGAGTATGAAGCCCTCTTAAATAAAATAATATTAATAATTTAAAAAAAAATATTATAAAATATCAAATAAAAAATAATTAGGAATGAATATATTTAAAATATCCAGAGGGTCTATTTCTTCGAGCTATTCTAAAGCTATTGAAATACATACTCAGAATATCAAAATTTAATGAATTTATACTTCTTTGCATTCTTATTAGAGTACTAAATAAACCATAATTAGGTCTGTGAAATTAAATGAAAAATAATTTGGACGAGTATATCTTACTGATACCCTAAAATTCAGAACAATGAATAGATTCTGAAATGACTTTAGGCATAAATAATAAATCTACAGTCCCCATTCAGGATCCATTAGGTTTAATAAAACATTATAGTCATAGTTGTCAAATACTAAACCTAATCTGAATGCACAGTGTCTCGGAAATTTGTTATTTACAGATTTTTTTTGTTTTTATCTGTTTTATAACATTTATTGAGTCCATGTTTAGTCTATCTTTTTATTTTCCTGTTGTCGACTAGTTTATTGTCCTAATGATTTTAAAATTAGTATTTATTAAATATTATTTTTTTAAACTGTAAAGTAAATACATAAAAAAAGAGTTTTAGAGACTATTTTATGTTTAAAAATAAAAATTAAACAAAAAAATATAAAACAATCTTTTTAAACAAGTGTTATTAAATTTAATCTTCGGATACGACCTTAAAATGTGTATCAAGGATTATTGTTCTTTTTCCTTCAGAGTTAATTTTATATTTATCTCATTTTTAACATTTTTGTTTTATAAGAGATAACATTTAAATTCGAAAATTACACTAAAAAAATAACCTGTTAAAGCATATAAAAGTCAGTATTCTTTTGTTGTTTCTTCTCTTTTAAACTATATTTTACCTTTGTAATAAATGTCTATTGGACATGTCTGTGGCCATTTCCGAGCGATCCATCACTAGTATAATGTAAGTCAATTTTTTGATTAAAGGTTGACGGAAGTCGACAACGATGATTCCGTCAGCGTGGCCCAATCAGACGAAACTCGTTCCGAAACGGACGACAACGCGTGCTCCAGTCGAAGGCAGTCGACTTGTTCTAATTCCTTCGTTCCTATTACGACCAATCAGAACTATGTATCCAGCGTGACAGTTCAAAATATGAGTTTTCTCCCTTCCAACGGACCGTCGTCAGTCAGCACCAAGAACAAGTACGTCGTTACGTCTTCTTTCACGTCGGTGAGTACTGTTGATTTTAGCGCCGTTTTTACGACTATACCATATAATTAAACATTATTTCCAAATATAAATAATACTGAGATGATTGGTTTAAAGAAATCTTCCATTTTTAGGAATATAAAAATGATAGAATGAATAGGAAAGTCTATCAAACGGAACACACCGACAACAATGCTAACAGGGTGTTTAAGGCATTAACCATGGAACAATCTGAGTCTCTGGGGGAAGGAAACGAAGTCAAAACATCGATATACAAATCGACAATCGTTAAAAACGGGCTTATTGCCAAAGATTCCGAATTAAACAATTTGGCTGGTAAGTAATCATATGTCAAAATGACGAACATGAACAAATCCATCTCTATCTAAATAATGTCATTCTCCGCGCTTTTATTATTTCGTGTAGGTCCCAGCGGCATGATCGAATCACAAAAATCCCACCACAATCGGCCGAACGAGATCCTGCTTAGCAACTGCAGCTTAAACTCGAGTTCGAGCGGTTCGAGCAGCCACAGCTTCGAAAACAAAAACGCTTCGGAACAGTGGGAAAGCAAACAGTGGCTAAACAGTTCCGGCAGCAGTTTGAACGTCACGCTTACGCCATCGGAGAGCACCAGCGAATTATCTGTAATGAGCATCGGTAAAAAGACGGCAGGTGAGTCTGAAGAAGTTGGGTTGAAATTAAATTTAAAATGAACCAAAATAGGTTGTGGGTGTGCACTTAGTTTATAACATAGACCAGTAAATTGAGACATACAAACTGAAAAATTTAGCATTAATTCAAACATTTTTTAAACTTAAAGAACCGAATGAATGGAAAGGCGCCGATTTTGCAGATACAGGTTCGGAAACATTGTTAAAGTAGCAAAAAAACAATAATGGATTGCTAGACGATCAAAAATGTAACATAGCTGCAAAGTAATTAATTGCTGTTAACGTTATTTGATCTCATTTAGCAATCAAAATACTAATCACAGTATACTCGCTAATATTGCCTTAAATGCCTGTGAAAATTTGCAATTCTCTCTGATGATGGGGTAGCAATAAATAGACTTGTTCTCAAAAATAATTTTAATTTTAAAATTCAAACTCATGTCATATCCAAAATTCAATATCCCTGTTTCCCCAGCTACAGAGGGAATTTAAGATTAGACTCCTCCGCTATAGTGGCTACTTTACCTCTCTTCTTAAAAACGTTAAACATTTGTAATTGTTTTGCCAATCAATATTTATATCGAATAGTAGGCCGGTTTCAAACAATGGAAATATTTGTCGGTTTATTTTTGGAGCTAATACAGAAAAACTTTTCGTTTCTTATGGTTTTATAAAAAACATGTGTAGAAGTTTAAAGATTTTCGGAGATAAAAATATGTTTTACCTTGATGGTATACATTTTAAATTACTCATAAACGATTTTAACTGATCTGCAAATGATGTAGGACAACTCTCTGTAGGATTTTCAAAAAAATCACCTGGTAATTTAAGAGTAGATCTGTAGAGTGGTGACCCGTCAAATGCGCTCCGAACAGTACGACCAGTCCGATGCCCGAGCGGCTCCTGTATAATATTCGGCTCGAGCGTCTCGCGTATCGGCTCGGTTCGAGCCTCGAACGATCCTAGTGTTCCGTACTTCGAATCATTCGAACTCTCGGTAATGAACTTATCATCGAGTAATTTTTCCATACCTAGTTGCATATTATTTAATAAAATTAATAAAACCTCGATCGTCCCTTAGTGCGACTCTGTAAAAGCAGCCTCGTCAGAGAGATCACGTGTACAAGGTGTGATAATGTTTTCGAGCACTCCATTACTTAGATGGACCGAGTTTATGACTGGTTACTTATTCGAAATATCAAATAATTTTCATTTATTCCAATGAAAAAAATCCTATATACTTACTGTAAACGTAAATGAAGTCAAAAACTTATTCTTATCACACTTATATTACGGGGACCGAAACACATTAATTACTTTTCACCACTAAATTTAATGTTTTTTTTTTTTTTTTTTTTTTTTTAATGGCACTGGATATAACCAAAAGGCCAGACTATTGTAGTAATCCATAAATCTTTAATTGTTTTATCCACTATTGTTACATGATTACATTATTATTATATTTTGACTTACAGCTATCAAAATACCTGAGTTTGTAATTAATTAAATGATTCATTCAGAGTACGGAACGCTCGGATCATAAGAGACTCGAGCCGCTCGAGTCGTACCGGTACGCGATGCGCTCGTATTGTTCGGAGCTGTCTTGTAGCGTGCTCGAGCTGCAATTTTTCGAGCTTGATCGCGAGCGCTCGAACTTTACAACCTCGTGCACATCCCTATTTATAATTTTATGTTGAACCTATACAGAGAACCTATCCAATTAGTACGTAATTGTTCAATATTTTAATTTGTGTTATAGACACGTAAACAAGTTTCAAATAAAAGGTGTATGGAGTTGAAAAATACATATTTTAAAAATATTTTTGGATATGCAGGTTGTTGCGTTTTTGACTGGCAAATAAAAATGTACATCACGACCATTTATTGCTGGGTTCTAATTAACAGTGCTGTTCTTAAAGTGGCGCTGGGAAATAGTAACAAAGTCTACACAGAACACGAGGCTAATAACCGTAGTAGTTGATGCCGATGACACAAAAAAAATGTACATCAATTGTTCGGTGATACTATATTCAACCCTGGAATGTTTTTAAAAAACATTTCTGGCTTGCTAAGCAATACATTTTTTATGAATAATATAGGCCCAAAATTAAATTATCATAATTTTAAATAGGTTTACATTGATTTCAACATTGTTTGAAATACAGACTTATAAGATACTAAGCTAACGAATAGTGGTGATAGAATGGTTCATTTTATGCAGTATTTTGAAACATGTCTTAAATATGGCTAATTTTAAGTTCAGTTTACTCAATTTTTCAAATATTATTAAATTAATGGATAATTTAATTAATAATTGGGAAGACTTATATCGAAAAAATGAGAAGAAATCTTAGGTCAGTTCCAATATTTCCTATTAATGTGTGGAATATGTTTGACAGAGTAAATTTGCCACGTACAAATAATTCTGTAGAAGGTTGGCATATGGCCTTTTAATCGACTATAGATTATTATCATCCATCAGTGTATAAGATTATAAAGCATTTCATAAGAGAACAAAATCAAATGGAGACAAAATATGTTCATTTCCAAGCTGGATATCGTGACCAGAAGCATCCAAAAATAAATACGTGCAACTCCAGCGCATAAAAATAGTAGTGCAAAATTATGATAGAAATGACATTATCAATGGGCGTGTTTAGTGAAATTCAAAAATATTTTTTTCTAAAAGCTAGCACAAAATCTAATCTAAAAATATTTTTTTGAAATATTTTTCTTTTCAAATTTCCCTACAAGAATTTTTTAAAATTCCAACTAATTCAAGCAAATTTGAAAGAGGCGCCACAATGATTTTTAAACATCGTCATAATGAAGCCTAAAATTGGCTAATTTATAACCTTCCAGACAGTATTCGATATGTTTTTACCTTGTTGCCGAAGATAAAGGTTAAGATCGTATAATTTAACATAAAAACATATATATTAAAACTAAAACAATATTTGTTAAATTCAGTTTTTATGAAGCACTTACTATTTCAATAAACTTTCTTCCTAATCCAAATGTTATTTAAATCATAATCGCCATATCGCAAAATATTTTCTCTAAGTCTGGCAACGTGGTTTCATCTGTGCATCTAAATCCTAACCTCATTTGCGATTGCGAGATTATTTTGATTTATTTTAAAATTGTTTTTTAATTTTTTAAAAATGGCCAAAGTACAAACATGATTAAAAGAAGAATCTTTAGACAACTTACTCAAGGTGGATTCTAACATGATTAATGATTTTTTTATATAAATAAATAAATAAAATTTATGACGTCACCGGGAATAGACCAATAGGAGCTAGCGCACAACGTTGCCGGTTAGAAGGTTTACGAGAAGTGATGTACGTTCGTTTGTGTACTCCTTCTTAATTTTAGACTTCTAAATCATTGTTAAACAAATATCTTTTAAATACATAATATCAAATGTTTTTTGAAAGTATTATTTCTGTTTAAACTTTTACCATATTTAAAGTTTCATTGTTTTAAAAGTCACTTAATAATTCAGAAAATGGCAAAATGGCAGCACTGTGTATGGCATCTGTCGTAGTGTCTCGATCAAGAATTTATTTGGAATTTGAGTGTTTAATTTTGTACTTTTTATAAATATTATGACTAGGAAAAAGTGTTTTGTTCCAGAATGTGATAATGATTCACATTCATCTTCAAAAATATTTATTAGTGTTCCTAGAAATTTGGAAAGAAGAAAATCAACCTTCTACTGGCGATGTTTCTCGTGAACTTTTTAATAAAAATACACCGGATTATCAAGATGTAGTAGCAATTTCTGCGAATTGTCCCCTTCAGGAAATTGAAAATGAGGCTACTCTAAATTCTTAGGTGTATAACCTAAAAACCCTTCTGGAAGAAAATGCAGAATCTCCTGAAAGTTTTGAAGATACGAATTTATTCATCATTTTGTGGAAGAACTAGTGATAAAGAAATAATAGAAAAATGTGGGTATTTAAACAAACTGGTTCCTGGATCCCATATAATGGCAGATAGGGGTTTCAGAATATTCAGCTACTTGAAAACATGGGATGCACTTTAGTAAAGCCACACCTAGTGTATCACAGAATGAAAAAAGTTCTCCAGAAGATGTACAATTAAGTAAAAGAATAGCATCTCTAAGAATACATACATGTGGAAAGAGTTATAAGAAGGGTTAGTTAATTTAACATGTTAAAACCACATTCGTGTGTGAATTTTAAGCAAGTACATTTACTTAGTAATATCTGCATAATTGCTTGTTAACTTACAAGAACCTATTTTGTAAGAGTAAATATTAATTTAATAAACTTTTTTGTTTGTTTTTTAATTTAATTTACCTAATTATCACATTTCAGGGATTATAATGAGTTTTTAAACAGCCAATGTAATTTTTGATAAAAATTTAACTTTTCGAGCAAATCAAAGAGGAATGAGTTCCTGTATATGCATAGATTTTTTTGGGACTAAAACTACCAAAACAAAGGCACCTATTTACAGCAGTTTAAAATGAAACATTTTAACAAAAACGCCTATGTCGCGGTGATAAATATTAAAAACAACCAAGTTCAGTTGAATGTGGTAGCAAAGTCTATATATTCCAATAAATCGGGTAACTACATGTGGTATCACTGGTGATAAATTTAAAAATATCACAATTCTTGCTACCTTTTTCAAAAAACCAGAAAGTGTGCCTTCTTATCAATCCTTTATGAAAATGACAACAGTAATAAATGTGAAAAAAAAATTGTATGTTGCTATTCATTATTACGATAGTAAAACAGGTTTGCAGTTCCGTTTATTTTTTATGAAAATCTAAGTAAAAACCAATGTCAAAAGGTTATAATTTGTTTTCTGTCAAACCAAATATATCACAAAATTAAAAATTGATCATAGGTCAAGCTAAAGTAATACCTTTCTTGATAGTAGCTTTAAAAAAGGAGAAAGAATAATATTGACTTAAGTTATTATTATTAACATTGGCGATTTTTAATAAAAACTTTTCAATTATTGTTTACAAACAAAAATATAAAAATCTGTGAAAATTTTATTTATCAACCTTTTAATAAAAAATGAAAAAAATGAAGTAAAAAACAATTTATTTACAAATAAAAAATATATATACGAATCCTAAGAATATAAAAATACTGATTTATTTTCCTGTAGTGGATGAAGAGGTTTCTTTAACAATCTAGCCAAGTGTACATCAATATTTACGCATTTTGATAAATTCGAGCCTTTCCAATAACCCTGAGTAGATGTTACAGATGGTTCCTCACTTCTTCTATGAAGCCACATGTTTATAACCACCTGAAAAAAATAAAAGAGATATGCAGTTATACAAAATAACTATATAACCAGCTACAAAATGCCTTATTTTATGTAACATGACGAGCAGAGCTTAACTAGCTCTGAACGAATCTAGTAAAGAACCTCGGATTTTGAAAAGTTAAAAAAAAAACAATCTCACCACATTTTTGAAATATAGAGCTTTTCGAAAAAAACTGCTATTTTTAAAAGTACATTTTTTTAGGCTATTGAGTATTATAAAATAAAAAATTACGGGATGCTTTGTTAGCTTCAAACGAATCCAGCAGAGCACCCCAGTTTTTTTTTTAAACCACACCACGTTTTTTGGCTCCTACAATATTATAAAATATTCGAAATTTGGCATTTTTAAAAAAATTCGCAATTCCTTGCTGACTTCAAAGTTTTTTTTCTGAAAACAAATATACTTACCACATTTTTAGGATTTTAAAACAGCCTAAACATGTGTCATAAGTAGTTGTTTTTATATATAAAAAAACAAATTAAAAAACTGAAGTGTCCTGCTGACTTTGTTCCAACAAAGCACCCTGTATTATTTAAAAATGGCAATTTTTTTAGTAAAGTTTTACAATATTTCAAGAGTCTAAAAATGGGGTGTGGTTTTTAGAAAAAAGCTTTAAAAAACTGAATTGCTCTGCTGGCTTCTTTCGAAGGTTAGCAAGAAGCACCATGTATTTTTTAAAAATATAATATTTCAAGTGCATAAATATATGGTGTTGCTGTTTTTACAGAAAAAACTTTATAAAACAGAGGTGCTTTGCTGACTTCGTTCGAAGGCTATCAGAGCATTTTAAGTTTTGCAAAAAACGAGGAGCATAAAATTTTTGAAAAGGGTATAAAAATAGCCTAAAAATATGGCATATTTTTTAACTCAAAATGTCATAGGTGCTCTGCAGCATTCTTTGGTATCATAATTATTACTAGGTTCACTAACAAAATCTATTTCTAGATTATTTTAACACTTGCTGCGATTACAAAAAATGTCTATATGTCAAAATTAGAAAAAAAAATATTTATAGAAATAAAACACTGTTTATTATATGTGATATAAAAACAAAAAAGCATAATAAATATTACAAACCTTGACATGCAGCATATCGTAAGCATTGTGCACTAAAAATTTCATTTTTGTTAATTACAACAAGCACATCAGAAGGTTTTTGCCGTACTTTATGTTTAGGTGTAATTTGTCTCCTTCTCTCTTATGGAAAAAGAAATTGTCCCCATATTCTTGCTTGGCAGATCTAAAAATAAAACCTGAGATAAATATGTTTTACTATAAGGTGTATTGGCTCCATATAAACTGTAAATACCTACTATTAAAACAAAGTCTTACCTTTCTGATTTTTGTAAACTGAGTATTGTTAAAAAATGCAGTAATCATCTCGGTAATTATATTTTCGTTTACAATGGGTAAAACACTTGATTCAACTTTTATAAATCCAGCTGATCCATATTAATAATAAAATTAAACCAAAACAAAAAACTAAGGTTAGGTGGTGTCAATGTTAATGTCACTTAGATGTGCGTTCACTTCGAGTCGGTTTGTTCGTTGGCTTGGTTTTGTATAACAAAAAAAACTTCGACACAAGATGATTGGTCTATTCCCGATGACGTATAATTTCAAATTTTAAATTTCAATTGGGCTTAATTTAAAAACTTTTGGCTTTTTTAACGAACTGACTATTTAGAATAACTTGTATAGCGACTAACTATTACAATATAATTTATAAAACAGCATATCTCACATGTGAACATGGCCCATTATTGTATTTAAAGAGATTTGTGTTTATGAAACAAACATTTTTTATTACACAAACTCACTATTCAATATTGTTGACATTTTTCTATTATATTATAGATTTACCTAAAAAGTGCACTATCATATTATGTTCGGTTACCATTTGTAACATTAAAGCTAGAATTACACCAGAACACAAAAAGTTTATAGCGTTATTCAGTAATAAATTAACAAAAGAAAAAGGTCATATCTTGTAAATTCACAGAATATTCTTCTTTCGATGGTATTTTCAATTCCTGTCAATATTAAAAAGCTCAAAATACGGTATTAAATGATTTTACATGGTTCTATTTTTTTAAGTTGGGTGCAAACATAGTGTTGCTTTCTTGTTGTGGCTTCTGAACATCATCGAAGTGAATAACCTTCCATCACATCAACATTGTGTTATTAGAAAAGGTCACTGTTGTCAAAAGTTTTGAAGATCTAATGATTTAAGGGTGTCGATTCTTCTTCGAATTAAAGACATTAAATGTGTCCATTTTATAAATAATAAGAGTGAATAGATTTATATCGAGTGCAAAGTGACCAGAAAATTATACTTCCATATTCAACTGCAAATGTTGCTTTCTAAGAAACATAATGGGCTTTTTTTGTGTAGAATCTCCAAATTTTGAAATAAATAAGGAAGTTTAAATAGAAGTTTATTTTTTATGAACAAGAACTAAATGATATGAAGCCGGCAAATATTTTTTGGAAGTGTTATATATTTATAATGAATTCAAATAAAAATAATTTTTGTCGTTTTCTTTTTATTTATCAATTGCCTATTATATTACCGTCAATTGAGTCTTTTAAAAAGGTTTATTTTTATATATATATATATATATATATATATATATATATATATATATATATATATATATATATATATATATATATATATATATATATATATAGTCCAGGCATTTACTTTTGTGGAGTTTGTATAGATTTCGCAAAACTATCAGAATTAAAAAAAAAACACTCAAATGATTTGCATATTTTAAAAGAATTGTATTTTAAATTCATATTAATAAATGAAACATATCTGAACATATTATACAATACACAAGTTTAATAAATTAAGTTTTTGTACATATTGTAGGTAATTTATTTATACATTAATAATAATGTCTTTATTAAATAAATGATTACATTACATTTGCACCAAGAAGGCGAAGATTAGCAGAAGCTACTCTTTAACTCTTAACCTTCTTGGTTTACAAAAGAGAATGCAAATAAATAAATAAATGAAAAAGTAGTTAGAAATTGACAAAAGCATTAAAATAGTTGTCAGACAATAGTAATTAAGTGAAAAATATAAAATAGAATTTAAACATTTAGTTCAGAAAACAATTATTTATTGCCTGTTAAGGAGCATATTTTTAATAGTGTAACGAAAATTGTTAATTGAAGGAAGATACATAAGATGTTGAAACAAATTATAAAACTTAACTAAATTATAGGTAAAAGAACGCTCAAACAGTGCAGTAGAATGGTGTGGCATGGTAAAAGTATTAAATCGGATATTACAATTGTGGACGGCATTTCTAAAAATTACCTTTTCAAACAAATATAAAGGAATCCTATTTTTAAATAAACGGTACAAGAAAGTTATAAAATGTAGCTGAAATAAATTATTAACTTTTAACCACTTAAGTTCATTAATGCTAAAGGATATGTGATCATATTTCCTCAGATTAAAAATATACCTACAAGTGTTTTGTACCCGTTGTAGCTGGTTTTGTGAGGTTTTATCAATGCAAGGGTAATAAACTGTAATGCAGTAGTTTAAAACTGAGAGAACCAAATACTCTCAAAGCTTTTTACGCATTTTGAAGTTCAAGATGTGCTTGTTGACATATAACATACGTATTTTTACATAACATGAAGTAACATTTTAATATGGTCTTTGAATCTAAGAGATTGGTCTATGATTAATCCTAGATTTTTGGCTTTCTCAGAAAAATTTATTCTAACTCCACCCAACTCGAGCCTTAATGAACCTTCACATATATTTATTTTGGCTTTACTACAAAATAAAATTGCTGTGGTTTTAGATGGATTGACTGTTAAGTTATGTTCTCTGGAAAATTGAAAAATGGCATCTAAATCCATATTTATATTGTTATTGGTATTAGGAATATCTGCAGGTTCAAAAGAATGAACAATCTGTGTGTCGTCAGCATACAATTGTATTTCACTATTTCTAACAACTTTTGGCAACTCTGAAGTATATATAAGGAATAGCATTCCTGTTTAAAAAGAATACAATAAATAACAATAATAATTGTTTAAGCAATTAATAACATTTATATATGGAATGACAATACAATTCAAATTTTCAATCCTTTTTTGGCAAGGTGAGTTAAGGGGCCTTTAATAGTAATTTTAGGTGGTATATTTATGAGGCACATATTGTTTTATTGTCAAATTTTTACCCATAATTTTGAAATGGATCCAGTTTTCTGCATCTTCTTCCACCTAAAAATTAATTCAAACTAATTAGTACCGTCAGAATCGGTGTTAAGTAAAAAGGTAGGTACCTATATTGACCTACTAGTTCAGATATACTCAACCTTTTTTTCTTTCGGGCCACATAAATCTGTTTGTTATGCTACACGGGCCACAATATTGGACAATGGGTGACGATAGAGATCCGCTATTTTCGTAAAAAATGTCCTCATGTTGCTTTAGTTTACATAATTTCTAAAAAAAGGTCCTCATATTATTTTAGTTTATTAAATAAAAAAATATTGTTTTAGTTTACTTTCTTTTTCGTTTTAAAAAAAAGGGCTTCATGTTGTTTTAATAAGCTTTGAAAAGTCGCAGCAAGAACAAGACTGTAGGTCAATTACTAATAATCGTGTTTGCACAAAAAAGGTTCGAGGGCCGCAAAAAAGCTTGGAAGGCCACACAAAACAGCTTGGAGGGCCGCACAAAACAGCTTGGAGGGCCACATGCGGCCCGCGGGCCACAGGTTGAGTATGGCTGTACTAGTTGATCAACTAGGTACATTTTATAAATTTATATCAAATTGGAAACAATTCAAGAATATCTTTACCTACATCAAAATAAACATAAGCACGATGGTAGTTTGTATTTTGCAACAGCCCTTAGCCCACTATCGTTTTTGAATGTCTAGGCCTAGATTTTGAGGAACTTTTATAAACATTGTATCAGATTGACTGGTTTTTTCTTTTACTTCTCATAAATGTAATTCAAAATTAAACAAATGTTTATTTCATCACACTTTTTAAAAGCAATTTCAATGTTTCCCACAATCGTCTTGAGGTTAGAAATTTTGACATTTTTGTATCATGAATCATGAGTAATGAAAACATCATAATTTTAATCCGATTTTAGGAAGAGATAATTATAAATGTTACTATTAGAAAAAGATAACGATCAACTGTATGTGTTACGGTATCACAGATTCTTTAGTAAACCAATAGAAATAGGCGCTTCATTATGACGCGGTAAATGGCACAAAAATAGAGTGTTTTAAATAATTGATTTAAAAGTGAACTTTTTAAAGTGCGATAATTTTATTATTTATTATGTATTTAAAGTATTTATTGCAGGAAAAAAGTTTGTGCTTTAACAGTTAATATTATTATTCGTTAAATTTGTTTAAACTAAACATGCCCATTATTTGCGTGGATTGTCATTAAATTTAGAATTATAATCATTTATTTTTATTGTTTTTAATTAATAAATATTTAATGAAATATGTTTTATTCTTTATTTTGAATACACTCCAAATGATATAAATACACAAAAAATACTATCTTCATTTTTCAAGATACAGAAAAAAGATATTAATAAAAGTTGTTTTAGGTAAATTTAATATAAATAATTTCGGAAATAAACCTCAACAAAACAACTAGTTGAAAACCTAAAAAAAGTCTGCTAGTAATTAATTTAAAAAAAATTAAATAATAAAAAAGTATTTTTGTTGGGTTGCATTTGTCGGGAGGCGCATTTGTCGGTGCGCTTTTGTCGGGACGCATTTGATCGGGGCGCAATTGTCGGAGTATAGTAGAAAACTTGAAATTTTGATTGAATTAACTACACTTGCATAAAAAATATAAATACACAGAGAAGGGAGAAAATTCAGTTTTATTCTAATATAAATAAAGAGAAAAACACAAAATTTTTAAGTTTATTGAAATTCTTTTTTGTTAGAAAGGGGACACCTCAGGGGTGGTCTCATATAAATTTGGACAAGATGTGGTAATTTTGAAGTCGGTTTTTTAAAATTACTTTTAATACTTGTTTTCTGTCAATTTCTCTAATCGCCGTAATGATTGGGCAGCGCGAAAAAAAAATCATTGTATTCAATTACAACAATTCGAATTCTTTTTTTTTTAATTCTCTCCCTTCTCTGTATACTTAGTTTACAATCTTAAAAAGGGAAATATTTTCCTCTTTTTCGATACTTGGGAGTATTGGAATATTTCTAGTCATAGCTAATGCCGATCCATTGAGAAGAAGAGGTATTGCATTAGTTGTTTAATTTTTTAGATTGGGAACTGATTTTTTTTTTTATTTATTAATTTACTTGTTTCAAGTGTAAGAAAGTAAAAATATATGCTTTCGATATTTAGATTTTCGAGGAATTTCTAACTGCAGCTTATTAAAATTAATTACAAAAGAGAATAAAATATATAATTACTTTGCTATATTGAAATTAAAATGATATCAAATTTGCAGCTGTTACATATTTGTTTGTCCAGTAATCCATTAATTTAGTTTTTTGTTATTTTAACAGTGTTGCCGACCTTGTACCGAGTTGCAAAATAGCCTAGTTTGGATTCATTCATGGTACTTTATCTTACCACAAAGTTTAAAAATTGTTAGAATTAATGTTAATATTTTTTCGTGCTTACTGGCCTAATAGCAATGATATCGACTTTTATTATTAAATTTGTTTATTTATTTATTTATTTATTTATTTATTTATTTATTTATTTATTTACTTACTTATTTATTTATTTATTTATTTATTTATTTATTTATTTATTTATTTATTTATTTATTTATTTATTTATTTATTTATTTATTTATTTATTTATTTATTTATTTATTTATTTATTTATTTATTTATTTATTTATTTATTTATTTATTTATTTATTTATTTATTTATTTATTTATTTATTTATTTATTTATTGATTTATTTATTTATTTATTTATTTATTTATTTATTTATTTATTTAAATTCCCTAATTCTAAAATTATTAGTGAAAATTCGTTCAATTAATGACTAAACTTTTCCCAAAGATTTCTACAAGTCATCCTCAAATTAAATTACCAGGAGTTTTTCTTCATGTCTTAATTTCTCCACAATTTCCAATCTTTTTTTTAGTAATTTCAGCATTTTTGATCCAGTTATCTTAGAAATTTTTGATTTAGTAGTTCTTGTTTTGGTATTTTTTATTTTAGTTTTCTTTTATTATAATTTTATTTTACATTTTATTTATTTTAGTGTTTTTTTAATCTTAGTATTTATTTTTTAATTATGGTTTTTTAGCTTTAGTTTTATTTACACAGTAGTCTGAAGCGTATTATGCAATCGCTTGCGTCCGTCCGTCCGTCCGTCCAATGTCACGTTTTTTGGCGGCACGATAAGTCTAAAACGAGAAACGATATCAATTTAAAAATTTCAGGCAAAATTAAGCTGTATAAGGGGACGAAGCCTATTGATTTTGAAGTAAATCTAAATAAAAACGGAGGGTTAAAATATTTAAAAAAATTCTATCTCAAAAACAAAAAACGATATCAAAATTGAAATCTTCTAAAAAAAAAAACAAGATTTATAAGGGGATGAAGCCAATTGATTCTGAAAATAATCTGAATAAAAATAAGGGGTTAAGGAGGGTTGAAATATTGAAAAAAAATATTAACTCAAAAACAAAAACATTAAATGAACTAGACATTTTTAGCAAAAATCAAGCTCTATAAGGGGACAAAAACAATTGATTTAAAACAAATGTTTGAACAGAATGGGTGGTTAAAAGCAGGGCTGAAATAAAAAATAAATAGAAATTAAACACCAAAAACGATATCAACATGAAAGTAGTAAAAATCATACAAGCTCTGTAAGGGAATAAAGTCTATTGATTCTAAAAAATCTGAACAAAATTTAGCATTTTTGTGTTTTGGTATTTTTTTAACCTCCCCACCAACCCATAAAAATGTATTGCAAGTAATCCAAAATTAGAATTTGAAATAACACCATATCTTTACGTTTTGGGGTCCTAAGGACTCAAAAAACATTTTTTAAAAAAATGTTCGCATGTACATATGTGAGTGACGTTTTTTGTTAGTCACGATACAACCCAAACTATCTGGCCGATTTCGATGGGATTTGGAACGTAGGGTTTACGTACTGAAGACTGGTTATATTTTAGGTATAGTCGGAGCAACTGGGAATGATACTTTATAAAGGGTTCTTTCTACTTTTTGATATACAGGGTGATTCACATAAGAACCGACATAGAGCAGGGGCATATAGGTGGTCCCAAAATATGGCAATTTAACGCAACTTACCTCTATACCAAGTTGCTTCCCTAAGGAGTTATAGGCTTTGAAAGTGAAGTTATAAATTTTGAAAAAAATCAATATCTCCGTTATTCTTGAACTTAAAGCAACCAAATTTGGTACACTTTGTGGATGTATTTAGGGCGTTACTTGACAGTAACTAGAGTTTAATTGAAATTTGTAAAGGGGGTATACTGGGTGGCGCACCATTAATATTCAACAGAATTTTGTTAACCCTTGATGGATTTTAAAAATCTTTGCTTTGTTTTGTGGGCAATTCAATTCTTAAACTTTTCTTACTCTAGTAATTTTTCGAAAAAACTCATCATTTTCATCAAAAACTCGAATAACTTAAAACGCGCGCTCTAGGTGTGTTATTTAAAATCATCGAAAATTCAAAAGTTGGCTATGAAAATAAACGTCAAACTTGACAATGAAGCAAGTAAGTTGTTCAATTAAGTAATTGTTGTTTGAGTGTTTTTAAAATGAACGGGAAGTTTTCTTTTAACGAGCAAGTTGACATGCTGTTAGTGCTAGGTTTTTGTGAAGGAAACTGTAGAAGAAGTGTAGAAGAATATCGTAGAAGATTTCCTAACCGTATCATTCCCCATAGAGAAACATTTTCTAATGTTGAAAGACGAGCTAGAGAAACGGGCAAGTTTCTCAATAATACTCGAGACCGTGCTGTCGCACTCAGGCCACAAGTTGAGGTAGCCATTTTAAATGCTATTCAAGATGATCCACATATTAGTACTAGGAATTTATCTCGACAAATTGGTATATCGCAGAGTTCTGTGCATCGAGTTATCCGTCGCAATCTACTACACCCTTATCATGTACAAAAAGTCCAAGAACTTTTACCCGGAGATTTGGTTCATCGTGTCAATTTTTGTCAGTTTATTCTACACCAAGATAATAACTTCCAAAAGAAAATTCTTTTTACGGATGAGGCGACTTTCACTCGCAGAGGTATCACAAATCTCCATAACTATCATGAGTATTCTGACTTAAACCCACATGCAATAACTCCTCGGCATTTCCAACGTGAATTCAAAATTAATGTTTCGATGGGAATTATTGATCGATATTTAATTGGTCCTGTTGTTTTACCGAATCGGCTGAATGGTGAAAATTATTTAGAATTTCTACAAAACACCCTTCCGTATCTACTTGACGAGGTACCTTTACAACTAAGGTTGCAACATTGGTTTATGCACGATGGAGCACCGCCTCATTTTAGTATGAACGTAAGAAATTTTTTAAACCACCAGTATCCCAATAGATGGATAGGAAGAGGAAATAATTGCCCACAACGTTGGCCCCCAAGATCACCTGACCTGAACAAATGTGACTTCTTTCTGTGGGGAACGTTGAAAGAATTTGTGTATTCTTCGCCCGTTGCGTCTCAAGAAGAATTATGGAATCGCATTATTCATAAATGCACATCTATTAGGAATAATCAACAGTTATTAGATAGGGTGGATTTTAATTTTCGAAGAAGAATAAATTTATGCGTAAGAGAAAACGGCGATCATTTTGAACAATTTCTTTAATTTATCGATAAACAATTGTTTGTTCTGGTTGTTGTTTAAGTTTTTTGTGTTTATTTTGGTTAGTTGTTAATCCCAGTTTTTCACATTTCAGTATCTGTACTTACTTTAAGTTATTTTGTTACGTATCTAAATATTAATTTGCCAGCCAATTCCTACTGATCACATTAAATGAATGACCTACTTTCTTGTTTGACGTTTATTTTCATAGCCAACTTTTGAATTTTCGCTGATTTTAAATAACACACCTAGAGCGCGCGTTTTAAGTTATTCGAGTTTTTGATGAAAATGATGAGTTTTTTCGAAAAATTACTAGAGTAAGAAAAGTTTAAGAATTGAATTGCCCACAAAACAAAGCAAAGATTTTTAAAATCCATCAAGGGTTAACAAAATTCTGTTGAATATTAATGGTGCGCCATCCAGTATACCCCCTTTACAAATTTCAATTAAACTCTAGTTACTGTCAAGTAACGCCCTAAATACATCCACAAAGTGTACCAAATTTGGTTGCTTTAAGTTCAAGAATAACGGAGATATTGTTTTTTTTCAAAATTTATAACTTCACTTTCAAAGCCTATAACTCCTTAGGGAAGCAACTTGGTATAGAGGTAAGTTGCGTTAAATTGCCATATTTTGGGACCCCCTATATGCCCCTGCTCTATGTCGGTTCTTATGTGAATCACCCTGTATTTTTATTTATGATTGTAGAAGATAATTCTTCAGAGAAAAGTTTTTCACTGTTCCATTATCTATAATTTTTGGTCTATGTCCCTAAAATTTACCGATATTTGATGAAAAATACAAATTTTTTTTGTTTTGATCGGGATCTAACTTTAGTGGAAAGTTATTGTTAGATATAATTGCGAAAATTTTGGACTTTATATTACTGTTTTAAAATATTTAATTGTTACCGATTTTGAGAGGATTTAGGTGGGAAGGTTACTGCCGCTTCACGATACTGCGTTTTTTTTATTAATTATATTCTAGTATTTTATATATATTTTTAATTTTAGTATTGTAAGGGGTGTCTGAAAGTGACTGGAATTACTTTTATTGTAATGAATTATTAAGGGTTGAATATTTAAGCTAAAATATATTTTTGGTTTTTCAGAAATAGATTTGTATGGTACAAAAAAAATGTATTTTTATTGCTAATCTGAAAAGTTTGCAAATGTCCTTGAAGATATGATGAAATTAGGCATAGAAATATAAAATCACAAAAATTTAACTAATCAAATCAAAATTTGTAGGACGAGGCTTGAAACCGTCCGTGTCCACTGGAGCGATCCCCAAGAGCATCAGTTTCGATATGAGCGCCGATAAGGGCCTGGAGGAGGACGGTAGATCAAAACGTGGAGGCTTCTTCGGGAAATTGAGGATGGGATTCAAGAACAGAAGGGGCAAGAGTCTCAGGAACCAGGAAGAGTTTCGCATGGGGCTAGATAGCGATGATTTCATGGGGAAGAATTGCGGGAAGATAGGTAATAGTACAGGTAAGAAAAATAATATCTATTTGTAGTGTTTATAATTATTTGTTAACTCGAATTATTATGTATTTTCAGAAGTGTCCGATGACATATTAGCCAAATACCGAACAAAGCCTTTCGTCGAGAACGAAACCATAAAGGAAAACTGTGATTTGAGTAAATCTCTAAAAGGAAAGAATGAGTATAGGAGCAATAGTGAAGAAGTGAATAGCTTTAATGATATTAAGAATAAATTGCGTTTAGTTTTAAGTAATACTTGGGAAATTCCACATTACGTTAAGGTAAGAAACAAAACTAATTCTTTAATTATCTCTTATCAAACATGTAAACAACTTCGTTAAACCAGAATTTTTCGTTATAGTTAAAAAATAGCATATCTTACGTAACCTGTATAACTGTATAGCAATAAATGACATTTTTTTTGTCATTTGGACAAAAAGATTATTGTTCTACGCCTTCCGTGTAAATGTCAAACAATCGTACAATAATCCTAGTAAGCTGCGAGTCTAACATAAATACATGTACCTATATGTATTTTCATTTTAACTACAAGTATTGAAGGATGAAGTATAAATAAAATGTCTATTTCTTGGAACCTGTATTACGTTCTGCAAATTGCAATATGTCGTACGGATAATTTACAAGAGATTAACCTAACAGATTCCAAGAAACTGACAAAACACAACTATGTACAACAAAACAATACTCTGAAATTGCTGTCCTAACAAAAATTGATACAAAACTGATTGCGAAAAATCTTCTAATGCACACCGAACATCACAAAACTACCATTAAAATCAAACGCGCCTCTGGTACAGCGAATATCACAAAACTATCACAGACAGAGTACGAAACGTCAAATCGCCTATTGTAAAGTTTCCATTATCTGACTTTCGGAACAAGACCTGAATGACATCCAACGCATGACACTGTATATTATCGTGTTCTTTTGACTGACTTCACCTCAAAAATAACCTATTCGTCTGACAGCCGAAACGATAACAAAAGAATACTTAGGAATAATTTTAACAATAATAGAAATGATTAATTAGAACAAGAAGTAAACAAATTCGTTGAAATTGGCTTGCTAATAATTCTCTCGAGGTAACAAAACATGTATAAATGAATTCACAACGATACAATGCTTTCTTTTAGGTGAATCTATATAATTCTAACAAGCCAAGTTGGGTCAAAATTAAAAAAATTATTACTAGCCACTTATCATACTATGAATAAATTACCTTACTCCTGTATATTGATAAGATGAATTAAATAATGAAAATGATACCTGCAAGTTACCAATACATACAGCTAGTTTACAACAAATAACAGCTTTAAAAGCTTATATCGGCAATAAGTAACGTTTTAACCCTTTTTTGTGTATTTGACAAGGTAAGTCGAATATAAAATCTAGTAATTTGAGCTGCTTAAAATGCACGTTACATGGCATCCACAATATAAATCGCCATGCGATACGGTTTCGATGATGGTGGGGGGTTTTCCGGACTTTTCTCACCTGTTAGTCAAATGGAACCATCAATCATCTGTAAGTGCACCGCCGCAGCAAATAATAATAATAATAATAGGGTTCTAGTTAACAGTGGCGCTGGGAAAAAGTAACAACGCCTACACGCCTAATGACCGAAGTAGTTCATGCCGATGGCACCATATTAAAAAAAAGCTCAGTCAGCTTTTGGAGTTAAAATTCAGTAAGGGGATGAATTATAGGGAGAGTATTATTACATTATTATAAATACATATTCGTAGGAAAATATTTTTGAAAATTGCTATTCTATTCGTATTTAGTATTTTACTACTAATGGTTCACCCCTGGTAGGTGGTCGGAATAACAAATAATAAGCTTTTTAGTCAATGTAACACGACTATGTTGCAATTCACTTAGTGCGAAGTATGGTAGGGGAAGCAAGATAAGGATGAATCGAGCACTTTAGGGCGATATTTTGTAATTTTGGCGTATCAAATACTTGTATATATTATACTGTTTTTTTTTAAATAGGTAAAAACAATACTACGAGCAACCGGAGTTGCTGTGTTGTAAATTGTAAAAAATGCTAGCAAAAAAAAAAAACAGTGGAAATTATATAAATTTTCAGTAATGGAAATTAAATCAAAGAAATAAATGGAGAGCTGTACAATAAGAAGAAAAAGAGTGACTTTACTTTTGTAACAATACCAGTAATACTGGAAATAGTAGATATCAGAAAGTAGAAAGGTTTTAATTTAGGATGTTTTTCAACATCCCTTAAATCGTAAATATTCAGCAAGAGCTAGATTTTTGCCTTTCATTATTGATAGAAAACCAGTTTTAATCATTAATTCTGTTTTCTTTTGAAATAAAAATGAAGAAAATATGAATTACAATCGCAAATATGTCACCTTCCTGGAGAATGATCTCTTAATAAATAACCGTCTGAAAATTAATATGAAGAAGAAATTATACTCCTAATCATGTCGGCGATGGGACCGCCCGTAAGCTGTATTGACTGACAGCGTGTCGTTGTAGGCATTCAAAGAGTTAATAAAATTATGTCCAATTACTATCAGCCTCTGCTTTTGTTATGATTAATTTACAGTATAAAAAACGCAATAGTACCTGTGTTTTCTTAATATGAAAAAGATAAATGTAGGCTATAGGGTAAAAACGGGTTAAGTTACATTTTGAAATTTTAGTGTAATTATAATTTTTAAGTTCCAACCAATGTTTTTTTTTTGTAGGTGCACTTATGTAATTATTTACACTAAATCAACTAAGAACAGTTTTATTGCTTTTTTGATTTTTGCTAACATTGGTTATTGTACAAAATTTATTTATCTTTTTTACATTAGCTTTAATTCCTCTGTCATAATTCAGCAATAAACCAAACAAAATAAGGATGTGAAAAACAGCTTCTAAATCCAATTACATCACATCATGTGGTAATCACAAACATGCAACAGCATGTGACTTAGCCCCTTTTTTCCTGGATCACATGATCATTATTCCCTTGTATTAATTTTATGTTACAAAATGTACTAGAGGTGCTTTTCCACAGACTGACAATGCAGGTTAATAGTACCGGCAATTTGCTTTAGATGGCGCAATAATGTCAATTTGCATAAAAATGGACTTATCCTTTTTCCGATCCCTCAAATTACAGTTTTAAAAGGCAACACATAAAAGGCGACATATAAAGTGACATTTTTTGTAATCGCAGCAAGTGTCAAAATGATCTTCTATATGCAACCAGTTGCATAATATTGAACATTATGAAACTGGCCATGAAAAATTCTTTGTCACCAGTTGCGAAAAGAAAACAAATAAAAATAAACCTTTTTTGTTTTAAAATAAATTTATATAGTATTATTCTTCAAAGTTTATGTTAAAGAAGGGAAGGTTGAATATATAAAAATAGAATTTGGTTAATCTTACAACCTAGTAATAATGTTATTTTGGTCCTTATTTTCCATTCTAAACCAGCACAAAATATTTGAAAACACAATACACTACAAAACACACTACAACACGTCATTGGGAATAAATTTATATGATTTTCTATTTGTCAATGAAATGAATGAAGTTATGCATATGCAACTAACAATACAAGAAAGTTATATTGGTTGCATAGATGTCGGTAATTTTTTACCAATACACAATTTTATAAATAAATTAGAAAAATATTGTATTTAACACGTTACGAAATGCCGTTTTGTGTAACTCGTTCATGTTGCGGGACCCCGCTCTGCTCGTTCCGCAAATATTCACTCGTTACATTAAACAAGGCATTTCGAAACATTTTATAAATAGCTATTACATAGATTTGTGAAAATAAAAATATGTAACTAAAGAAATTTAAAAAAATAGCAATAGGGTAAAATTTTATTAGTAGAAATGATGAGTTTGGCAGAGGAGAGAGAAGGGAACACTTATTAATATGTAAATTATGTATTTATGCTACAATCTGATCAAAAGAACCGAGGAACAAGTGAACATGTCCTCGGGTAAGAACCCTACCATTCTGAGTTGTTCAGCATTTATACCTGTTCTTTAAAAACTCTAGTGAACATACTAACCTTAGCCTGGGTACCATGCTACAGAGGACATAAAGGCAACGAAGAGGGTGATTTACTAGCCTGAGAAGGAGCTTCAAAGGCTCTTATTTAATGACCTAGAACCCTTCTGTGGTGTCACAAAGATAGCTTTCAGAACATGCACAAAACAGTGAATGTTTAAAAAATGGTATAAAAGTTCATCAGAACAGAGGCAGGCCAAAGATTTCTTAAAAGGACCATCTCCTAAACTCACCAAACTAAGCCATAATAGGAAAAATACTATTTGATCTATTAACAGGGCATTGTAGGCTTGACAAACATATGTATAATATCGGTCTGATAAGAGATTTTATGCCGATTCTGTCAAAAATAGGAGAAAACTACAGTACACATATTGCGCTATTGTGAAGGTCTGTCAAGACAAGGCAGATTCCTTACCCTTGGAGAAGAAAACCGAAGGGCAACTAGCTACGCCAGACAACGACTTCCTAGTCTATGGAGTCTGCTACAAAATAACGAACTAAACAAGGTACTCTAATACGATTAAAGGATATCCACAATAGATCTGAAAAGGTGTGGAAGGCCACGTGGCCCATAGTCCTAATTTTGTCTAATTTAACAACTCTATTGTCAACCAATATTTGTGTAACATATTTTTGCTTGTAGGTGCACTTGTGTAATTAGTTGCAATTCACAAATATAAAAAATGAATATCAACTAAGAAAAGTTTTATTGTATTGGTACGTAGGTTTTTGCTAATATCGGTTAATCTACAAAATTTATTTATCTTTTTTTTTACATTAGCACTAATTTTATATGCCCCATTAGAATCACTATTTACTTCCTCTATGATAATTTAGCAATAAACCAAACAACATGAGGATGTCAAAAACAGCTTCCAAATTTAATTACTTCACAGCATGTGGTAATCACAAACATGTAACAGCATGTGACTTAGCTCCTTTTTCCTGGAGAGCATGATTATTACCCCCTTGTATTAATTTTATGTCACAATGAATTATAACGCACTATTGGTGTTTTTTCACAGACTAATAATGTAGGTTAATACTACCGGTAATTTGCTCTTAGATGGCGCAATAATGTCAGTTTGCATGTATCCCTCAAATTACTATATATCATGTTTTAAAAGGCAACACACTATTCAGTTTTTATTTTGAAATATCTTATTTTCTAGAAGGCTATAAAAATTTATCATTTATGTAAATTTTTAGATGACAATAGTTTTATCTAAAGAATATATTTGTTGACAATTTAATAAATCTTCTACTAGCGAAAACGAAGGTGAAATAATTAGTACTTCAAGCAAGATTATATTTAAAGCATATAAGCTACTACAAATAATTTAAGAAAATTCGAAATAAAGATATGAAATAACATATGAAAATTATAGAATGGCAATTTACCAGAATCATCAACAATACCTGTATCTCGGATGACTAAATTAATGGCATTAGTTGCTAAAAGTAACACTACAGTAACATTACAGACTTCAGTAGTAATCTTCTAATAATGTCACTCACCTAATTGACAGAACTGATACTTTTTTAATTAAATTTCTTATTTTACCAGATTGGATACAAGTATATTTCTTCAGTAGAAATAAATAAAAACAATAGTATGCTACATATGCTACAAATTTAAGAGGACTGTTGATAATAGAACGAGATTTTGAGCTTTTAAATGTTTTATTTAACGATTGACAATGACAATATTATTTTCTTTTGACGTTAAACAAAATTACTGGGATTCCTCAAAACTATGATATAAAAAAAGTAATTTAATGAATATTAAAACATTAAGGTAGTTCACTCGTAAAACGGCCTTTCTTAAGAATTCAATAAAATTGAAATATGAGGTTAATGAAAGTGTCTTTTATGTACCTAAAAAAAAATAAAAAAATTTGACCGTCTGTAAAACGAGATATTAACAATCAAAATGTGCATAATTAACACTCTTGAAGCCCTGTCATGTACACAACCATTGCATTTATTTCAAGATATCTCAAAAACGGTTCCTACCATATTTTTTTAAAAACTAATTTAATGTAAATCAAGAAGTTATAAAATTTTCTAAAAAAACGCTGAATTTTTTTACCGTTTTGATAAAGAAATATATATTTTTAAAATAAAAGTGTTCTTGAAGCAGTCGACGCATAGTGGCGTATTGTGATTACAACTTGGCAACGTTGTAATGGATACACTCAACGCCCGCTAATTCAAATGTCTATTAGATCAGTGCTTCCCAACCTTTTTATTGCCGCGGACAGGTCAAGTTTATCACTTTATCGATGCCTTCTGGGAAGGGATGTTGTTTATACTTTAGGTTGATATGATTTAACAATTTAAATTTAATTGTATTTAAACATGTCTTCAAAATTAAATAAATATGCAGAAGATGAATATAATTTTATTTAAACATGCCTTCAAAATAAAATACAGTTACACAAAAAAATGAATATAAAGTAATTTAAAATTTTAACTTGACCAAACCCTGAATGGACAGCACCTTTAAATAAATAAAACTATATTAATTATAATAAAAAAAATTATGAACATAACAAATACTTATGTATTTTTTTTAAATTTACCTAGAACTGCTTTAGTGTTGACATCTGAATGCTTAACTTTACTTTTTGTTGCATGAACTTTGTCCATAGGTACTATAGTTTCAATATTGCATTCATTACATTAAACATTTAAAATTGAATAAAGGCCCTTTCGTGTTTCATTTGTAATATCTTCAAGAGAAAGAACTCTTTTACACCAGCAACATTTTAAATGTTTTCCCAACTCTAGTAATTCCACGATGCGACCACTGCACAGGTTATTTTTCAAGCTTGGGGTTGCCTTACTAAATTTTTTTGCATTATTCATAGCCAAAATTGATTTTTTGCGTTTGTTGAGGACGTTCTGCTTAACAAATTTTCCTTTATCTCGCAATTAATTGATCCTGACAATGAAACATTTTGATATTTACATATATTTCACTTTAGGAATACAGTTTCACAATATATTTGCGACGTTGCCGGATGGATTTTACGCGATATAATACCATATTTGTATATAGGATCACATGTGTTGTGTGTACAGTCTGTTACAAAAATAATCTTTCTTTAGATTTAAGAATCTCGAACGGTTGGTATTCACTATAGGGCGATATTTTTGTGTATGACTGTCGCGAGTGAACTACCTTAACAAAACACAAAACTAATCCTAACAAGGACATTCCTCAGGTCAAAATAAGAAAAAAAGTTGCTATAAACATATTGGTATGTCCACAATAGCTTCATTTGTGAAATATAGGGAATTTTGCACGAAAATAATAACGCTCAGTAGATTTTGCAATTTTATTAGTTGTTTTGAATAAAGATATAAAAATATAACTTTTTTGTTCCTTGATTTTTTTGGTATCTCGCTTTATTTTCGAGAAAAAAAAATTAAATTTAAAAGTTTTGAACGTCTCTTCAAAACGAAAACGAAGCGAGATATGTAACAAAATTAGGAGATACAAAAACTTGTATTTTTAATTGCAAAAATTTACTGTGCGTTACTATTTTTCTGTAAAATTCTCAACGACCTGCCTCGTGGGCACGCTCCTGGAAATTCTGGATCAAATCTAATATGTCTAAAATTATAAAGAAACTAAAAAAAAAACTAAACGAAATTGCCATAAACATTACTTATTTAGTAATAAGATTTTTTGTTTTTAAATTTAAACTGGAAATGAAGCGATTCTCGTTCGACGTTTATAAAATTTTTTCTTTTTCAAATTATTAAGAAATATCACATTTTAAACTGATAGCTTGATACTTTGGAAACATAACATGTCTTTAATATTATACTAAAAATAAATCTTAAAAGTACCAATAGCTTTCTTTCTATGATAAGTATCGCATTGTATCGATCCATATCATTTTGGAACGTTTTATTTTTGTGCTAGTTTCTGCTGCGATCAAGAAATTTGATAGGGAATGCTTTTAAAAACAACTCAAAACAACCTAAAACCTATCGCTCTTTGCGATTGCTTGAAAAATATATCTATAACATCCTGGTTGTGCATTATGTAGTGATAAAAATAATAAAAAAATACTTAAATATTAAAATAATTATTGTAAATTGTTGATGAAAACTCCAAGTGACAAATAAACAAATTCATTTTTAATTGCAAATGCTACGTTTCATTAAATTAGAATTGTCGTTTGACACAAATTTAATTTTTGTAAATTGAGCGTACCATTCAGCAAGCTGATCCTGTTACCCCAATCGCAGCAAGAATCCGATACAATCATTGAACGCAGCTATTATTAATTTTTTAAATTTGTCTCCATTAACGGTTAATACCCAAAATAATAATAAATTTGAAATTAAAACTCTGGTTTCAGAAATAATACTATATTAATATTTTAATGACAATAACCTCAAATTTGTTCTCTATCATTATTATATTTTTTTAGAATAACCCCTTTAGCATTAAGAACAAAATCGAAACAATGTTGCGCTTGGAATTGGGCAAGGCGAGACGGCTCCGAGAGTGGTCAGACGTCGCTAGAATTTCGGAGGCTATCAGATGCGTCAATTTGTTGAACGACGACAGTTGCCTGAAGTTGTTACGTTCGATGCGTGACGATATTGTATTGCGGTCGACGTACGTCAAGTATCTGGCCTGTTCCAAGCAGGAATTGTTGTTTTGCGAGAGTTATTTAAATAGGTGAGTTATAAATAATCTTGTTTTTTTTTGTGTTTGTGTACCGACGAGAGTCGGAGTCTAATGAGTTCAAATTTTACCGTCGCAGCTATGTGCTGTGGTGGTCTAATTGATAAAGGCAAGAGCTATACTCTGAAGATCCATGTTCGATCCCTTTCCGGTGCTCTTATTTTCTCTTTTCTTTATTTCTCAACTTCTTTTATTTTTTTTTTATTTTGGGGATGTGGAGATACAATTCTTTTCGTAGGCTAAATTAAGGATTGTATTTTCACATTTCCAAAAATTGCATGTTTTTTTTACTGAAATTTAATAGGTTTCACAGTTTTCTGTCTTTTGCTGTTCTTATTATTTATAAGCTTATTTTAATAAATTAAGACTGAATTTTTTGCACCTCGAATCAATTTTGAATATTATTTTTATATTTTTGTTTTTTTTTCCTTAATTTTTTTTGCTATTTGTCATGCGTTTTTAGATTGTTTTTTATTTTTCGTATGTGAAGTATTTCTATTGCTTTTTGAACCAATTTTTAACATATTTTTATATAGTCTATGTTTCTTTTTTTTTTTAATTTTTGCCGTTTTTCGACCATTTTGCTTCGGTTATGAGCGAAAAAGATCTTTTGAATCCAGTAATTTTCTATCTCTCGCATCCTTGCCCTAATTACATCTGTTGGTTTGCCTACAATGATTACTTCCTGACATTTTGTTTTAAACAACTTTTATCGAGTCTCGGCAAGTATTTTTTGTTAGCTTTTCATTCATTTTTTTAGTCTTACAATTTAAGAGGTATTTTTGGAGTTTCAAACCAATTTTGAATATATTTTAAGATGATCTGCTTTTTTTTTAAGTTATTCTATTGGTCTATTTATACTCCCTTATTAGTATTATTATTATGATTAAGCATTAAACTGGACAAAATATTCAAAAAAGGGTATTTGTACTAGTTTTATATTTATTAGTGTTATTAGTTTTATTTTTTTTTTAACTTGAGATATAATTCTGTAGTCAACAAAATGCATGGTTGCTGAAGAAAGGTTAAAGAGGCCAGTTGTGTTCTTATAATATTTTTTAACGTGTTTTTATTAATATTTTTACTAGTTAATTTTATTTAAAAATATGGTTATTCAAAAATTAAATTAAAAAAAATTTCTGACTTTTGATATCTAACCACGTGGAATTTTCTTTAAAATTAAACATATTTACGTTTTCTTTCTGTTACAACCTCTACAACTAACACAGGAAAATAATAAAACACATCACACTTCAAAATATTTGTTTAATTTTCCTGAAAGCTAGATTTAAAATTATTTACATCTTTTTTTATGAGAATACAATTATATTTTGTAAATGATATATCACGTAACATAGCGGAAAGTTACAAATTTAAAAACGATTTTATAAAACACTTCCCGAAATTGTCCAGATAAACAATTCTCGAGATATGCCACATGCCGCTCTTAAGTGCGCCAAAAATTCAGTCGAAATAAGCGGGTTGTTTGATAACTATATGACCTAACAAAGACAACCAAAGTTTTTTTTTTGTTCAACAAAAAACGTTTTATTTTTCTATATAATCTCCTGTTCGTTCAACTCACTTACTCCAACGATAATCCAAATTAGCAATTAGGTCGATAAATATAAGTCCTTAAAATAGCTATTTACAGCAGCGATTACCTCGAAGTTAGAGAAAAAGCTCTTACCGCCGAGACATGTTTTCAGGTTTGGAAACAAATAATAATCGATGGGAGTCAAATCTGGGGAATATAGCGAATGAGGCACTAATTCAAATTCCAATTCATGAATTTTTGCCATTGCAATCGCAGATTTATGGGCAGGTGCGTTATGCTGATGGAAAAGCACTTTCTTTGATTTTGTCGCTAAAAGTACGTTTACATCTGACACTTCTTTCATGACATAAATATCAGACACGAAATCTCACTGAATGTTTACATCTTGACAGAAATTACTTCATATTATTGTCACTGACATATGTAGCGAAATAACTAGACACTGCTTGGGAGAAATAAATGTATAAATCATTTACTCTAGTTCTGCCACATATTTCATGATGAAAGTTGCAACTAGTGTGGTTATTTTAAAAATACTCAATCGCATAATTAACTGGGCATTGGAATTTCGTCCCGCAATTTTTTTTCCTCTTTTTCTAACCTTTTAAACAACGATGGTTTTTAAAGGGGTGCAATAAAATTTTAGTTTATTTTGTAAAAATTTGTAATCAAACATTTTTCTTTGAAATTATATTGATTTAACTTTTTGTTTTCGATATTTTTCTGATAAACGCCGTGTTCGGTTAATTTTGCAGTTGAGTATAAAATCAGACAACAAACAGAAAGAAGAAAAAACGTTTTATATGGGTTTGGGATTGAATTTTTGGACGTTAAGGACGTGGTACTTATAAACATCTAATGAGTGAGATCAGTGTCGAAGATCTAATTATGTTGTAGGGAAACATGTGCTCTTTTTTTCCTACCGAAAGAGTTTTTGTAAATAATTAATTAATAATTAATAGTTCTAGATCTCTTATTGGCCGTTCGCTGACTAGGACCAGTCGGACCGATAATGACAACTATTTTAGAGACTTTGAACGCGACTATTTCGGAACACGCTCTTTAGTAACTAATTTAGTTACTTTTAGTGGTGTGAGTAAGGCTTTTCGAATTACTCTTTCTGGTTTTTAAACAGACTATAGTTAACATCTACAAGTCCCCTATTTATGGTTCTTCTGAAATACCCTGAATATAATTTCCTATCCTATGAATGGTCTATAAGTTTTCTTCTTACTTTTTTTTGGGCTCTTCAATTGTTTCTTGATCCACTTTTTTTTAATCCACCACCTGCAGCTTTTATATTTTGGTGGCGAACATTTTATTTTGAAATAATTTCGGCCATAATTTTTGGTGATGATTTCAGGATTTCATTTCCATCATAATTTCGAGTGAAAAATTACCAGTATTTCGAGAGTGGTTCACCTCTCTACCTTTTTTTAATATTATTAAATTTGTTAATTTTTAATTTTAACATGTTTGCACATTAATTTCCGTTTTTTCCTGTTTTTGCCATTTTTCATCATTTTTGTTTTAGATTTTTCGTTTGTATTGGCAACACATTTTGACTTTTCACTTTCAATAATGCAATAATAATTATCGTTAAGTAAAATTTATGCGTGCCTAAAACTATTATAGATATACAACCAATTGCAGAAACGTTAATTAAAATTTAGTAGCCTGATTAACTTTGACTGTGAATAATTTGAAGCTCTTTCAAAGTTATTACCCTCATATATTTTAATTAACGTCGTTGCAACCGGCTGTATTTACTTGTATTATAAAAATATACATTTGTTATTTACCATATTATTCTTTTCTTCTAGTTTACAAGAACAAATTACTAATGATAAGTACCAGTGCGAGAAATACTTGGCAGCAATATGCGTCAAGGAATTTTTGTCCGAACAAGAATCGATGATATTAGAATTTTGTGTTGAATTCAAGCAACTCAGTTTGGCCGACGAAAAATGTCATTTCTTGCAGAATTTTTATTCTAAGTTGTTTTTGTTGATGAAAAGTAGTTCTGCATGGAAAGGTAGGTCGCTAGCTAAATACAAATTAAAAAAGGTCTCAAGCGATGTTTCTAATTAATCATTATTTTTCTACTTCCTTTTTTAAATAAAAAAATATGAGTAGAAAAACTTGTTCTTAAACAAATAGGTTCGTGACATTGATACCCATTCTAAATATTTTAATTTTATCCTCTATAGTTTTATTAAATTGCCTTAGTACTTTTTTAGGTATTATACGAAATAGAGAAAAGACTTTAAAAATTACTTTGGAGCGATTTATTATGAGCAAAACCTATAAAAATTCTATTTATCCAAATGGTGACGGCGATAGAGATAGAGACCGGTGAGTGAGATTTATTTATATGCTAAACTTGATTTTTTTTAGTACATTTAGTACATGTTTCATTACTAATTGAAAATATTTGAACTATAGAACTGAGCTCAAAATATGAAGATTTAACCCAAATCACCTAGATAAAATGTGTCTCCTGACTGAGTTACAGGGAAGGGTGTTTTATTTAAAAATATAAAAATTATTTGTGCCCAGTAGTTTAAAATTATTTGACGTGTAAGGGGTTTTCTCGCCTCAGAGAAAACGATTACGCACAAATGACGCCTGTTGGCGGGACGGCTCTCGGGCGCCAGATTTTATGTGTGGTTTACTCCACAAACTTTCGAAACGGCGTCGAAAGTACTCGGGCAGCACAGATGGAGATGAAAAATTCCAGGGGTCGTTGGTCACTCAGACACAGGTAATAAGTAACCACAAATAACGGGCTTTAATCGTTACTTGTGGTGATAAAGAATTTCTCACTGCTGAAATAAAGGGGGAAGTAAATTAGGGATCAGTAACCTCAGTAACACTCAAGGTAACGTTGACACATATATTGAATTTTAACTATTTACAATAAATAATTAGTAACTAATATTTCAACGCGCACCCCCGCTCGTATTTTTAAAACCCTGAACAAAAAGAAAAACAAACAGATCGGCTTTGATTAGTCTCAATCAGACGGTATAATTAAAATTAAAAGAAAGATGCTCGGTGGCAATAGTAACTAATTAATAAATTGTGGGTTCGGTGGTTGAGCCAAAACGAAACCAAAAACAAAATTACTATTTCAGTTAAAGAAGAAAAATGGCAAATAATTGCGGTCGTAGCAAAATTTAGCTAGTTAACTGTTAAATCGGTAAAAAGATTGAACTTAAATATTTTGTTTCGTAAAAGCAGAAATAAAATCACGGTCGTAGAAAAAGTTATCTGGTTAACTATCTAGTCGGTATTGAAACTGAAACAAACCTCCTTGTGTTATTGAATAGGGAATAGATAAATGATAAGAAAACGGGATAGTATCAATCCTATGAGAAGTGTACTCGCCAAAACCAGCCCGCTCAAACATAAGAAAAACACTAATATTTTAATCACGGCTAGGGGTTAATCTAAAAAAAATCTAAAATCGGGATAGTATCTAATCTTATGTGAGCTTTCTCGCCAAAACCAGTCCACTTAACATGAAAAATGATACTATTTCAACTTTCCAACTTTCGAACTAATTCTATTCCCAAGTAAAGAAACATAAATAATAAAAAAAAGTTAAACCAGATTGTGAATAAATAGAAACAAAATTTACGGTCGTAGTAAAAGTTAAGTAATTAACTATATACGGAATTTAACTTAAATTTAAATTTATTATTACTTAAAAAAAAAATAGAAACAACATCCACGGTCGCAATGAAAATTAAGTAATTAACTGTATACGGAATTTAATTTGAAATTAGGTTTACTATTACTCTGAAATAGGAGAAACACAATCCACGGTCGCAATAAAAATTAAGTAATTAATAAAATAGAAACAAAATTTCTACTTCCTAATAACCAAAACTAATTTCCAATGTTTATAAAATCAAAACTAAATAATTTATCTGTAAATCAAAATATTTTTAACGAAAATCTAAAGTCAATTATTATTTCTATTAAATAAAATCGAAATCGGAATAATTTACTCAAATAAAACTGGTATTCGGACGTTTAGCTCAAGAACCGACGACAGGAAAAAAAAACGTAAACATTAATTCGGTGTACCTAACTACGGTTTCGGCGATGATTTTACAGCGTAAATCGAAGTAGACTTTTCGAGGTCGGATAAATGAATTTAAGCTGGTCGAATCAGTAAAGTGAATGAATGATTTTTAATAATAAAATCTACACTTACTCTTAGAACGGTATCTCCCATGTTAAAAAAGGATGATAGAGTTTTTAGCGGCACCTGGTGGACGTGGTTGATTTTTTTCAATTAAGTCCTTGTCTGGTAAGAGGCCATATGAAAGAAGAGAAAATAATAAAAAGAAGAAGAGAAGAAAAGCGCGGGGCTATTCAAATTTGACAGTAAAAATTATCCGCATTAAAAACTGTTAGCCAAATTAAGATTTGTTCACACAAATTGCATTTTTGCTTTATTATAGCTAATATCGCTATAATAAAGCAAAAATGCAGTTTGTGTGAACACATCTTAATTTGGCTAACAGTTTTTAGATAAAAAAAACAAGAATATTCAAAAAATAAATTTATTAAAGAATATATATAATACAAATCCAATATTTAAAAAATGTAATGTATATGAAAATTGTATTATGTATGAAGTAGCTGGATGGCTGCTACATATTCCAGGATACAACACTGTCCATCATTTTGTGAAGAACTGTAGCTGTGAAAAAAGAAAGACAGTATAAGTACAATCTCATTAAAATAAATGTATTAATAAAAAATTATAAGTCCGAGGAATGCTTTATTTTTAATAAGTCCAACATCTACGATACAGCTTTGCATCCCCAAACGTCATGAAACAGAAATTTCACAGTATATGCCGCGTTTGAGAATCCACATCGGATGCAACTGAGATGTAGTAAAACTTTGATCATGTGATTCAGTTTACGTAAATGTAATGGGACAGATGTGTCCGATTTAAAATAAACTATTTGAGGCGCTGTTCTCCACATCTCGGCAAATGGGCTAAAATAATAATTTATAATACTCTTAATATTACCTTATTTTAATTATTGTGCCACTATACTGTATTTGCTCAACCAGAATGAGTTGAAATGATTGCAAAAGTTGCAGAATAGAGGTCTGAGGATAATACTGAGCTGTTCGAGATTGGAACCAATCAATTCCATGTTGAATGTGCTTCAGTGGTTGCCTGTTAAAAAATATTTGCTATTCTATTCCCTGCTTTTTATATTTAAAATTAAATCAGGAATCTCCCGAGTATATTTACAAAATATTTTAAGTTGTAATCAGGATGTTCATGAACCTAAACAGGTAATAAGAAAAATGTACACAAAATTCAGTGTTTTTTAAAGGTGTACAGGCTTTTAATAATTTGCCTGAGGATATTAAATGTTCTTCAAATGTGGCAATATTTAAAATAAAACTGCGTGAATACCGGTTCACCTATTGACGTTTTTTTTTCTCTTTCTTGTTCTTTTATTGTTTTGTATAGTTGACATGTAAGTGTACTGTATCTTATGTATTTTTTTATTGCATTTTAAATGTATGTTGATTCTATATTTATGTATTTTTTATATTTTAAACGTGAAGATGTATTGACATGTAAACAATAGTTTTTTTTGACTAAATAAACGTTTTATATATAGGTATGTGGATAAAAGAACGCTCGAGATGTAAAAAATGCATCTGATGTGGATTCTCAAACACAGCAATAAGTATAAAATAAATAAGTAGAGTACTAACTTTCCTTCTCGAAAAGAAGTCCAACATATATTATTAGTCTGCTTCTTCTTCTACGATACAGCTTTGCAACCCCAAATGTCATGAAACAGAAAATACACAGTATAAGTATAAAATAAATGAGTAGATTACTAACTTTCCTTCTCGAAAAGAAGTCCAACATATATTATTAGTCTGCTTCTTCTTCGAACCTTTACTTGAAGTAGGTGTTTGATCAATATATTCAATTTCTACGTTATTTGAGGAAAGTCCATCCGCTACTCTTCCAGGAACTGCTGGTAGAAATAGGGTTGGAAATGCTTCAGGTGTTAGACCTCGACGAGAGCCAACTACTTTATACTTCTCTTCAAAATGTTTATGACATACTACAAAGGTGGAATAAATTTGTAGTCTTGTTTTATTATTAAATCTTGGACAACGAACAGCAAGTGCACAAATATCAAATAAATCGGGTGAATTCGTAGGCTGAGGCAGGCGATGCATCTTGTTGTCCACAACAAGGCAATTCGGTACACAACATTTTCTATAATTACGCATCTTTATGAAAAACCACAAAATAACAGCGGAAAAAGCACAAATTTATAATGGAAAAACAAGCTTATTAACAGTGGTCAACTAAATCAATTAAGCAAATTGGAAATGAAAACAAGTGAATACAACAGTCACCAATATAAATAAACAAAGTTCACGTTAGGTTTAAGCCAAGGCGCCATGACACCCCCACAAAAATCAATATTCCCCTGTTATTTACACTCCCACCACCTACCCCACCACCCGACTGCAGCGCCACGCGGACGTGGTTGATTGATCCCAGGCCTGCGCATACCAGTTTCCCACCCCTGTCCGAGTCTCTATGCCCAAGCAGGCTAGCTCCCCACTCGATGTGCGCGGATCGCGCGCGCTATCGTTACTCAGGTATAATACGCGAATTTAAATAAAACAAAATTTGATATACAACAACAATTTTAATAAGAAGAAAATATCTAAAAGGACATGAACAAAAGTTAAAAGCCTTTTATAAAAAATGTTCAATGTGTTTTACCTCAATAAGTTTATCCATGCTTTCGCTAAACGATCTTCTAACTTTAAAAAATATGTTTGGTTAAATGGCAATAAAATCAGCGGAATTTAGAATTCGCTGCCATAGTTCCTGACGAGTATTTATTGCTTGGGAGTATACCAATGCATGCATATGCCCCCAGAAATAGAAATCTAAGGGATTACAATCGGGACTTCGAGGTGCCCAAGGAAATTCACTACCTCTGCCAATTTAATGATGACGAAATTGATGATCGAGATAGTTCCGCACTATTAAAGGATAATGAGGTGGTGCTCCATCCTACATGAAATATATGTCGATTCTTCTATTAATTGTCAATTCCTCTAGATAATCGAAAAGTGTAGCTTGTAAAAACTGTAAATACGAGTTGCCATTCAAATTTGCTGGTAATTCATAAGGACCCAACAAACTATCTCCAAATATACCGCACCATACATTAATCTTAAATTCGTGTTGAAAATGTGTTTGTCGGTATAGATGGGTATTTTCAATATCCCAATTGTGACCGTTTTTTCAGTTGAAGATGTGGCCTTATCAGTAAAAATATTTTTTTTAATAAAATTAACATTTTTACTTTTTTTTTATTTATCATCCACTGAGGAAAATTCATTCGTGAAGGATAATTTCTAGGAAATACATTCTGTACCTGTGTAAAGTGGTCGCGGCTCGCCTTTACAGCTTTTTGTATGTTTGTACAGTCTATTCACTGTTTGGTTCTCACTAACGGTGCTGTTCCTGAAGTGGCACTGGAAAACATTAACAAAGCCTGCACCCACAACACATTAAATCAAATGACGAACTGAGACTGGCTAATTTGAATTCTTTGTTTCAAACCAACTTTGAACATATTTTTAGTTTCTTTTTTTTGTTTCCTAGTCCATTAATTCAAATAGTATTTCAGTATTTCTAGCATTTCGATTTAACATTAAATTATCTCCTTTTTTTAGTTTTGCTTAATGTATAGGATTTATTAATAAATCCCCTTAAATGAAGAAAATTTATTTTTGTAGAAAATGATTTAATAATTCCTGTTTATTAATCTCTTCTGTTATAGTATAACAATTTTTATTTGAGGGTGACTCACCTGCGAATTGCACGTATGTCTCGCAGGTGAGCCACCCTTGAATAAAAATTGTTATACTATAGTGAAAATAGTATAAAATTGTACCATATTAGAAATAACATACTTTAAATAAAGTATCCGATTCTATAACGTTATTTTAGCGTTCTGGAAAACCACATTGAAAAGCTATCAAAGATCATTACACCCAATCACAAGGACCTTCTCATCGACAAGCTGTATCTACGTGAGTGTCCTTGGCAGCCGGCCCAAGACGCCCTGACGGCTTTGAACGTCTACAAGACACCCAGAGACAAGGTCAAGTGTATTGTTCATTGCGCCAAATGCATCATGGATCTTCTGTCTATGTCTCACAGCCGATCGTCCGCCACCGCAGACGATTTTGTGCCCGTTTTGGTTTATGTGATAATCAAGGTAAGGATATCGTATACCATTTGCCATTTGAATGGGGGTGGGGAAGGTTTCACGTCCCATAGTTCTAATCAAAATGCATAGTGCTAATCAAAATGTATAGTCATAATCAAAATGTCCCTCCCATCTTTTTATCTTCTTTGTTAACCACACCTTAATTCCTTTCAGAAAATTTATTTTTTGCTGGTAATGTTTGGGTTAGCACTTGTTGGATTTTCTTGTCAAATGTCGCATTACAAGCCGTATTAAATTTGACATTATCATCTATCACATTTAAAAACAAACTAGTATATAAGTTGTAAAAAGGATAAAGAAGAGCTGTAATGTACTACAGCTAGTACATTACAGCTTGTTTTCTATTAACAATATTCTGTTTCAACATTTTACTGTAGTCACTTGCTGAAAAGTCCATAGTAAATAAACGCTAACGAAATATTCTATAAAAGGTCTTCTCTTTACATAAAATGTCGTGGCATCTATTTGATATTAAAAAATCACGTTAATTTTATTAAAAATTTAATACAAAATTCCATTAAACATATATTTTAAATCAATCTAATAGTTCATTATGATGCTAATATACAAAGTCCGGTCCCCGTCACAGAGTTTGGGTCTCTGCCCAGTTCTCCCACTCCGTTAACCTTTCTTTAGAAATTGGCAACATTTGCGCAGGTTAAACACCGGTGTATGTTATATTTCTCTCTTCTATCTAAGCGATTACCATATCAATACCTACAGGCAATCATTTTGTTTGCAATGCCTAATAGCAATCGTTTTGCAGGTGAATCCGGAAGCACTGTTATCGACTATCCAGTACGTGAACAGCTTCTTCCACAATCAATTGATCGGCGAAGAAGAATACTGGTGGACGCAGTTCTGCGCGGCCGTGGAATACATCAAAACCATGGACTATTCCGATTGACACCAATTGTTATATAATAATATTTACGGAAATGATTTACTTGTACCTACCCTAAAGAAATATTATTTATGATTTTTATTAATCTGTTAGGTTATAGAGCGTTTATATTTTTAATAAAAATATTTATATTTTAAAATTGTTTTTTAATAATAATTAATCAGTAATATTTATTATTCTCGTCATTTTCATTTCAACAGTCTATAAGTGATGACAGTAATAATCAGTGAAGGGTGTAGAATATGGTCCATTGGTCCCTAGCATTCAAAATATTTTGGGACAACGAATGTTGCTGGCTGGCAATTCTAAAAGTTGTAGCGACCTTAATTCACGTATTCGGACGACGTCGCTCGCGCTCGTAATCTCCGATACAGAATTTTTAAATGCAAATGGCTACGAAATTTTCCACAGTGTTCTTGTATTATAGTGTGTAGAGCATGGAGGTAGGCTATTGATGCTACGTTCGTTTAAACATGTATTCTTAAAATGACATCGGTGGGCGGAGTTAAATAGACGTAAGTGAAGCATCAATATGGCGGCCATACCAGGTCTATACCACAGATTAACCACTCTATACTAACTGTTTTTTTTTCAATTCGGATAGAATGAAATGTATATACAAAAATTATTTTTTTCCGATTTGAACCCAAAGCAGATTTAGACAATTAGTACATATAATATAATTTTCGGTTGTATATTTAGATTTAGTGAATTTTTTTTTCAGAAAAATAAAATTTTAGAAAACTACCTATTTAAACAGAAATTGTAATTAAAACTAAATAAAAGATTGATAGTTAATGCATATTTTAACACAAAGGGGATTAAAACTTTTTTTACCCTAAATCTAAAAGTAATTTTTCAAAATAAACTGGACATGAATCTTAAAATTTCTTGCAAAAAACTAAAACAAACGCAATCGGTATAAAATAAATTTATTGGCCTTTAAATAATCCCGCCTCGCTGGAATTTTTCAAACCTGAATAATTGTTAAAAGTGAATAACAGTTTTCGTTACTCGAGAGAGATTTTTTTGTTACTGTATACATTGAGTAAGCCTTCTTGAGGATAATGCGCTAAAACTCTATTTCTCAAACTTCAACGAAAGACCTGTTTAAGACACGGTTCCTGCAGGATACAATTGTTATGGTATCCCCTAGGATAAAAAAGTAGCCTATATCATTCTCTGACGCCTAAACTACCACTTTGCAAAAAATCATGTCGATCCCTTGTTCTGTAAAAAAATCTATTCCACGAGAACCATACATTTTTCCGGGATAAAAAGTAGCCAATGTGTTATTCCAGACTATAATCTATCTCTGTGCCAAATTTCATCCAGATCCGTTCTGGCGTGATTGCGCAACCAACATCCTTCCCAACATTTGCATTTATTTTTTTGAGAATTGGCATCAAAACGTAATTTTTTTTGCCACAGACTTTTGTATACGGAATAATTATTTATTTATATTTTAATATTTTCTTTAATTAAAAATTCAATAATAAAATTATATATTTTCTCATCAAATGAACTTAATAAAACAGAAATACTTGATGGAAAAAGGATATTTAGGGAAGAATGTTTTTTAAGAAAATCTGAACGATGAGTATTATGGTGGCTACAAGATAAAATGAGGGTTGATATCAGCAAAAGAAGAATTGTCGCATTGACAGAAAGGTGATTAATACCAATTTTGGAAAGGTGTGACGGAAAACCCCAATGATTCAGTTTCATCCTTGTTAAAGTCGTACAATAATACCTAGACATTTTAAAATTTGTAATGTGGTGAATATATTTTGGAAGAACAGGGTGAATAAATGTATATGGGTCATTTGAATGAGCAACAAAGTGTTCCGAAAGTTTCTCCCAGCTTGATATAACATTTCGTTTCATTGCATGAAAATGTTCTGAGGAGAATGAATATTACTAATATGTAGTTGGAAGAAGAATGAATTCTTTAGCAGCAAAATCGACTTTTTTATTTCCAACTATCCCTTTATGACTTTTAACCCAGATGAAAACGATCTTGATTTTAGAATTATGAAGAGAAAGGAGAGACTGAATAATTTCTCTTATAATAGGATTTTTGTTAATATTGCACGAATAGTTAGATATTGAAAGTTAAATAGATTTCGAGTCTGAAAGAATAACCTATTTGCTTGTAAAATTGCAAAAGTATCCGATGTATAAACAGATGAATAATTTGGTAAACGAAATTGGGAAATAAAGATTTCATTTTCCACATAAAAATCGCATCCTGTACCGTGTTTCCCTTTAGACCCATCGCAAAAGATAGTTATTTATTGTTTCGGCCTTTACTTGATGAAAATCCATTTAATCTTGAAAGAATAAAACCAAATTTGGTAGATTTTCACAACTTTATTTTAAAAATATAAAAATTTTTAAAAACACTAACATACCATATGTTTCGAAGTACAACTTCTTTTTTCAAATGTGACTAATTTACAATTCGGTATCCAATATATATACGAAATAATTTAACAAAACAAAGTACTTAAGAAAAACATCAATAACATTACAAAATAAACTAACTATTTAAAGTAAATAAGGGTACTTAGGTAATTATAATATCAATCAGATAATAAGATAGCACACTACCGGGATTATCTCACAGAAAACTAGGAAAGAGATTTAATAAGGGTGAATTATTAATATCTAATTGATCATTTAGTAAGTTATCTGAATTTTTAAATCTATTTATTTCAAGTGTTGAAATACATAAGAAGCTCTCTATCTTCCAAAGTATCAGTACCGCTTCTTATAAAAACGGATGGAAACTTATGTAATAATGATCAAGAAACAGCTGAAGTTCTGGCCAACCATTTTTCACAAGTGTTTTCCTTAGAACCCACTGGCGACATCCCAGGTTGTCACGATGCCCGAACAGCAACCTCCTTATGTAATGTCGAGTTCTCACCTGCAATTGCAATTTATCCGCAATGCTTTTAAAAGAATGCGCATCTTATTTGGCTTTACTTTATTATGACATCTTCCTTTACATCTCACACACTTCCTTCAATGTGGAAAATTGCTTCGGTGACACCTATTTTTAAAAAGGGTGACAAACTCAGTCCATCCAACTATCGTCCAATAAGCCTCGTCCCAATTGCCTGTAAAATAATGGAATCCATCCTAACCAATTATATGTCTGATTTTCTCAAGAGCGTCTTGCCAAGAGAACAACATGGTTTTATTAAAGGCCGATCTACATTAACAAACCTAATGACCTGTTTAAACGATTGGACTACGTCTGTGGACAATAAAGAGCCTGTCGATGTCGTATATCTTGATTTCGCTAAAGCCTTTGACCGCGTTCCCAAAAAGAGATTGCTTTATAAGTTGGAAAAAGCTGGCATTCGCGGCTCTTTACTTCTCTGGATAAGTGATTTTTTGTCAAATCGCATCTTCAAGGTAAAAGTTGGGCAGATGTTCTCGTCAGAGTATCCAGTTCTAAGTGGTGTCCCTCAAGGCTCTGTCATAGGGCCATTACTATTCTTGGTATACGCCGCAGATCTAGGCAAAGACTTAAATTCTAATATTTCGTGTTATGCTGATGACACTAAGCTATACTCTAATCCTGTGACAGATTCTACCCAGCTACAAAAAGACCTACCTTGAAACTATTTCAAACTGGTGTGACACCTGGCTGCTTCCTTTAAACGCGGAAAAATGTGTCGTCCTGCATATAGGAAAAAATAATCCGTGCGTGAACTATTATCTAAACGGTAGTGCGTTAGCAACTGTGAACTCCTATAATGACCTGGGACTCATTGTGAACTCTTCATTAACGTGGTCAGAGCACATATCAGCGGTATGTAAACGTTCGAATTCAATGCTTTACCTATTAAAAAAGTCCTTCACGCGTGTGAACTTTCAAACATTTTCTAAACTTTATACAACCTACGTTAGACCGTTAATGGAATATGTCGGACCTGCGTGGTGTCCTGATCTGGTTTCTGATCAAAAAAGACTGGAGAATGTTCAACGCTACGCTACTAGAATACCTTTCGGCAGAATCAGACCATCGTATGAAGAACGGCTTAATATGGCAAATTTGTTCATTTTCCCACAGATGATTAAGAGGTGATTTAATTGTGACTTACAGAATTCTTCATGGTACTTTTTCATCCAACCTCTATAGTGTACTCCCACGGAATACAGATGAGCGCCTACGTGGACATGAGTATAAATTGAGCAAAGAAAATTTTAAAACACGTACCCGACAAATTTTTTTTGTAACAGAGTTTTCTTTACTTGGAATAATTTACCCTCGAGTGTTGTTCGCGCACAGTCAGTAAACGTATTCAAAAACCGACTCGATGACTTTTTTAACGAAAACTAAAAGTTTATTTTTAGTGCTTTGTTTGCATTCTATTTGCTAATTACTTATTTAATAATTGTCTTTGTTATTAAACTTGTAATTTTGGGCTTAATAGGATTCATTCCTCAGCCCTAATTTATTTGTAATAATAATAATAATAACAATAATAATTGTCTTAGCAGTGTTGCCAATTACCAATCATCCGATTTTCGTATAATTTAGTGCATCATCGAATACTTTTCGGATAATTCACGGTTTTTAAAATGGATGTATATCTTATAATACTATGAATGCACGAAAGTATAAAATCATTTAAAACCAATTCTTTATTTTTGTCGGTTATAAGCAGGTAGGGTTAGGTTTGGCCCAGAACACTGAAGCCTCTTGGGTCTATTGTATTCACCTGCTTTCCCCGTATTCAGGTAGAATCTTTGGAATAGTCCTGTGTCTTTGGTTAGTTTTAATAGGTTCCCTACCAAGTGTTCCTGGGGCGTTCTTTCCGGTTCTAGGCCGAAAAGGATGAAATGTCGCCTAGTAAGAGCTTCGCATTCGAAGTTCACATGGTATGAGGTTTCTTCCTCTTCCATGCAGAGTCTACACGTAGTGGGATCATTGTGTAATCCCACCACATGAAGGTGTCTCAGCAAGCATTGCCCCGTTAGTAATCCCACAATGGTGGATGTCTGAGGCCTTGCTAGTTGTAGTGCCTCAGTAGCCATGCGTGGGTTTGGTCCCCTTAGCATGAGATTACTGATTCTGTGCCCTCTTATCTGTTGCCAGTGAATTTGGTATTTTGTGGTTATCCACCTGTTCACTGCCTGTCGAGCAGAGGTTTTGCTTATCCCAAATACAGGTTCGGGTCCTGTGAATGGTAGATCTGTTCCCCCTTTGGCGAGTTTATCAGCCTTTTCATTTCCTTGGATACCTTTGTGCCCTGGTACCCACGCTAGTTTTACCTTGTTGTGGGTTACCAGATCATTTAGTATTCCAAGGCAGATCCAGACAAGCTTTGACTTGATTCTGTTTGAATCAAAGGTCTTTAAGGCTGCTTGGCTATCTTGTTAGTTTTAGATTCATCCGTTACCATACGAGACCGCTAAGCAAGTATTTATCTATTTCCTTATTTACCTCGTTCCAGTTACAGTTGACCTGGAAGAGTCTGTTAAAGGTTAGGAGGGGTGTCATGTGATCTGATCCCATATTTAATATAGAATCATTTACTTCATGTGTTATTCTGGTATGTTTTATATGTCCCAGTGGGTTCTAGTTGTTGGAGATTTCCAGTCTGTATGCACTCATTGTGGCCTCCCCCTTTATGACTAGGTCAAGGGGAGGTTTAGAATCATTTCCATAGAGGCTGTCGGTGTACTTCTCAGTGCTCTTGTAATACAAAGGCATGCCAGCCTCTGTACTACTTTTGGCCACCAAACAACCACTCCATAAGTTATCATGGGTCTTGTTATTGCCAAATATAGCCAGTGGACCATTTTTGGTTTTAATCCCCATGTTTTTCCAAATGCCCGCCTCCCTACAATAAGAGACATTTTACATTTGTTTGTCACTTTTAGTAAGTGTTGGTTCCAAGTTAGTTTGCTATCTAGGATTAGACCCAGATATTTTACTTGGTTCGTTTTGTCTAGCCTTCCTCCAAACCAAGTCGGAGTTTTTAAGACCTCCAACCTTGTTTTCTTAGTAAAGGTTATGAATTTTGCCTTGTCAGGGTTTACCAAGAGGTTTTCCCTAACGCACCACATTTCTGTCATCCTAAGACCTCTTTGCATGAGTTCGAAGACTGGTTCGGTGTTTCCCTCGGATAAGAATGACTATGTCATCGGCATATCCTTGGGCGTACAGCCCTTGATTGTTCAGTGTTTTCAGCAGTTCATCTGCCACTAGGTTCCACAGTAGAGGAGAAAGGACTCCACCCTGTGGGCATCCCCTGTGGATATTCACCTGCATGGTTTCACTGAACATTTGTGCCTGTACTTGGTTACGAGATGATGCAGAGCAGACTCACAAGATTTTCCTGATTGATAGGAATGTTGGTTTGTATGAAATGGCCTTTCTATCAGAGTGGTTTGCCGGACATGCTGATCAATCAGTTTTTCCAATCCTTTCAATAGAAATGACGTCAGAGTTATTGGTCTATAGGCATACGTTGGACGCCCCGGTTTAGGTATAAAGACAACTCTGGTTTGTTTCCAGGTATTTGGTACATGTTTATGCACCAAACTTGCCCTGTAGAGCCTACAAATATGCGGGGCCAGCGTTTCTATTGCCTGTTGCAGAAGCACAGGCAGTACCCCATCTAGTCCCGGTGATTTGTATGGATTGAAGGTGTGTATTGCCCATGTTACTTTCTCTGTTGTGACTACCCGTTTAGCAGTTTCCCACTCTTGGCTGGAGACTCTTTTTTGAGAGATCCAGTTCGTGTGGGTTTGGTTTGCTGCATTCGAGTTTGTTGTGCAATAAGGGAAATTAGTTTTAAGAAGTAGTTCTAATGTTTCCATTCCAGTTTTAGTGTATTCCCCTGTTTGGGTTTTTAAAGTCCCCACAGGACTTATTGAATCTTTTGCTAGAATGCGGTGGAGTCTGCATCCTTCAGTTGTATTTTCAATTTCCTGACAGAATGTTCTCCATGAATCTCTTAGATTTCCTAAGAGTTTTGTTATACTCTGTGAGTGTTTCGGTGTATTCCCCTCACTTATTCGTCTTTTTTAGCCTTATTAAAAAGTTTACGTGTTTTCCTTCCGAGTTTGGCAAGTTCGGTGTTCCACCAACTCACCTCCCTAGAAGTTTTCCTGTTCTTTAACGAGCAGTTATTATGATATGATGTTATAATTGCGTCCCGTAGTTGTTCTGCAACTTCATCTATATCATTTTTAGTATTAAGAGTTATTTTAACGGTTTTTAACACTGCCCCCAGCTACACCCCGTATTCAAACCAATCGGTTTTATGTGGGTCTCAGTATACATCTCCTGGTTTATCGACGTTGTCGATTTCCATGAGAATATGCCGATGCTCTGAGAGCGAAGGCTCTCTAGACACGTACCACTTGCCAATGTGATTTGAAACGAAGGAAGAATCAAGGGTAATATCAATAACCTCGCTCCGTCTACTGGTTACAAAAGTAGGTTCATTTCCACGATTCAATATTTTCAGGTTAGTAGTTAGAATGAATTCAAGTAAAGACTCACCTCTTTTGTTGTTGTCCTTGCTGCCCCATGTTATATGGTGCGAATTTGCGTTTCCTGCCCGACATGTATCTACTAGATCCCTCAGCTCATCTGTTGGTCGAGGGATGGGCGAGTCTAGGGAAGGTATGCAGAGGTTAAAATGAGTGGTCTCTTGTTGCCTGCTGTGTTTATTTCCATCCTGACTGCTACTAGGTCCCTAAAACAGAAATCTTGTAAGTTGAGGATGTCTAAACCATTTCGTATGTATATATAAGCTCTAGTGTTTCCACATTGGGTATTGTATATTAGCTTACCTTTGGTTTGTCTGAGCCCCATCACATGCCCTTTGTAGATCCAGGGTTCTTGTATTAGGGCTGCGTCTATGTCCTCCCTGATAATGGTACGTGCAAGGGTTGCGGAGGCGGCCTTGCAGTGTTTCAGATTAGCTTGCAATATTCTAAGCATCTGAAGGTTCTTCCTTCCTCTCCCTTTGCACTCTGAAGATTGCCTGAGTTAGGCCCAGATAGGGTTTTAATTATTGCAGGTTTTCGAAAGCCTTCAGAGAGTCGTCGTCATTCAACAGAGCAATGGTTTGACCGTTGTCTTCGACTTGTCTGAATGACTTGCCACAAAGTAAATTCTTCTGGAATCGCTTCGGTTTCCATTACCTCAGTTGTTTGTTGTTGTGGAAGGTTTTCTCCTTCTGGGAATTTCCAGTCTGTGGTTGTTTTTGGGTTTGTTTGTTCCATATTGGTCCCACGAGTAGCTAGGGAAATAAATGTCCACTCGATCAGAGCCCCGCATGACTGGGTAAGGCTAGATACAAGGGGGTTTCGCCAAGTGCCCCCAGAGGAACGTTCGCAACCGCTTTCCAAGCGTCCATTCAGCCTTCAGCACATTGCCTTACACCTTAGCTTGGGTGTAATAAAAAATTGTTTTATTTACGGCAGTAAGTAGACTACCATCAAAGCATTTGTGTAGACAGAATTGCCTAACAACATGGCGATTTTTATGTGTAGGGGATTTCTCGAAAGCAATACGGATTTCCCCAACAGTAACAGTAATACAGTAAACACTACCTGCAGCCGTGCAGGTGCGGCGATACAAACTATTTTGAAAACTAATTTTTCCAGATTTTCATTGGCTGAAAAATTAAATAATAAATTCTTGGGAAGGCGTACTCCCGATTTAAAACTTACTCAGACATACAATAGTTCAAATTGTTTGTATACAAGACGATTTTCAAGGCAAGTGTATAATAAAAACAAGTGGATATGTGTTTTAACGAAATAGACAAGTGTTATAATGAATTAGAAGATAGTTGTGACAAAACTTTTACTTGTACATAGCATCGACAATTTTAAAGAAAAACTGGTAGAACGCAGATCACTTAAAGTGGTTTGGCGAGTTTTAATATATTTAAAAAATCTTAAGTGCCTTTCAAAAGTAGCCCTCCCCTAAAACTAGACCACGAGCCGCCACTGACCCATATTAATTTTAATACGAAAATATATTCTCTATTTATAACTTTCATACAGCTTTTTTGTTTTATTTGGTCCAATCATAATTTGGCACTTTGTCCCTGGCATTCAATACATTTTCTGTTAGCTGATAGGACCCTCAATTCACGTATTCAGGATGCTAGTTCGGGCAATGTCGCTCGCGCTCAGCACTCAGATACGGAATTCTTATATGCAAGAGGCTCCGAAAATTTCCGCCTTGCTCCTGTCTAGACAGTGTGTTTATTGAGTTATCTAAGATGCTGTCAGATAGAAAGCAAGATGACCGCTTGTAAAAGCAAGATGGCCGTTTGTAGACACAAACTTGTAGCAAAATTCCTTAGTTACTTGCTGGGATAATTAAAATTGGTCGTATCCAGACCAGTTCAGAAGTGAACTGACCCCGTGGGGAATTTTAATATTTATAATTCATTGCATATTATATTCATTGTCCCTGGTTTAGGTATGTATTCTAAATTATTGTGTAACTTATATTCGTTCACATGTATGGTTTTTAGTTCAATAAAGTCGTCAACACAGTAACCTTTGTTTGAAATCTATAAACGCTCGGGGTGGTAGTCTACGGACCCCTTGCCTTATTACAAACTTTTTTGTTACTTTTATTGAATAATATATGTATATTTCGTTGTTAAAGTCGTTACCTTGTTGGTAAAAATCTTAGATTAAAGAGAATAGATAGATATTTAGAAGACCTTTCAAATGAAGTATTACAACACACACATTTCCATTTAAATTTTTTATTGATGTCATCACGTTCACATAGATGTCGTCAAAAATAAAAGAAATATCCTGACGAAGCGTCCGTTTAAAAATAGACGGGTTTCATGATTTTTCCCGAAAATCACTGGTATACGAAATAATTATTGTGATGAAAATTGTTCATAGTAAAGCTAATTCTGCTTTATTTAGAGCTCCTTTAAAAATTCATTAAATCTTTTTACTTCTTTCAATAACTGTCTTCGCAGTGGTTGATATTTTTTGCATGTATTATTTTGCCTCTATTATTGTGGTAATCGCAGCCTAAAAGCTGGTAAAATTCGCTTTGCGTGGGAAATACAAAATATACGGTTTCTTTAGGATAGGTATTGGAAAAAACACAAAAGTATAATAATAATCTGTTTTATTTTCTAATAAACAAGCTCAGATAACCTTATGTTAATTAACAGAAATAACGGTAACTCAAGGCGATGTACAATACATCAGGTAATCATAGATTTTTCTCTATTTACGCGAACAACTAAATCCGTCGAGTGTATATCACTTAAAGGGCACTTTTATTGTCCAAATATTCCACAAGATTCTTATAAACTTTTAAAATCATTGTATGATAATGCGCTTTAAATCTAAAAAACAATAAATCTACTTATCAAACAGACAAACTCGTTATAGCCACCATTTTTGATTTGATATTTGACAATGACTTTTAGAGGCATATGTCGAATATGAATTTATTTTGACTCAGAACAATTTATTAAACAAATTCATTATATTGATAAGCAATTTCTTTTTATAAATAACTACTCACTGACGTTTTTTTGCTAATAAAAATAAACTAATCCAACACAATAAAATTGATTTTTAATAAATATACAATTTCGAGATATTTAAAGACATCCCTGTCAAATCAATTAGTGTCGGAGTGCATTCTAAGAACATTTTCGGTCTTCCAATGGAATATTTGGACTGATCATGCGAATATTTTCTATCATTAGTCAGATATAGTTGTTGCGTAAACTAATAAGTACAACTATATTTTTTTTTTGTACAAAAACATATACTGTTACTCAAAATAAATATAAACAAATTGTATATCTTTATAATGTACACATGAAAAGAGTAATAGTCTCAAAAAAAGGAACGACGAATTTGTACACATACTTGGTTGCACTGGTAACTTACGTACAAAATTGGCAGTCATTACATACTTTCCGGCTATATTATATGGACACAAACTAAGTGATCAACAATGTCAGATTGAAATAAAAATAGCATCACACACATTTTTATTCTATATATTTTACTTCATTTAATATGTCAATTAAATTTACTGATTTTAAGTCAATTAAGGATATTTGACTGTTATTAAGCGACAATTAGGGTCATTAACTGTTTTTGACAATAATTATCAATTGTATCAACTCGTTTTACTTCAGTTACGGATATTGGGATATTTGACAGATATTAAGCGTCAATTAGTAAAATTCTTGACAAACTGTGACAGTTTTACTTCAATTAAATTAATTGAGAAACGAAATAATAAAATTAATTCTAATTGATAAATGTATTAATAAATTATCAATTTATAAAATAAGAATGTGTATTTCCTGTACAAATTTTTCGCAAATTTAAACAAATTGATTATTAGAGTCGAAATTTGAAAGAACAATGCATGAGAATGATTGTAAAAGAACTAGGAATAAGTTTGGTATGAAATGAAATTTATTAGTGTAGGGATTTTTGTGATTATGATTATGACTGGGCAGAGTCGATATTTGAAAGAACAATGCATGAGAATGATTGTAAAAGAACTACGAATAAGTTTGGTGTGAAAGGAAATTTATTAGTGTAAGGGATTTTTGTGATTATGATTATGACTGGGCAATTATCACATGGGATAAGAGCGTGCGCACACTGGACGATGAGGTCGCTATGCCAGGTCGTCGCGACCGCTAAAACCATTCATGTTAATTAAACTACCGACTACGACCAAGAGGTCGCGAGGGCCAACGAAAAGCTAATCGACGTACAGACGACCAGTAAAACGCCGACATATTTTGGTCGCGACGACCTGGTCTACTAGTGCGCGTACTCTCTAAAGTTCAATAAAAAAAAAACATTTTAAGATGATAAAAGGAAAACACGTAAGAAATAATAAATTAGGCCATGTTAAACCTACAATTAAAAAAAAATTTAAAATAATAAATATGATAAGTTTTTACTAAAAGCTCATAAAAAATAATAAATTGTACAATAAAAAAAAAATAAATAAATTATTTTTCGAAGTTTTTAAAATATTGCATAAAATGTATAAAACGTAAATTTGACGGTGTCCATATAATCGAACAATTTTTTTTATCTCATATACATTTATTTCATATATTATCTAATGTAAATATATAAGATATTTTCATGAAGTAATTCAAGTACAAACGCATTTTCAATCCACCACTACAGACTTAGTTTTTAAGAAAATTGACGATATAAAAAGTTCATTTTTCTTATTTAACAAAAGTGGTACCTACCTATTAAAAAAATAATACATAAACGGCAGTTGAATGTAATTGGGCAGTTTTGTTTTCATCTGAGATATTTACAAGGCAGGGTTTTGTTGTCGAACTATTGGCAGTTTTGTTTGATTTTAATTGGAAATTGACACACATTATGATATATAACTAACTAGGTATAGCATATTCAGTCAAAATGCAACCGGAAACTGCCCATTTCTGGAGCATTATCAGGCAAAAGTGCTTTGCATTATTAACGGATTCACAGAACACAGAAAAATGAGGATAGGTTTAATTGTCGCAAAATGAAAATGGATTCGGTTCCTAAAAATAACTTCACATACAATTTGTTGATAAAGTGGTTTGTGAAGCGGCTTAAATAATGAACAATCTATACAAACTTGTACCTACATGAAAATGGAAAATGATTTTTTTTAAGATTAAGTTCCCCATTATGTTTAGCAATACAATCCTACAGTCAGTTACGTTATGTTAGTGTAACGCACAGTGGGTCCTATGATTGAACGTTTACGTTATCCGTAACGTACATGTTAGGCTCAGTTTTAACAGTAATTATCGTATGATGAAAAACGGTTTCCAATACATTACTGTTATTTTCCGCCTGTTATGTTCTAATTTAACAGTTTTCCATCATACAAACTTGCTTCGTTACTGTTAAAATTCGACCTAACATGTACGTTATGGATAACATAAACGTTCAATCATAGGACCCAGTGTGTAACATAATTTGTGTTTCAATGACAGTTGACTTTTAACAAAAACAAACCATTCTGTCATTCAAATTGACATATACAATTTTGTTCTAATATTGTTTGGAGGTCGTATAATAACCAGTTACGAAATGCCTTATTTTGTAACTAGTGAATATTTGCGGGACGAGCAGACCGAGATTCCGCAACATGATCAAGTTATTTTTTTTTCTAATTTTGACTAGATTATTTATAAAATGGGGTTTTGGTAAAACATTATTGACATTTAGGCAACCAATATTACTTTATTGTATTGTTACTTGCATGTGCATTATTTTATTGACACATAGATCATATTAATTATTTAGTCGCAACGACTTGTAGTGTGTTTATATTGCTTATAAAATTATTTAGTTTTCAAACATAATCTTTCAATAATAATTTATATTGATTTTACAACCAAAAAAGGTGTATTTTTGTTTGTTTTCTGTTCGCAACTGGTAATGAATTTTTCGTAACCAGTTTCATAATGTTCAACATAATGCAACTGATTGCATAAAGTAGATAATTTTGACACTTGCGATTAGAAAAAATTTCGTTTTATATGTTAAAATTAGAAAAGTAGTTTAAAGTGTGTAACCAAATTATTTATAATGTTTAAATTAATACAATTTTGAAAAAATAGAACTAAAATGCACTCAAAAAGTTAATAGTTTTTTCATTAGAACAAAAATTACGTCATCATTAATATAGCATAGTAGGCAATCCAACGTCCTGTCAGAATGCTCAAAAGTGGCTGTCGTGGGAAGGGTTGCCATATCTAAGGGGTTGCGACATACGATGTATTCTATCTACAACACGTGAAATCTTGAATAATGAATTACATTTAAATATGTTATGTCGAACATAATGAAAATATTGTTTTAAAAGAAAATGCTTATACATTTTTGCATATATTAGCAGGCTTGGCGACTACTATTTCGAATAAAATAGCGTCTAAAATGGAAGGCTATGTCGCAACCCACCTAGATATATGAACCCTTCCCAAGTTTGACAGGTCATTGAAAAGCATAGTTATTATTTGGTTTCATAAAAGGTAACAATTAGGGGTAGTTATGTAAAATGGCAACTTCATGACTACGCTCCTCAGGTATATCGGTCGATTTTGGCGAATATGCTATTTTATTAAAACTAGTTGGTAGTACAGTGGCAGTGTAAAGCTGGTTTCGAACCTTATACTAAAGAATGTACTTATTCAATAATTCTTAAACATTTTAAAATATACCGCAAGTTGAATTTGAATATTGTATAGAGTAATTTAAAATAAATTGTAATTGGAAAAAAGCACTTTTGTGGTTTCGGATCATTCACTATTCATTAAGGTCTATCGTGATGTTAGATCAATTTGAAGAAAATTCATCAAATTTGAATCCAGGTGAAAGTGCAGGTCCGAACTTTTTATATAGTTTCCCTATACTCAGGGTCTGAGGTTTTTTTTATTTCCCAGTTATGTGGTAAATATTTATTTAAATTGTTGAATATTTGATTTATTTTGCATTTTTCCAGACAATCGACGATTTTTTAAAAAATAAATTTTGAATTTGCTACTTTTCTTAAAAATATAAACCGTGTTTTATCAATATATATTTTTTTTTAAATTAATATACAGTACTTATTTTTCCCAGTCTGATATGCTTTTATGCCATATAGGGCTATTTTCACACTATGGCCATGTCAGAGAGGAAAAAATAAATAGTATATAAAAAGTAAGCAATAAAACATATTTTGTTTTGTTGTTATTGGAAAATACAAAACTAAATTTTCCAAAGTCAATTTAAATTTGAATCACTCTATACGTGCCTAAAAGGTGCCTGGTATATATAAAAAGTTTTTTTTTTCGATATACAGTGTTTCTGTTTTCTTTCGTTGATGCTTTATAGACACTAGTATGCTTAACAAGCGTCTCATTTCTTAGAAATTTTATTTAAAACATATGTACTTACAGTTACCAAAAAAATAGACTTATTTTTTAAAATTGTCTTTTTCTTGTATTTTAAATGTGTAAATTTTTGACAGTATAATTCTATGGTTACGTGCAGAACAATCTCACAAAGATATTCACACGCCGACTGAGAACTTGTTACTGATCACACTGATATCAAAATGTGATTAAATGTCTTAAATCCAGTGGCCGTGTTATCAGACATAGCCATAATTTTTAACCAATTTTTTGTGCATTATCCATGATTTTTATTGCGTTGCTTTACTATATAGTTTTTTTTTTTAAATTCTTTAGAGATTACGTAAAAGTATAATAAAATAGTTTTACTGTTGCTAAAAATAAAATAAAGTAATGACGTAAATCAGTGGAGGAAAGTTCAATAATTATAACCTATAGCGCGTCAATGGATTAAATAATATAAGAAATTTTAATTTTCAGTATTGTTCTGTAAATCATCATCGACAGCACACAGACCGACCCTGTATATCTAAATACCTTAATAAATAAAATGAATCATAATGGCAGTAGATGAAAATTTGATGCGCGAATGAAACGATTTTTTTTGGTAAAAAAAAAACATACGAAAACCTTACAAACTATTCGAACACTAACTAGTGTGATGTATAAAATGGTAAAAACAGTGTAAACAATTATATAAAAAATTAGTGGTAGATTAAAAATGCGATTTTACCTTTTACCACAATTAGAAGGCAACTTACTCAGACTTATGTAGCGGTATATCCGTACACAATTTTTTTCGTGTGTTTTACATATTTCTCGGTTTCAACTGAGCACAGACCAAAAATTCTATGGTAGACCTCAATATGAGGGTTTTTAAATTATTCCATAAAGGGTAGTAAAAATAAAAAAAAAAAACAGCAAAAGTTGATACAATCGTTAAAATTTAGAATAATAATATAAAATTCCTCAAGGTTCGCACCTAGTTCCGTTGTTATATAATAATTTTATAAATAATCTTATCATTCAAATTGAATAGTGGTAAGATTTATTTTCGAATGGTTTAATAGATATTTTTCTCAAGTAAATAGAACATAGTTTTTCTTTGATTGGTAGTACAGTGTATTTAAAAAATGTATCACCGGAATTAAAACTTTTATAATAAAATTAGCGAGTGTTTAAAGTGATATTTTTGTGATAGTTCATTACGTATCACTAAAATGACAAATTTAACATCAATCAAAGAAAATAGTATTTAGAGAAATAATTAATGCTTCAAACCGAAGAAAATAAAAAATAATAAAGAAACAATAAAGAAACAACCAAGAAATATGGAAAGAAACAACGGAGAACCATCGAAAGATGAAACATCGCAGAAACTGAAGAAACTGAAGAAACTGAAGAAACTGAAGAAACTGAAGAAACTGAAGAAACTGAAGAAACTGAAGAAACTGAAGAAACTGAAGAAACTGAAGAAACTGAAGAAACTGAAGAAACTGAAGAAACTGAAGAAACTGAAGAAACTGAAGAAACTGAAGAAACTGAAGAAACTGAAGAAACTGAAGAAACTGAAGAAACTGAAGAAACTGAAGAAACTGAAGAAACTGAAGAAACTGAAGAAACTGAAGAAACTGAAGAAACTGAAGAAACTGAAGAAACTGAAGAAACTGAAGAAACTGAAGAAACTGAAGAAACTGAAGAAACTGAAGAAACTGAAGAAACTGAAGAAACTGAAGAAACTGAAGAAACTGAAGAAACTGAAGAAACTGAAGAAACTGAAGAAACTGAAGAAACTGAAGAAACTGAAGAAACTGAAGAAACTGAAGAAACTGAAGAAACTGAAGAAACTGAAGAAACTGAAGAAACTGAAGAAACTGAAGAAACTGAAGAAACTGAAGAAACTGAAGAAACTGAAGAAACTGAAGAAACTGAAGAAACTGAAGAAACTGAAGAAACTGAAGAAACTGAAGAAACTGAAGAAACTGAAAACTGAAGAAACTGAAGAAACTGAAGAAACTGAAGAAACTGAAGAAACTGAAGAAACTGAAGAAACTGAAGAAACTGAAGAAACTGAAGAAACTGAAGAAACTGAAGAAACTGAAGAAACTGAAGAAACTGAAGAAACTGAAGAAACTGAAGAAACTGAAGAAACTGAAGAAACTGAAGAAACTGAAGAAACTGAAGAAACTGAAGAAACTGAAGAAACTGAAGAAACTGAAGAAACTGAAGAAACTGAAGAAACTGAAGAAACTGAAGAAACTGAAGAAACTGAAGAAACTGAAGAAACTGAAGAAACTGAAGAAACTGAAGAAACTGAAGAAACTGAAGAAACTGAAGAAACTGAAGAAACTGAAGAAACTGAAGAAACTGAAGAAACTGAAGAAACTGAAGAAACTGAAGAAACTGAAGAAACTGAAGAAACTGAAGAAACTGAAGAAACTGAAGAAACTGAAGAAACTGAAGAAACTGAAGAAACTGAAGAAACTGAAGAAACTGAAGAAACTGAAGAAACTGAAGAAACTGAAGAAACTGAAGAAACTGAAGAAACTGAAGAAACTGAAGAAACTGAAGAAACTGAAGAAACTGAAGAAACTGAAGAAACTGAAGAAACTGAAGAAACTGAAGAAACTGAAGAAACTGAAGAAACTGAAGAAACTGAAGAAACTGAAGAAACTGAAGAAACTGAAGAAACTGAAGAAACTGAAGAAACTGAAGAAACTGAAGAAACTGAAGAAACTGAAGAAACTGAAGAAACTGAAGAAACTGAAGAAACTGAAGAAACTGAAGAAACTGAAGAAACTGAAGAAACTGAAGAAACTGAAGAAACTGAAGAAACTGAAGAAACTGAAGAAACTGAAGAAACTGAAGAAACTGAAGAAACTGAAGAAACTGAAGAAACTGAAGAAACTGAAGAAACTGAAGAAACTGAAGAAACTGAAGAAACTGAAGAAACTGAAGAAACTGAAGAAACTGAAGAAACTGAAGAAACTGAAGAAACTGAAGAAACTGAAGAAACTGAAGAAACTGAAGAAACTGAAGAAACTGAAGAAACTGAAGAAACTGAAGAAACTGAAGAAACTGAAGAAACTGAAGAAACTGAAGAAACTGAAGAAACTGAAGAAACTGAAGAAACTGAAGAAACTGAAGAAACTGAAGAAACTGAAGAAACTGAAGAAACTGAAGAAACTGAAGAAACTGAAGAAACTGAAGAAACTGAAGAAACTGAAGAAACTGAAGAAACTGAAGAAACTGAAGAAACTGAAGAAACTGAAGAAACTGAAGAAACTGAAGAAACTGAAGAAACTGAAGAAACTGAAGAAACTGAAGAAACTGAAGAAACTGAAGAAACTGAAGAAACTGAAGAAACTGAAGAAACTGAAGAAACTGAAGAAACTGAAGAAACTGAAGAAACTGAAGAAACTGAAGAAACTGAAGAAACTGAAGAAACTGAAGAAACTGAAGAAACTGAAGAAACTGAAGAAACTGAAGAAACTGAAGAAACTGAAGAAACTGAAGAAACTGAAGAAACTGAAGAAACTGAAGAAACTGAAGAAACTGAAGAAACTGAAGAAACTGAAGAAACTGAAGAAACTGAAGAAAATGAACAAATAATGAAGAAACAATGAAGAAAAGGAACAAGCTGAAGATATAAAGAAGAAAAAAAAAGAAAAGCAAGAAACAAAAAATGGGAGGAAATATATAAGAAAAAAATTAAACAAGAATAGTAAATGGTGAAAAGGGAAAAGGATGCGAAAAACATTTTTAATTTAAGAGTGACGTGACAATCCCGAAATGTAATGAAATCTGTTTGCAGTTCTCGTAAAACCAGAACAAAAAAGAAAATTCTATTTTTAATAAATTCCATAATAATTTTTATTTATAATCCGATATAAATTTCGAAAAATGCAATGTGTAATAAAACGTCATTGAAATCATATATTTTAACCTAGGTCAACGTATAATTTATTAATAAAAACAAACAGGAAGCGACCCTGACAAGTATAGAATATTTTGTTCAATAATAATTGATCTTCAATTTTATTGTATTTATGTCTGTACCGAGAAAAGCATGGGCGGTGGAAGGAAAAATTCCACGGAAGGTCAAAAAAATAAAATTTTATGGTAATTGTCTATGAAATGTATAACGCGAGTATAATTAATACATTACTTTAAGACATTGAGACGAAGAAAATCAGTCCTTGCCCTTCTCTTCGAATAATATATTAATACAGCATTTTTTCAAATATTTGTATAAATTAAACTAGTTACAGTAATAAATTAAATGACGAGCACACTGTAGTGCATGTACGAGTACCTAGTATAATAGGTATAGTAAGAAAGATAAGCGAAAAGAAGAATAGTTGAAAAAAGGGAGGAAACAGATTAAATGGCAGACGAGTGTTGAATCACTAAATAAAGTCAATGTTAATTATAAACAATATTTATATACCTACTAATTAAAAATAAAAAAGAAACAAAAAGAAAAAGTGAAATAAACAGAGATATAGACAAAGAAAGAAACAAAGAGAAAACAAAAATTAAGGGAGAAAAATAAATGAGACATGAAGAGGCGAGAAAAAAAGTTAGTAAAGAAACAAGAGTGTAAAGAGGAAATAATATAATAGAAATATGGATAGGCATCAAAAAGAAAACTAAAAGAACTGGAATAAAAGAAAGTTCAATTTAATAAAAAAATATTCGAGACTTATCAGTAAAAAATCAAAAAAATCAAAAAGATAAAATAAAAATAAGATCATTAAAAAAGAATAAATGAAAGAAAAAAGAGAAGAACGATAGGAAAGAAGAAAAAGAAGAAAAAAGACGAAAAATCCAAGTACAAAACGAACATATCTTTAAAATAACAAAATACTAGAAGATAGAAGGAAAAAATAAGAGGAGAATACAAAAAAGAAAAATATTAAGAAATGTTGATAGAAAAAATGTTGATGGAAGGTAGAAAAAAGAAAGATAAATTACCAATTAAGAGAAATGGTTTCAAATTGAACATGAGAAAAAATATTACTAATATATACGCCTTAAATTTTAACGTAGTAATACGTTCGAAATAGGAACATTTTTGGTCTGTGCTTCATAGGGATTTAGGCTCAGCGAAAATGACTGCGCAGATACTTGAAAACAAAAAAAAATAATTTTGGAAAAAGCATCGTGTTTGTTTCGCGAAAAATCTCACAAAATTCAGTCTGTAATTCTCTGAGCGTAAACCTCATTTATTTAGTCTCTACATCTAGACGTTTCGACACATCTTCGCTAGTACTCATCAACAATCGAACAACGTGATATTCCAGACAAATATCTTAATTGATAACAAATAGTTTTTTCATCAAATAGTTTTATCATTTCTCTATTTTTTTGTTATTCTATAATATGCGTCGTCGGGTTCTTCTATTTACACTTGCTAACTTGTCTTTAACTTTTTATTTTTTTATAAATAATATTCTTTTCTCGATAGGGAAATTCAACTAGGGGGCGGTGTCGCCGCCTCGCGGACGGCGCTGCCTTTTTGGTACTACCTCTGGATCGCTGAGTTCAGCAGGAAAGGAACGTAGAACATTTTGCTCTCTAGCAGGAGGGAGGCCGCTGACTGAATCTGAAAGTAAAATTAAATAATAAAAATAAAACATAAGCTAAAAAAAGAGTGTGTGCTAAAACCACACGTTAAAAGTGAAAACTTATAGAGGATATTGGTTTACGAATTAGAAACGGAGATATTATTGTATTCCCAGTAACAACAACATAAAAATACTAATAAAGTGTTTAACATTTAATTCCAAAAATGATAATGACAATGAATAAATAAAATCTAAGCATGACGAAACTAAAAAATATGTACAGCGTGTTCAAACAGAGATTAATATTATAAAATACAATATTTAATTTTATTTTATACATTTAAAATATTAAACTAAACGTTTGTTTAGGTTATGTCTTTTATACAGGATGTATCTTAAATGATGTCGATTCCTTGTCATATTTTATGAAAAAAAGTTGATACAAAGAAGTGTCCTAACTTGCTTCGTTTCCGAGTTTAACGGGGGTCAAGATTTTGTTAAAAAAATAGGTTTTTTCTACTACCGTGCGTAAAGTACATACTTTACGCACTCTACGGAGTGCGTAAAGTTGTACTTTTTTCACTAGTGTGTAAAGTGAAAACAAGTTATTTTAGTGAACAAAGTAACATTTATATTTCTAATATTAATGGATAATGTGTACGGTCGTAGAAAAAATATTGAATGCAACTCGTGTGTAAAGTCCCTTTTTTGACTTATTCAAATTTGTCAAAAAAGAGTAACTTTACACACTTGTTGCATAAGTAAATATATTTTTATTTATAATTCAAAAGTCTTTTCGCCGATTTGATAAAACTTGGTGTAGTAACAAGCCGTTTTTTAAGAAATTAGATTATTAATTATAATTCCAGGGGCGTGGTAAAAATCATTGTTAGAAAACGAAGCAAGTTAGGACACACGTTTATTTAAACTTTTTCCATAAAATATGAAAAACAATTACCACTTAAAATTAATGATATAATTTAATATACATAACAAATTCTGTCAAATATACAGGGTGTCCCATTAATACGTAATTGTAATATTTCAATTTGTGTTATAGACACGCAAACAAGTTTCGAATAAAAGTTATATGGATTTGAAAAATACAAATTCTAAAAATATTTTTGGATATACAGGGTGTTGTGTTTTGGTCTAACAAATAAAAATGTATGGTTTTTAAATAGAATACCCTGTATTTTATTTTATTTTTAGAATGGTTTGGTAATACTGTATTCAACGCTACAATGTTTTTAAAAATATTACAGTGTCTCCAAGCATTTTTTTTGAAATTAGATAATGACGCAGACCCTAAATTAAATTAGCTTAATGTAAGTAGGTTTACAGTAATTTCGAAATTGTTTAATATACAGACATACGATACTAAGCTAACGAATAGTGGTGATAGAACTGGTTTATTTTATACGGAGTGTTTTAAACCGTCTTAAATATTGCTAATTTTAAGTTCAATTTGCTTAATTTTTTTCAAATGCAACACCCTGTATATTATCTTAGCATAACATTCCTGATAAGTTTGCCTATAAAACGATACCATTTACGATACACATTTACACCCTGTGCGTACCATCAGTGCATAATTGATCGATAGCTGTTTTAGTATTAAACATTTTTAATATAAAAGTTGTATGAACATATTTAACAGTTATTCTTAAATATACAGGGTGACCCATAAACGAGGTACTGACCAAATGTATACTTTTTTTAAAGCAAAACACCTTTCAGGTAGTAATACATATTTGATTGTTTTCACATCGTCAAACAATTTTAATTGCTTTTATTCATTTGCTATGTTGTATATAGGGTGTGTCAAAACGTGAGGATACGATTTTTTCAATTTTTTTAATGGAATTATTAATTAATTGGAGGTATAACATATGGGTATTCCATTTAAAATATTGAGAAAATCGTTATCCCGCATTTTGACACACCCTATATACAACACAGCCAATAAATGAAGTCTATTAAAATTGATTGACGATGTGAAAACAATCAAATATGTAAGGTGTTTTGCTTTAAAAAGCATAGATTTGGTCAGCACCTCGTTTATGGATCACCCTGTATATTTAAGAATAATTGTTAAATATGGTCATACAACTTTTATATCAAAACTTTCTAATACTAAAACAGCTATCGATCAATTACACTATGATGGGATGTAAATGTGTTATTGGCTAACATACTGGTATCGTTTTAAAGGCAAATTTATATGGAATTTTATGCTAGGATAATATACAGGGTGTTGCATTTGAAAAAATAAAGTAAATTAAACTTAATATTAGCAATATTTAAGACGTTTCAAAACACTCCGTATAAAATAAACCAGTTCTATCACAACTATTCATTAGCTTAGTATCTTATAAGTCTGTATTTTAAACAATTTTAAAATCATTGTAACCTACCTAAATTATGATAATTTAATTTGGGCTCTGCATCATTCTCTAATTTCATAAGAAAATTAATTGCTTGGCAACACTGTAATATTTAAAAAAAAGTGTGGCACTTGGGGACTGCCGTGGTAAAGCTATTGCATATCATTTTTTATCAACTTATGCAATTATAATTATTTATTTATTTTATTTATGCAGTATTTTTTTTCTTTGATATTATTTCAAGTTTTTTCTTTGATATTAATTCAAGTTACACTTTTTGAGCGTGGTGACCGATAAGAAAACAATTTTTTTTCTTTTTTTGAATAAATGAGAAGTTAATATTGTTTAAAATATTTTTATTATCTTACTATACATGTAGGTTATTCAGGAATTTTTATCATTGAAACTATAGGTTTATGGTAACTGAAATAAGAAACATAAGTTTGAAACTTGATAACCTCTAAATATCTGGAAAATACCGCGTCAATGGTGGTACCATATTTTGTTGTGGATTCTTGTGGATCATGATTCATTTTCAAATTCAATTTTTCCGAAATTGTGTCTAAAAGAGATAGAATCAGTTATGAGCCGTTAGCAGCTAGTCTACACGCATACGTCTAGTCGCACGCACACTAACACCATGCCGAAGTTTGCCGAACTGAAACGACGTTAGACGATGCACGGCTTTCAACGCTGCACGCTGTGCCGGTCAGAGTGGGGGGTGTTAGGTTTATTTTCGTTACGGAATTTCTTTTTCGATTTTTCGGTTTTTCGATTTTTGATTTTCGATTTTCGATTTTCGATTTTCGATTTTCGATTTTCGATTTTCGATTTTCGATTTTCGATTTTCGATTTTCGATTTTCGATTTTCGATTTTCGATTTTCGATTTTCGATTTTCGATTTTCGATTTTCGATTTTCGATTTTCGATTTTCGATTTTCGATTTTCGATTTTCGATTTTCGATTTTCGATTTTCGATTTTCGATTTTCGATTTTCGATTTTCGATTTTCGATTTTCGATTTTCGATTTTCGATTTTCGATTTTCGATTTTCGATTTTCGATTTTCGATTTTCGATTTTCGATTTTCGATTATCGATTATCGATTTTCGATTTTCGATTTTCGATTTTCGATTTTCGATTTTCGATTTTCGATTTTCGATTTTCGATTTTCGATTTTCGATTTTCGATTTTCGATTTTCGATTTTCGATTTTCGATTTTCGATTTTCGATTTTCGATTTTCGATTTTCGATTTTCGATTTTCGATTTTCGATTTTCGATTTTCGATTTTCGATTTTCGATTTTCGATTTTCGATTTTCGATTTTCGATTTTCGATTTTCGATTTTCGATTTTCGATTTTCGATTTTCGATTTTCGATTTTCGATTTTCGATTTTCGATTTTCGATTTTCGATTTTCGATTTTCGATTTTCGATTTTCGATTTTCGATTTTCGATTTTCGATTTTCGATTTTCGATTTTCGATTTTCGATTTTCGATTTTCGATTTTCGATTTTCGATTTTCGATTTTCGATTTTCGATTTTCGATTTTCGATTTTTTCGATTTTCGATTTTCGATTTTCGATTTTCGATTTTCGATTTTCGATTTTCGATTTTCGATTTTCGATTTTCGATTTTCGATTTTCGATTTTCGATTTTCGATTTTCGATTTTCGATTTTCGATTTTCGATTTTCGATTTTCGATTTTCGATTTTCGATTTTCGATTTTCGATTTTCGATTTTCGATTTTCGATTTTCGATTTTCGATTTTCGATTTTCGATTTTCGATTTTCGATTTTCGATTTTCGATTTTCGATTTTCGATTTTCGATTTTCGATTTTCGATTTTCGATTTTCGATTTTCGATTTTCGATTTTCGATTTTCGATTTTCGATTTTCGATTTTTAATTTTTTTGATTTTTTTGATTTTTTGATTTTCGATTTTTGATTTTTAATTTTTTTGATTTATTGATATTTTGATTTTTTGATATTTTGATATTTTGATATTTTGATATTTTGATATTTTGATATTTTGATATTTTGTTATTTTGATATTTTGATATTTTGATATTTTGATATTTTGATATTTTGATTTTTTGATTTTTCGATTTTTCGATTTTTCGATTTTTCGATTTTTCGATTTTTCGATTTTTCGATTTTTCGATTTTTCGATTTTTCGATTTTTCGATTTTTCGATTTTTCGATTTTTCGATTTTTCGATTTTTCGATTTTTCGATTTTTCGATTTTTCGATTTTTCGATTTTTCGATTTTTCGATTTTTCGATTTTTCGATTTTTCGATTTTCGATTTTTAATTTTTTTGATTTTTTGATTTATTGATTTTTGGATTTTTTGATATTTTGATTTTTTGATATTTTGATTTTTTAATTTTTCGATTTTTCGATTTTTCGATTTTTCGATTTTTCGATTTTTCGATTTTTCGATTTTTCGATTTTTCGATTTTTCGATTTTTCGATTTTTCGATTTTTCGATTTTTCGATTTTTCGATTTTTCGATTTTTCGATTTTTCGATTTTTCGATTTTTCGATTTTTCGATTTTTCGATTTTTCGATTTTTCGATTTTTCGATTTTTCGATTTTTCGATTTTTCGATTTTTCGATTTTTCGATTTTTCGATTTTTCGATTTTCTTTTATTGAGAAGTTAATATTGTTTAACGCCGCACCGCTGTGCTGGTCGGAGTGGGGGGTGTTAGGTTTTTTTTTCGTTACGATATTTTTTGATTCGGTCGCCGCGCTCAAAGCCCGCGATAGAAGCTATGCAATAGCTTAAAAATTCTAGGGCTGAATACAGTATTACTAAACCATTTTAAAACAACTACACATTTTTATTTGCCAGGCAAAACGTAACACCCTGTATATTTAAAAATATTTTTAAAATATGTCTTTTTTAAATCCATGTAACTTTTAATTGAACACAAATTGAAATATCGAGTAATTATGCACTAATGCGACACCCTGTATACATGAACCTACGCGTATTAAATTATACTCCAAGAAAAGATAAATTTAATTAAGAAATTACTGTCAGTAATAAAGTGAAATAGAATGTAAATATCGACACAAAGAACGACGCGTTTTCCTGGACTGTGACTATATTGCTACTATGTCATGCGTTATGATGTACAGTTCATCAAATTTCTAGAGGTGTTCGACGCCCAGACAGAGAACGCGCTACGTGTGACTAAGATAGCTATTGTACAGTCTGCTAAACAAATTATTTTAAATAGTTTTTAATATTTTTAGGTAATTAAATTTTAAAAGTGTGGAATAGTTTAGGGATTAAATTGGTCTGATTGGACTTTCTTAGAACGTTTTTAAAAGCAGCTAAAGATAGTATGTAGAATTGAAAATAATTATTATGCCATAAAAGGTGTTTTGGAATTCCTTCAACCTTTTGAAATTGAGTCAGAAAATATAAATTTTATAGGATAGCGGAAAATACCTATAATTTTTTTGTAGGCCTTTGTAAATCGTGGAAATAGTTTATATTTTATTTCTACCTTATTAAGGAAAATGGTACCTATTATTAATAACGGTTGTTTCTGAAACATTACTAAAATTTCCGAAATTTTGTTTTTCTACAAAATAAAAAACTATACTATTTAGAAAAAAATTTATTTCTCTTATAATTTTATAAAAAATATTTACATTTCTTGATCTATTAAACAAAACGATAAATTATCTCGACGAATGACACCATGTTCTAGTACGGAAGCTAGCTTTACATTTTTGTGGGTGGTTTCATGGGTTTCATATCAATTTTTGTAGTTTACACGTACATATACCTCTTAACACTTGTTTGCTTTATTAAAAAAGTGTGTTGTTGTGATTTACGTCGAAATAAGTCAAAAACAACTTGAAACCCCATATAAAATCAAAAAGGAGAAACGGAAAAAAATTGAGTCTGTAAATGAACACAACTCAGAAACAAAAATAGCTATCTAATAATAAAAAAATAAAATTTGATTCTTGTGCAGCTTCATCTATATCATTAACTGTTTTTGGTTTTTTAATGGTTTTTCTTGGTGATGAAAATTCCGATATCTCACGGTTATCGATTCTTTTTTTCTCTCCAGAAATGCGGACGACAGTGTTTTTAGATACTCCTGTGGCTGCAGCAACACGATCATTTACATTTTTAAATGGTATTGAACTCTATAACATTGGCTATTATTTCGCGAGATTGACTGTTAATCACGCGGCCTCTTAATTTGCTTCTAAACTCCATACTTAGGTTCTATTAAACTGTAATGAGCAAAAACACAAACGAAAATAAAAGAAATGTTTTAGCGAAATTTACATCTGACATTTACGTCTGAATGAAATAGTGAAATACTTGATGCGCAGAGTGTACTTTCATTGCGTAAATCCGTCGGGATGCCTGTCAGTAGTGCTTTCTCTGTCTAGCCGTCGAAAGCCTCTAGAAATTTGATGAACTGTAATGCCAGATGGGATAAACTCGATTTAAATCAAGTATAACAGCGCCTGCATATACTATCGCTCTCTCGCAGATGTCGCGTTTGCTCATTAACAATTCCAGGAAAAAGTTATGCAAGGTGCACCAAAAGAAGATTTCACTCCAAAAACTTTCAAATGAACTACAGGGTAATGCTGTCACAATGTCCACGGTAAATTTAAAGCACAAGTGCCGTGAGAATGCAAGTTACGACCTTATATAACGATAAACAACTACTTTGCCCTAGTTAGGAGCAAGGGAGTAAATGAAATACGTGAAAATGTCGTGTACTTACTTCTGGTAACCTAACTAGTAAGTCTTGAAATCTTGTGGTTTGTTGGGGGTACATGTGTTGCGTGTAGACGCGTAGGCAAGTCATGTATCTCTCGTGGATCGTTTCCAAATCACTGAGTCCCGAACTACTGGCAGGTTTCGCTACAAAAGGTAAATTATAATAAATTTGATAATTCATATTGTATATATTGTGGTTTATTAATTGCGGTCGTAGAAAATGTATAGTATGCTACCCGTGTGGAAAATAGTTTTCTTAGAAATAGCTTAGACAAACCAGAAAGATAATTTTTGCCTGATACTTTACTGTTTTACTAAATATTTGATCCACATTGGTAAAAAATATCTATTGTCCACAAAAAAATGTATACATAGAGTGTCTGTAAAAAGTGTTAGACTCTTATAGACCAAAATAAACTATTTAAGTACACTTATATCAGTACAAAGTTGATTTTTTTTTAATGATTGCCCATTTAAAATTTCTACGCCAATGAAAGAAAAGGAGTATGGAATTTGAATTGCGTAACTCATTTACTACAAAAAAGGTAATCTTGATAAGACACGATTAGTCTCATAGTTTTGGCAAAATAAATATTTATTGCTGAATTTTATTTTAATAAATCTAGTAGTTTTTAAATGGAATGCTTTCGCACCCTTTTTTCTTAAACGTCTCTGTAGAGTGCTACTTTATCGTTGCACAAATTTAAAGCTATCAATATTGTCAAGACACATAATATCCCGAAGTATTCCCAATGGCATGCATATAAATACAATTTTAGATTAGAAAATCCTTAAAACATTTTTGCTTTCGCGAGAGGACCGGTTCGCTCTTAAATCTTAAATCTGATCTAAGGAATATATGGTATGTTTTTGTAAAAACCTTTTACAGGGGTATACTTTAAATCTGAACTTTTTTAATAACACTTTATTCTATTTTCAAAAATAAGGGATAGATTTTACAGGTCCATTTTAGATCTATTGTGTGACCAAAAAAGGTTACTTTAATATTTACTTTTAATCAAATCTTTTAAGCCTCACTCCTATATGAGGTGTTTTTAATAATTTTGATATTTTAAATTCTGGCAGTCAAACACTAATATATCACTTTATCCACAATTCTAAACTGGCAAGGGTCTGATAACATTTCGATGTCAGACCACCGCTAGTTAAAATTCAAAACAGACTTGATGTTGCTGACCTCCACGCTATCTCGGAACCCTAGGAACATATGCTCACCTTCTCCAAGAGGCCCCGAGAGAGGTGGAGGTCAAAACACCAAATAATAACAATGCTTTGGAAAAGTATTCGGAGACTATCCAAAGTACAATAAACAATGCCTACAAGAAATCCTGTTTCCTGAGGCTGGTCCAACAGAATCAGACGATTACTGCATGGTGGTGTCACGAGTTGGATCACCTCAGGAAGATGGCTAGAAAATCCTTTAATAAGGCAAGAACCACCAAACTCAAAGAGGACTGGAAAACTTACAAATCTCACCTCAAATAATACAAAAAAATCATTAGACAAAAACAGAGAGAAGCATTGAGATTCTACTGCGAAAAAATCGTAGATTTCTCGCATGCAGCGAGGCTCCAAAAAGCTCTCTCAAAAGATCCACACCGCAGCATTGGTGCGCTAATCAAAGAGGATGTCATGAAAACTACCAACCTCGAAGATAGCATCAAACTTCCCTGACTCGGTAATCACAGACGTAGCCAACTGGACAGAGGAAGAATAAAACCCATTTGTATATGATTGGAAAACTGCCAAACACATTGTAGACGATGACAAAATTAGAAGGGAAATATCCAGCTTCTCTACATTTAAATCGCCAGGACCTGACGATATCTATCCAGCCCTACTTCAGTGGGGTCTGGAAGAACTCACATCGCACCTGGTAGGTATATTCAAATCCTCGTTGGCTCTGAGTTATATTCCCAAAAAATGGAGAGAGGTAAAAGTGGAAGAATGGATTACACTGCCCCAAAAACATACCGATCAATTAGTCTGACATCGTTTTCCATGAAGACATTGGGAAGGCTATGCGAAAGGTACATAAGGGATGCGGAGATTAAAATAACACTACTATACTCAAATCAACATTCATATACCCCAGGCAGATCTACTGAGTGAGCCTTTCACCTAGTTGCTGGCCGGATAGAGATCTAAAGCTCTCAGAATCTATTCAGATTATTTATCAAGGTCTCGTTATATTACCCTTGACTATATCACTCACAATGTAATAGTTTCCTTTTGTAACCAACAAAATCATCAACCTTTTCATATTATCTTAATTTGACACAAAATGCTTATTTCAATGACTAATTTATTTGTAGATAATATTTGTTAAACATAATATATTTTAAACAAATAATAAAACCAGAAAACATTCATATCCCGTAAAAAGCACAACTTTATTTTGAGACACATTAACAAGCTTGCCATGTTATGCCATTGCTTATGACTGATATAAATTATTAAGCTGTCAAATAATAAAAATGGTTTCGGTAACTTTTCGTGATATAATCTATATGAATCAGGATTATCGATAATTTCATATTTATTGCAACATGTTGTCAAAGGATAATTTTTGACAACACCAACCCCATCTCTCGTTTCTTATTTTAATATAAATTATATTTATATCTGACAGTTTCGGAAACAAAGGTTTTTGAAAATTTTAGAAATCCTTTAATTGTAATTGTCCTATCTTCATTGTTTGGAGTTTGTCTAAACCTAGAGTAAATTCTACCTAGAGTTAAAAAAAATGGTGAACAGATAAAAATATTTAAAATTTTGGTGAATGTTCCTAAAGCAACAATTTATTTTTAACCAAAGCTACAAATAATGGTGTCAAATCGTGCTACTTCCAAAACATTTTTTTTGGAAATATCATAGGTACTTACATCGTGAGTTTTTTAAAGTTTGTAAGCGAATCATTAGAAATGTCAATAATCGAAATTTAAAACTTTGGCGAATGCTCTCTACATAAGTATTTTCATCCACCAAAATATTCAATATTACTAAAAAGAGCAAGAAACATATTTAGGTTGAGCGGTATTCCAAAATATGATTAATTTTTTAAATCATTACATTGCGTTAAATACAACAAACTATAAATATGAGGATCGTTTTCCCAAATATTTCATTTAAAATATGGCTATAGCTTAAGGACAAGTAGTCATAAACCCGGAAATTCCAATTAGTACTTTATTGGCAAGTAAAATTAACCATTCAACAAGTATCTATTCTAATTTTAATTGAATTTCACTCACTCGAGACAAAATAGTAGTTTGTGCAACTGGCCATGTGCGATGTGGACAATCCACTCGAGTTGTACAATATATTTTTTCTACGACCCACTAACAAAAATTTACAAATAAAAAAAATATTTTAGGTTATTAAGACAAAATAACTAATTTTAAAATAATTTATGATTTTTAATAATTTTTAAAATAAAATAAACGAAGAAAAAAAAATTAATTTAAAAGTCCCAAGCTGAGGCTCGAAATTGGGATTCTCGCGTGGAAGTCAGATACTCTCACCACCCATCCACCGGCATATTTGGAAAACTTTTTTAATATACGTAATTGAATTGACTTCATAGAGTTTTATTAAAATTAACAAATTATTTATAATTATAGTATAAATAAAAGTAGAAATGCTATTATTTATTGATTCTACACAAAAATAAGTAATTTTAATGTTAATGTTTAATGTTAACTTATTTAAAATTTTAAAAGTAACAGTCGTCGGGTGACCCTTATATGAACTGTGATTGGTGTATTTAATTTTTTTGCAGTGTTCTCATTACATCGAATGGATTTAAAATATATTCGTTCAGTTAATGGCAATAGTATACTTTTTTGTTTTGTAGTCTGTGCGTAGATAAGCTATAATATCCATGTGGGTGTAGAAAAAAACTTTGTTAATCGCAATTAAGAAATAAAATTATAGAAAAATATAAAAATCAGTAATTTTCCTTGAAAATTCAAAAAATTGCTGCAGTTTCTACAAAAGCAAATTTTGATCAAAAAAATAATTTTCTACTTTATTTGTAACATAGGAGAAACCAAAATTTCACATGCAGAAGTCTGACCCAAAAGTCGTGTCGACCGGTGTTATTCATCTAAATTTGATAGCTCGTTCAACTATGAGTATACTCCATAAATAAAAATCAAGAGGTGCTATAGCTGCTATTTTATCGTACATCTCTAAATTACCACTAATTAAACGACATGAAATAATCTTTTCCTACGACCACTTAAGAAAGTGACACATATCACACTATATAGTCCTATGGAAAGTGCCCTATATCACACGCGTATGAATAAGAATTTACTTTCCACCCGTGTACGAATATGCTACTTTCCGCAGTAGCTGTCACAAAATGTCAAACATATCATTTCTATTTTGATCTATGTAATGTCCATATTAATACTAAAATGGATATGATTGTTAAATTATTGAAATTGTTGTAAATTAGATCCTAGATATTTATCTTTAACAATTATTATTAAAATAATTTTAAAATAACTAAGATATATTTGCTTTTTATTCTGGTTAAACACATAAGCGATTAGACCAATCAATTACCGTAAGGCCTGTTAGCTCAGTTGGTTAGAGCATCAACATTGCAATTTGAGACCGTCGAGCGACCGCGTTCAAATCCTGGTTGTGCCATAATTTTTTTTTTAATTTTTTTTTGTTTTTTAATTTTTTTTTATTTGTTTAGAAAATATGAAAATTGAATAAATACGATTATTGTTGATTATTTTTTAAATACATTTTAATTATTATAATAATAACCTGGTTTTACATTTTTTGATGAAATTATTTTGTGGTCGTAGGAAAAATATTGTATATTACTTGTGTGAAAAGTGATTTTCCAGACTAGTGTGATAGTCCCACTCGGCTTGCGCCTCGTGCGTCAATATTTCTCACTCGTGTGAAAAATGTCACTTTCCACACTCGTAATGTAATATACTATTTTAATCTTGTTTTGAAAGCTATAGAATATACAATTGTAATTATAACTTACCTTGATTTAACATAGTGATAACTTTAAGGCACACATATTCTTCCATAGTTAACTTGATCTGCCTGAACATTAAAGTGACGTGCGTTATCCTTTCGATCATCAGACCTACGTCATGGCGGAGCTGTTCAATCGTTATCTCTCTACCCATCATCGAAATTAGACAGTTTTGGAGTGTACATAGGTTCGACTCCACCTGGAATTAGATATTCAAAATTTAATATTCCGGAAAAATATTTCGTGAGCTATAGTGGTCACATTTTTTAAATAGCCTATACGAATCTTTAGTAAAATGTTGCTTTTAAGATGTCACAGGAGGCCGAATAAATAATCATTGTAATTATTTTATGTCCAGATAATTTAAATTTTGTTGCCAAATAAAAGGTGTCTGTTCTTTAGTGACGTGACAACTAAATAAAAATTTACTAATTACTGAGGCCCTTTCTATGGTGTCTCAGTATAGCATTCGTGCAGACGAAAAAATTTTCTTACCCCCATTTTTGAAAACTTTTTTCATGTTTCCGAAATGCAAAAAAAAATTCTCGTCTGTATGTATGTATGCCGGCACGATAACTCTAAAACGAAAGTTCTGATTGACTTGCGGTTTTGATTTTCTTGAATAATTACTTCTAACTTAGAACCCTATTGATTTTCAGAATTTTCGGTTCATCCTAACTACTTTATAATCAATTTTCTTAAAATCCGCATATGCATTTCTTATGTTACAATTTTAGGAATTTCAATTATTTCTAAGTCAATATTCCTAACATTCTTAAAATTCCATAAATTGCAAACATTCTCTAACGACCTGTCAAACAACAGCTGTTGATAGTAAAGATAAAATTTCTAAGGTGGGTTGCGACCTTCATACTTGCAATCATAGCCATTTTGGAGGCTATTTTTATTCGAAATTAGTAGCCAAGCCTGCCAATTTATGAAAAATATATAAACAATTTCTTAAAAATGACTTTTTTATGGTGGTGCTAACTTAAGCGTACTACTATTTCGCCCCTAGCCACAAAAGCACCTTCATCAAATTTATTGGCTCTCTGTCGCAACCCCATAGAATAATTAACCGGTCATTTAATTTGGCAAAAATCAGAATAATGCTTGGCTGTGCCTGTCAAGTATCAAGATGTCAACTGTGATGTGTGAATGGCTCTTAAATGTCAAATTATAAATGTATACTTCTTTTGATATTTATTGCAAATAATTTGTAGTATATCTCAATTCAGGCTTTCCATAAAGGTACAGTAAGATAGATAATATAATGTTCTTATACAAAGGTAGGATATAATGCTGTTTTTTTTGTAGAAAATTTTTATTATACGATTTTGGATTACATATTCAACCAGCGAATTGTAAATAATAATTAGTAAACTTCTAGTCATAAATTTCCTCAATAAATAAAATTTAAAAATGAATCTTCTTACCTTGGTACCGAGGTATTTTGTTGTGTTTTTTATTTTAATTATAAAGTTGTCATTTATTTGTATGTTGAAAGAAGGCCTTTGTAAATTACATTGCTCTCTATGGATCTACTTTAACACAAAAATAGTTTTGTGGCTATAAGTTGCTATAACCTAACGTCTCAAAACTACTAATAATAATTTAAACATATTATAACATCAAGTAATTTTTAAAATAAAGTACATGATCTCAAAATAGAAATAATTTATAATAAATGCGGGTAAAACGAAGGGTAAAATAACAATAAATTAAAGGAAATACTTAAAAAGGGCAGGCTTAAAGAGTATTATCACAAGAAAGTATATCCGTTCTGTTTATTTATCAAGTATTGTTTGAGGTTACTTTTGAATACATTTATTGTTTTTTTTTTAATTTCTGTAGGCAGTCTATTAAATTTTTTAAACCTTTAATAAAAATTGTATTTTGGGAACTTTTAGTAATGGCTTGCTATACATGATTGGCTTCTTGTATTTTAGTTGTAATATTTCGAATTATATTGAATTTTTTCTAATAGATCTGATGCGATGGTACTATGTCATTTTAATTTTATAAATAAATATCAGTCATGTACTGAACATAATTCTGATCTGAAAGCCAATTTATTTCTTTTAACATAGTTACAATACTCATCCTCCTGTCCTTTATTAATATTATATAAACAGGCGAAGTAAGGAGCCCAAATATTATACATGAGCAGGCTTAAGAGGTAAGGGGCCAATAATTATTGAATAAATTGCTCAAACAAGTTTGTAAACCCTAATCAAAAGGCGATATGGAATAGTTGTAAAGATCAAGGCTTAGGGAAATAATCACATGGTTTAACCTAATTAATGCCAATGCTTCACAAACCAAAAAATTCAACGTCCTAATACTACTATCAGCTTTCGGTCTTTCGTTTCAAGTTAAATCATTTCTCGTTTTTGTTGCGCTACGAGTTTAGCCTTGTGGGCCTCAGTCTCGATAAGGTGGGAATCACCATTTTAGCGTCTCTCGAATTTTTATAATAATTGTTGGTATATGAATTTTAAATAAATAATTATCTACCTATAATAGAAAATCCTAATCTATTTTATTTTTATTTATAATAATAATAAATTTATTCACTCAAATGTACATGCATTTTTTTAGATATTTTTTTTGTATACATGGTAAATGGTAAGATGAGACTTTTTTGACTATGTATAGAAATCATTAAAATAAACAACTTTTTCAAATAACTTTTAAAAAAATCGAAACTAAGAAAGATACAAAATAAAAAAATCTAAATTAAAGCCTGGACAAACTTCTAGCGTTAAAATAATATGAGATGATGTTTTTATCTTTTTTTCGGATTTTTAATGTATGAATCATGATATACTTTGTACTGGATATTGTAAATCAGTCGTGTGTCATCTGATTTCAATAGTTTGTTTATCTGAATGTGAACAACATTTAATTTTATCGACGAAGGCTCTACACATTATGTAAATTAGACAAAACCATATGGGATACATTTTAGAATAGATAATTGTAAGGTTCTTATTTTTGATTTTTTTCGAAAATGATATATAACAAAGTTGTTTATTTTAATGACTTTTATAATATTTTATTAAAAATTTTAACTTTCGTGGATAATTTTTTTCAATTAATATATAAATTTGTTTAGTTTGATTATATTTTTATTTTCAAATGGGTTATATTTATTTATTTATTTATTGATTGTTGCAGATATGTTGTATTCCTTTTACCTCGATACTTGTTCCGCCACTGAACAAAGAGATTGTCATTGATATACAATTTATTACTTTTGTCAAATAAACATCAAATACAGAAAAGGATATATTTTTCCCTTTTTCAATATACAGTCCATTCAAAACTACCATTTAGGTTGAATTACATTAATCCATTGATCTTTTTCCACACAAACTAAAATGGTTTATTTACATTGATAAAGAATCGAAATTAAAATACAAAGTTGTCACTAGTAAAATCTCAACTGGGGAAGCGGTACGGCTTAGCAGTTTCACTATTGTGTATCGATATCTGCAGTCAAGCCTAGCTGAGCGCAGTTAGCAGTTGTATTGTATTGCTCACGTAGTTGAAAACCACAGAGAGCAGGCGTTATAATCAATGAGGACGAGGTATAGCGGAGGAGATGTTAAGCTGTCGGTTCCAAATCTATGGACGTTGAGCTCGTTAAAGATCCCTACCTTTGGTTGGAACACCAGATGATTTGGCAAAATGTCTGGTATTTAGAAGTAGCGTGCTCACCAGTGTAGGTGTTCAAATCTCGTAGTAAGAAATAGGCCGCGTTAAATAAATTGATAAAAAAAAATATCTCGACTGAGTTGATCTTATTATATTGTAATTTAGTTTAACATGGTATATTTTGACTTTCAAATATCTAAGACTTTTATTTTAAATCTTTTCCATTTTTTCATTCAATGTTGATATTCTACATTCCAAATTATTGAAGCATAATCCTACTTGGTCCTAACTAAACTATAATAACAAAGTTTTATAGTGTTTGTATTAGTAAACGTAGGAGTTTGCCTGGATCCGATCCATTTTAGCTAGAGACAAGTACATGAAAGACAATTTATCGCCGGGTCAAATTATAGTGAGACAAGTTAGCGCCGCCGTGTTGAGTCAAATTATAGTGAGGCAAGTTAGTGCCTGGTCCAATTATAGTGAGTCAAGTTGGCGGGGGTCAAAATATTACAGTATTCAAATTAAAATTAAAAAAACTTAACTAATTTACTTAATCTGAGCGGATTGGAGCAATCGCGGGTCCCTTCGAAAAAAAAAAAAAATATACATAAAATGAGAAAAATTTAAAAAATTAATCTACCTAATCTGTGCGACGTGGAACCATATACAGGGACCTACGATTAGTTTTTTATTTTAATTAAAATACTGGAACATTTTGTCATGCGCTAACTTGTCTTGTTCTTTTTTGACCCGGCCTATCATGCGGTTAGCAGATTTTAGGATATTTCTATTGAGAGTTGAAAACGAAAAATTATTATTATAAGTGACGCCGAGTTCTTTGACCCCTGAATACCGCACAATAATAGAATAGGTTGGTAGATAGTTTCTATAAATTAAAATATAATTCAAAATATATGCCTACAATAAATAAAAACATATTTAAAGGTTATATCCTTTATTAAATATAATTATTAAAAATAGGCTTTGGATTTTAATTATATCATCTGTAAACAATAATTTTAAAGTGACATTTAAAAAGGTGACTGTATCTGTAAATGAAGAATTTAAGAAACAAATACTATATACAAAATAGTTTTAAAATAGATGTTTGATTCCAGTGGCGTTTCGTTTTTAGCTAAAAATGTTACACTACAAAAAAGTTGGAATGCATAAATCTTGATTTCTCCGAAAGTGATACTGATCCTTACCAAAATAGTAGTGATTAAGATCCAGATTGGTATAGCTCGTGTTCAGAAACCGAGTGCTATGGTGATGTTCAATCAGAAAATAATCAGAGTACTTTGTTTCCTCAAACTGCATCTACAAGTCCTCAGCCTGGGTCCTCAACTGCATCAAGCACGATAATGTGGTCTTCAGTTCCGCAAAATTATATTCCACGATTTCAACTGCCTCTTTCTAGGGATACAGATATCCTCCTGAACTGTATAAATAGTCAATCAACAGAATTGGAAGTGTTTCTGCAGTTATTCCCAAAAAATTTGTACATGTTTATATCCCAATGCACCAATGAGAGGCTAAAAATTATCGAAAGAAAAACTAAAAAGAAAGTGAAATTGACGGACTATTCTGAAATGAAGATGGTAACTGGTGTTATGTTAGTAATGGCTTATAATGTGCTGCCAAGCTTGAACTGCTATTGGACAAAATATCCTTCTATGAGAAATACTACAATTAAAAATGCAATGTCGCGCGATCGGTACAAATTGCTAATTTCTAAATTGTATTTTAATTACCCCGAAAAATCACCAAACTGTACAAAGATTTATTACGTAGAAGAGCTCTTGGAGTGTTTTAAATATACATATCAGAAAGCTAGAACGGATTCGGTTTACCAGTCCATAGACGAAAGCATGGCGAAATTCAAAGATAGATCCAGCTTGAAACAATATTTGTCACTAAAACCCATCAAATTATGGGTAAGAAGCGACTCTCTAACCGGATATGTATACGATCTAAATGTATATAGTGGTAAAGAAGAAGACCAGATAGATGGAACTCTAGGGGAAAGGTTAGTATGCAAGCTTACCTCGTTCATAAGAAAATCAGATGTTGTAGTTTGTTTTGATTTACATCTTTACATCAGTAACGTTGATGAAAACAATACTATACGCAGCAGTAGGGACTTGTATTAGTAGCCGAAAAAATATACCAAAAAGTCGAGAAAAAGTAGAGAAAAGTCAAGCCAAATTCTTGTGTACAAATGATGGGATAACAGGAAGTCATGGCAATTAGCAACTGTCACGGGGATGAAATAACCATGGTTGAAAGAACACAGAAAAATGGTATGAAAGCCTTTCTTGAATGCCCCGAGATCATTTACTTTTACAAAAAGTATATGGGAGGTGTTGATTTGACAGACCATTTGACTGGAGAGAGAGCGAGAAAGAGAGAGAGAGAGAGAGATTTTGTAAAATAAATGAACTATGAAACAGTTCATTGCTGCATACTCCCCAAAATTAGATTCAATCAACCCAAAGTAAACGTTCTTAGCTGCAGCAAAACCCAATTCCGTCCTGTTAGATCTTATTTCAAAACAACCAGCTAGCTTTTTATTTAAACCATCCACGTGGTATTTAAACTTCAAATGAGAGTATATTTTTATACGTAAGAATGATATGTCGGCATGACATTTTATCGACTGTTTGGTAATATATTTTTAAAAGTTAACAGTTTCGTTTTACTACTATTCAGTGTTAAATAGTTGACCTCACACTACTCATTAACTTTTAAAAGATCACGAAATACCATATCAGGAAGTTTGCTTGAATCTTTAGAATGCCATAAAAGTGTTGGATCGTCTGAAAATAATGTCAAGTCAGCTGAAATATCAAGAAATGCTAGATCATTTACATAAATTAGAAACAGTAATGGCCCAAGAACTGACCCTTGAGGGCACCACACTTAACATCCAGTAAACAAGTGATATTTTTATAAACGTTTTATACGGGAAAATAGGTATTTTTTAATGCCCCATTGTAAATAAAGAGACAACTGTATTGCCATTTTCGGAAAATCAAGTTAATAGTGGTATCTGTATCTGTAACGTGTGGAGGGTAAATTATTAGGTCACTCAGATTTGATGTAGTTGAAAACGTAGTGATATTGTGTCTGATCATTTCTTTTACTGCTATAAGAATTCCCATGAGTTCGGTTTGAACTACACTGGCTCTATTCTTCAGAGTCCATTTTATATTTAGGTTTAAGGATCTGGATTATATTCCACATCCTGATCCATGTTTTGCTTTAGAACCGTAGGTGTAGACATGAATCATACCTACCACTTCCGGCTCGTCTATTTGGTCTATTTTAACTTTATATGTCTTATGGAAGATATATGTCGGTGAAATGTTGGTAAAAGTGAAAGAAATATTTTTGAATTATACTATATCTTATATTATGATGATTTTTATATAAATGTATAAAAAATATATTCTTAATTAAAAAATTGTATCTGTAAATTCAACTCTTGCACAAGTCAACTGCAACTGCATTACAATTATTAATCATTGAAATATGAGTAATAATAATAATAATATGAAACGATTTAATTGTTTTCTAATTTAATAATTCATTAATATTAAAATAGTAATAAATGTGTAATATAAATCTGTTTTTTTGTTTTTAATATTAGATAATTTTTATTTGTAAATTGCAAAGAAATGATAAAGATCTCGCAAAAAGTAAATAATGACTTTTTTCATTAAATTCAAATAGATTGAACTTTTAAACTGACATTTATCTAAAAGTTATTACATTCTAAATTTACTTCTTAATTAGTTATCCGATGTTAAATGTCAATCAACTTTCTTGCCACTGGCAGTCGTTGTTTAACAATATTTGTAAACATTTAAATTCTAGAAGAAAAATACTAAATATGTATAACAAACGAACATTTTAATAGACGAAAAAAGATCAAAATGTAATTTTTTTATACATTTTTGATTTTTAAATCGAGTACAAACGAACCCTAGAACGCATGTTTTCGAAGTATCAGTTTTAAAATTTTTTGATCTAGAATAAGCCGTAGATATTTTAAATCAAAATTTTAAAGCTTTGTAAAGGGGAAACCACAGACATCATGTACCTAAATAGGAATATTTTGTTCCTAATACCTCACCAATTGTTTCACCAACCAAGAAATAAGTAAGACGTTAAACTTAAGAAATCAAACACTTTTCATTATACTTGTACCACATTGTTCCTAATAAATAGATCTGTCTCTGTTTTTATAATTTACTTATTGCAGGACAAACGATAATAATTGTGGTTATCGGTAAACTAACATCAGAAAAGTGTTGCCAACTTAAGCTGATTACTATTTCCCTCCTAGCCCCAGTGTCCCCTTCATCCATTTACTAGGCCTATGTCGCAACTCTCTTGGATATACCTGCCCTGGTACCATGCCACGCAAATACAATACAAATATAACCTATAACAAAATCAGAAAAAAAACTGGTATACTCCTTTGTTTTTTTAATTTGAACTCTAGAAATTTGAACCATTTCACTCTCTATCTGCGATCAAAACTAAGCGATACACCCTCTGGAGGATATTTGTAAAAGTAGGACTTTCTCCAATGTTGCCAACAGTTTAAGGATTAAATTTTTTTAATTTATATTAATTTTTCATTAATTTTTATTTCATTTATCAATTTCTTTTTAAAATCAGTTCATCAGTTGGTGTCATTGTCGTGGTTTTAGCTGTGTATACATAAATTTGTCTCAATTATCAAATTATGTTTTTTTTTCAAGCGTATAACTCACAAAAATAAGAAATTTTTATTTCGGAGTTACAGGGTGTCAAAATTAAAAAAAAATTCAATATTATTTCCTAAAAAATATAAAAACTACGAGAAAGATTGATATGAGATTTTAGGTAATTAGAAACATCTAACTGGGAACATATTCTGATCTGTTAATCGAATGAATGTGATTTGCAGGACCGGGCTTACTGATAGGTCCATAAAAGAATATTAAAATAGAAAGTGGTACGCCACTGACTTTTTAATTTAATAAATAAAAACATTTAACATTTAGGTAAAATAAAACCAGTACAGGCAAGTAGATGGCAATAATTTTTTCTACGGAAACATTTATGACAATAATTTAAATGTCAGTTCGAATAGATAAATCAGTAGATATTATTTCAGCCCTAATTTACAAATAATGCCAAACGTTGAATATTCATTTCTTGAGTTAACACATGCTTCTCTGTTATGGGCAAGCAAATCATAATTCAAAGGCCGGACTGTATTTCAATGAGTTTCCTAGAGTTCCTGATAAAAAATTGAAAATCTTGTCAGGGATTGTGAAATCAAGGGATATTAAAATCTAAAAAAAATAATGTGGATAGGCAGAGGTATCGTAGACATCCAAAAATTAAAGAAAATATTCTAAATCTTATGGAAAACACCAAAAATTAGTACGCGAACCATCGCTAACGAAATTGAAAATATTTCTCCTTTGTTAGTTCTAAGAACACTCTATGAGCAACAGCTGTATCCACATCATTTTACTCGAGTTCAGGAATTATTACCAAGGGACTATGTAACTCTAATTTTGTCATGAGTTTCAACGCCAAAATAGGAATAATACACAATTTATAAATTAAATGCTATTTCCTGATGAAGCTTGTTTATCCAGGAAAAGTATGACAAATTTTCATAAACTTCACTCATGGTGTGATGAAAATCACAATTTATTAAGGTCAGTAAATTTACAATATCAATTCTTCATTAACATATGTGCAGAGATTTTCAATAATCAGCTCATTGGCCCCATTGTACTGCCATATTCGCTTAATCATGCGTCCTACCTCAATTTCCTACTAAATGATTTAAAAATGTGCTTCCTTTATATACAGTGAGCATCATAAGTCTTACCCCCCCCCTATCTAACTCGTTACTGGAGTCTTGTTAGGAAAATCGCCGAGACACATCGATTTTTGATTTCTACAATGTACATAATTGTATAAATAGTTTACCCTTAATTTCATCCCTTACTTGAGGGGAGCAACACTTTCGAAAAATTTAAATGGCATGGGGTGGTGAGTGATAGCTCATTTGAAAGGGGGTTTTATTCTCTATCACCGAGCAAAAATTTTGTAATTTGCTTTATTAATTCTCGACTAATTATTGTTTCAGAATAACGGAAATTAACGTAGCGCATTCATCCTTAGAATTAAAATTCGGCCAGCATGATATCGGTTTTGGTTCAGACGTGAAGTAAGACTTTTTGCCATTAGATAAGGTCACTGTTAGTTTAGTTGCTTTCCTATTTGTGATGTTTTGTTATTTTTAAACATTAATAAATCAACACATAATGAAGAAAATTTCAACATTTTTTGCACGGTAGAATACCCCATGTCATTTAAATTTTTCGAAAGGGTTGCCTCCAGTAATGTACATTGTAGAAATCAAAAATCGACGTGTCTCGGCGATTTTCCTAACAAGACTCCAGTAACGAGTTAGTTAGGTGGGGTAAGACTTATGATGCTCACTGTATGCGAATTAATAAATTAGGGAGTTTTTAAGTAAAATATTTGAAGACTATTGGATAGAACTTGGCCTCCTAAGTCCCCTGATATAATCCCTATAGACTTTTACCTTTAGGGGCATGTACCTTAAGAAAAAAACTTTGGCAACGCATTGTGGCCGCATTTGATTTAATTACGATGTGTCTGAGCCTTTGTCTATGATCTTCGGGGCTTAATTTATGTAGTGAGATTCCGTTCAAAGATTCGCCCTCGAATTCCTGTATAAATCTTATGCGAATTCGATCGAATCAAGAAAATGTATATATTCTTCTTTTTTTGGTGGCTTTTATCGCATAATATTTTAAAAACACAATGAGAAGTTTAAAAAATATCTAATACATTTTGCAAAGCGATGTGGCAACGTTATATTTTAGAATAACTACTATCACAATGACAGTGTTAGTCTTCCTATATAGAGTGAGCAATGTTAGCCCCCCCTAGTTCAAATAAAAAAACCGATAGACATTGAAGATATTGACCAATGGTAGCGATCTTTGTAACTATATACATGGACTAGCTTCTAAAATGTCATTGGCATGTGGGAATTTCGTTTCGGTATACCAAATCTGTCTATTACCGCATTTAAACTAATATCATTAGCCCTTTATGAATTCCCATTGCTCTGGGACACAATGTATAGTTACAGTAACTTTGCAATCCAGTCCGTCTCTGTATCGAGGGTCGTGATATCCGATGTCTACTGATAAGATTGCTCATTATTAAGCGAAAAACAGATCGAGAAACATACCAAATGGTATTTTTAGCACCGAACAGATTGAAAATAGAAAATAAACTTGAATTAGGCTATTTTGCTAACTGGATCGGACGGTTAAATAAGTTACAAGGTTTTTGTGCATCGGAAATCCCAATAAATGCGGTTTTTGTAGCAGGAAATAAATCAACTGTCTCATATCGGGGACGTATTAGTAGAGGAGATACTTCGAAATTCTGTAGAGGCATCGATTGACGTCTGAACACTCGTTTTTTTTGTACGAGATTTATACAAGTGTACTATAACATTGTCCTGTATGGAGGAGAAGGACAGAATATGTTCACCCGGATATTTTTCATCGAGGTGGTAGAAGTTCAGCAAATGATCACTGGGACAACCCACCATCCCCACCTTATAGATACAAAGAAATACAACAAACATTTTTGAAGACTGCTTGACGCGTGTTTCTTAATTTTGCAATGTTTGCTAAGATTTTGATGCAAACGGAGATTTCATACCTACAGGTAGATATACAAGAATATATAGTAATTTTGGCTTATTTTTCTATCAAAGCACTTTCAACCTCTAACATTATAGTCAGTTTTCTCAATCATAAAAGTGGCCCTAGAGAAGAAAAATTATTTTTCCTCCGAAAATAATGGAGGAAATGAAAATGTTTGAAGGCGGTGTTAGTTAAAATTTTTTTCACAAAAATTAACTATTAACCTTTGGCCACTGAACTAAAATAAATTTAAATGTAGATGAGTTAAGGGGGGATTGAAACTTAAAAAAAAACAAATCAAAACGAAAACTAATACCAACTTAAAATTAAAATCTAATTAAAAATGGAGGGGTTAAGGGGGGTTGAAACTTTAAAAAATCATAAAACAATATTAACTTGAAATTTTCAGGAAAAATCAAGCTTTACAATGGGACGAATCTCATTAATTAAAAAAAATCTAATCAAAAATAGGAGGGTTAAGGGGAGTTGAAATTTAAAAAAAATCATAAATCAACAACGAAAAGCGATACCAACATGATATTTTTATTAAAAATTAAGCACTATAGGAGACAAAGCTTATTGATTTTGACAAATCTTATTAAAAATGGAGGGGTTAAGGGGGGGGGGGGGGTTGAAACTTAATAAAAATCATGAAACAAAAACAAAAAACAATATCAACTTGAAATTTTCAGGAAAAATCAAACTCTACAATGGGATGTAGCATTGAGTTATAAAAAAATTGATTAAAAATAAAAAAAAAAAAAAATATAAATTAAAAACGAAAAAAACAACAATTTAAAATTTTTAGGAAAAATCAAGTTATATAAGGGTACGAAGCCTATTGATTTTAAAAAATATCGGATTAAAAATAGAGGAGTTAAGGATGGTTAAAATTAAAAAAAAATCATAAATCATTAACGAAAAGCGATATCAACACAAAATTTGTAGTAAAAATCAAGTTTTATAGGTAGATAAAGCTTCTTGATTTTGAAAAAATCTGAATAAAAATGGGTGGGTTAAGGGAGGTTGAAATATTTGAAAAAATTCTAACATAACTTAGGAGTCATCAACCTATTTACCCTATAATAAAAAAACATAGAAAGCTTTTTTAAACGCTTTTTTTATTACCATAAATGATTGTGCTTATGGCTACTCAATGTATTTAACTAAGAAAATTATAAAACAATTAGGCTTTTTAATGAGATTCCATAGTGGCTTCCATATTAAAATAAAATCCTAACTCACAAACAAAAAAACGATATCAACGTGAATTCTTCCGTAAAAATAAAGCTTTTATTAGAGGGAAAAAAGTCTATTGCTTCTAAAAAAATCTCATTAAAAATGAGGGGTTAAAAGCAGGTTTGTTTAACTGTGAAGAGTATCATATAGAATGTCAAGCATTATATATCTTCATTCTAGTTTTACTCTAAAATTTCTTCGAAAATTCATTATGATTCTTTGCTTTGTATTAGATAATAAACTGATTATATTGAATTATGAACACTGTCGTGCAAGCCATTTTCGACCAGTCCGGTAATACTCTAATTCCTTAAGTCCCTCTTTGTTTTATTTCGGTTAGTCCTTGTCCGACTACCAAAAATATTCAATTAAATAAGTCAACCCCCGCACCCCAACTTAATGTTCCAACGATGGAAAATAGGACGACTATGGACAACGCCGATCAACAGTCTAGAACACAGTAGAATGTTCGATGATACCAATTTGCAACTCTTGGCGAAGGTGCATAATGTAATATATAGGGTGGGTAAACTACAAAATATGTTAAAAATGTAGAAATTCCAGTGGAAAATAATAAATATGTTGAGTATGAAAAGGTATATATATATTTTCTGACTTTTGCAAAATTATCTGACACGTTGAGTACTTGATTTTCCTTATTTTTTATTTCATTAGTAACTAAGTACTGACTACCTTAATCGGTACTAATTAACATTTTGTTCAATACTTTAACAAAAAATTCCTTTAATACAATTATATAACTCAGTGGCGGCTATAATTTAAAATTAGTTTCATATATACAGGATGTACCAAACCAAAATTAAATATAAAGCATATTTTTTTAAGTATTTGCTTTTAATTTAACTCTTAAACATAATCTTAGTTTAATAAAGATTCCCAATACCTATTACAGTAAAATGATTTATTTAATTACTGCATTAATTTAAATGGCACACCCTGTATTTTATAGTACCAATATAAAGGAAATGTTATTTTGTATAAAAGTTCTATAAGGATCCCTATACCCACGTCTACTATTTTTAGACCTATTATCAATAGTTTCTATGTATCAATAAATTTCAATCGTTTACTAATAATTTCATATTAAAACATACATTTATTTATACAGAAATTTTCTAATAAATTAAAAATTTATAAATATTGTTACCTAATTAATAACATTATGATAGGAAAACGGTATCCAGTTAGATTCATTTTGCAACAAAGTGAATGTTTTAAAATGTAGTATTAAATTTTCACAAGAAAAAAACATTTAAAATAGCGAAATTATAAAATTATAAAAACTTTTTTGGAATAAAACTGTCCTTATTTAACATTATAAATTAGAAAATATATCTTAATTTTACTTTATACACACGTAAATTATTGAAATAGACTTTACACAATGAAAATCGATCAAAATCTTTTTCCTTGAAATGTCTTGATTGGTCGGTTACCAATAATGTCTATGTAAAAACGGTATTCATTTAGTCTGTTTTTACGAATTCTTTGGAAATTTGTAAATAATGTTTAGATACCCATATTTTTCTTCAATAAGACTCTGTTCATTAACTTATCATATGTTATCCCCATTATTACACCGACCCTGTGATAATCTCTAAGCTTAGTCTTAAATAGATGAGTAATACGGGTGAGTTCTTGATATTTGACAACTTTCATAATTTTTAAACCCACTTTATTAGTTATGAGCTCATTCGTTTTTACCTCTCTATTTTAGACCATACCTGATGATGAGGATCTGATCTCCTCGAAACCGGTCGTATTAAATTACTCTTGTGAGATCTTAAGGACCACCCTTGTTTTATTTACCTCTTATTGATGATATGTTTACAAATAGTAGGTATGGGTATAGATAACCTTATAGAACTTTTAAAGTTAATAAAATTTCCTTCATATTGGTACCATAAACTTCAGGACGTTCCATTTAATTTAACTTGAAATTGCAAACACCCCGTACATTTTTGAATGCCAAAAATTCGTTAATTAATTATTTTGTAATCAAGAGTAATTAATTAATTAAGACAGCATTACATTTTTAAAAACTGTCAAATAAATCGGAAATTATCAAAGATAATATTATTTTTAAAATCAAAAGAAAATATAAGGTGTCCCATTTGCAAAATATAACTTTATATTGGTATTCTGGTGTGGGGCAACTTGTATACATGAAACTAATTTTAATTTGTAGCCTCCATTGAGTTGTATATTTGTGCCAAAGGAATTTTTAATATCGTTTGTAGTTTACCCACCAGGCTCCGTCCCGTTGAGCGTTAAGCACCTTGTATATATTCGAAGAATTTGGTGGAAACGTCGAGAACCTTTACCTTTCTATATAAATGAGCTGTATTGCTGTGGAAGAGTCAGTGTGTAGACAAAGTTTGCTGTATAAAGATCAATTGTTTAAAATATAGAAAAATTTAAGATAAATTACTGTTAAGTTGTAAATAAATTATTGAATATAAGTGAACAAATAAATCAGTGTTTTAAATAAATAAACGTTGCAATACAATGACTGATTAAAATTTTAATGGAAAAAAGTTTTGAACCTGTAAAAAATTACCTTAATCAACTTTATTATTAACTGTCATAATTACTTCGCCACCTCGTATATTTTGTTCTAATTAGGACAGATTTTAGAAAAACACTAAGATTTTTTAAATTTTTTGATACGTATTAAAGTTCGACTCACCTCTTGCGTAAAATCCGTCTCTAACAACGTCGTCAACTGCTCGGAGGCCTTATGTATGGCCTGGTAAGCGGACGTCGTCAACACTAACAGCTCGTGCCACTTATGCGTCAGCAGTCGCGTATGCACTTCGACCGGCAATTCTAAATAGAACGGTAACCGTTTAGTCCACTGCACCAACTTATAAACGATAGAGTCACCGATATTGCACAACTTTTCACTTAGGTCAGTGTTGTGGTCCAACAGTTCGTCTAAGTTCTGTAAGGTCGCTATGTCTTGGAACTCATCACAGTCTATCAAGGTCTTTATCATAGATAAAGAGTACTCCACGGAGAAGTTCCTGTCCCGGGAGCTGCTCACGGCGCTGTCCAATCTATAAAAACTGGTCAAGTCAGATTCAAATAATGAAATTCTTAAAAATAAAAATGTTTATTAGAACTTTAACGCTTACATTGCTTACAAAACCAGATATCTTACCTCTGTCGAAGGCGTATGACTTCGCTGGGATTGGTCAAAGCAGTTTTCAGAATAGTTCCATTGACTAGGTTGGAGGGAATACTGGGAGGCTGCTCTTGCTTGAATTGTTGCCCGATCATGGTTTTATCTAGGGGTTTATTTTGCTGTTTAGTAGACGGTTTCTTGTGTTTTTTGTATTTCACTTTGTAAAGATTGTATACCGCGCCGCTATTCCTGCCGCCCGGCATCCTATCCTCTCTGACAGCTATAAAACATATGGACGATATTAAAAATAACTGAAAGGTTAAGAAACGGTGATTCTTACCTTGTAATACCATTCCTTGCTCTATACATTTCTTGAACCTACAGTACTGACACCGATTCCTCTGCGTCTTCGTAATTTCACAATTCCCGTCAGCCACACAAGTATACACCCTCCTGTTTTGTACAGTCCGCTTAAAAAACCCTTTACACCCTTCACAAGTGATAATCCCGTAGTGCAAGCCGGTTGCCTTGTCCTCACAGATCATACAGATCATGGGCTGTTCCTCCTCCTCTTGAGGCTCGTGATGCTCGCTTTGCTGGTCCCCCACGACCTGCGGCTTGATATCGTTCTGGTCGTAGATCACGGGACCAGGTCCTGGGGGAGGGTAGGTTAAGTTGAGAGCTTGCGTTTGCTGTGTCGTTGGTAGCTGTCGAAGATCTCCCGCCCATAACCGCTCCATGTTCAAAGGAGAAGTGCTAAACTGCGACGTGGGCGACGGTGAAGGTATTAGACTTCTGCTCATAGGCCTTAACCGGTCTTGGCCTAGGTTGAGTAATAATTGAGCTGCGCTTTCATCGGGACTGCTAACGGGAGGCCAGTTAGAAGTTGTAGGGTGAAGTTGCGGATCTACGGGTGAATTCGACAGACTAGGTTGCGACCAAATCATCGTTCTTACCCCACCAGCTTCTCCCATAATCACTGTAGGCGTTTGCCTCACTGGTATGCTCCCTACGGTTCTACTTAATGGACTACAAGGTGGTTTAATATCAGGTGTACTAGTAAAAGTACCTCCTATTAACTCAGGCTTCACTCCGTTAATTCTAGAATGCTTCAACCAAAGCTGCGGACTTTGACCTAAGTTCGCCGCTTGCTGGTTTATGATAACTCCTCTCGGGGGATTAGAAGTGGGTGACATTGGAGATATGGGCATGAGGATAGGTATCGAAGACGTGGGTTCTTGCTTGTATACTGACGTGGGTTCTTGCTTGTATACTGCTGGCTTTGGACTAGAGGAGGATTGTAGGAGAAGAGGAGTGTGTCTGATGACAGGACTGGCTCGAGGACTAATGTTGGCTGGTCGACCCGGCGAACTGTGAGGTCGGGGGGGTTGCGATGGGCTGAAGGGCGGGGCGGGTCGAATTGGGGGACTATGAGATCTTATCACTGGAAGAGACCTGAAAGCGAAAAGTTAAAAAAAAAAACAAAAAAATGTTTATTAACCATGAATTTAGAAACCGACAAACTTCTTTACCTGATAACGCTGGCCGTTCCCCCTCCTCCTCCTCCACCACCACCTCCGTCGAAGACGCCGGACTCCTCCAGCCTGTTGGGCATCTTATCCTGCGTGGGCTCGGGTGGGTGCATGTGGATGGGCGTGGAATCAGGGCTGGGTGGATTCAGCTGGGCGTCGGTCATCTTGGGCGACGACGGGCTCAGGAGATCGGGCGATGATGTGCTTGTATCGGCGACAGATTCGCCTAGAAGCGGATAGAGACATTGCCTAGAAGCAAAGTTTGCTGATGGCTGCCTACTCTAGGTTGTACAAAAGCTCGTGATGCGAATGGATGATTGAATGATGAGTGTATCATGATGGTGATTATGATGATGTGTTGAGAATGTGAAATTGTGACTATATTTAATTTTATTTATTTGTTAGTTTATTTAGGTGAAAATACATTCCTTTAATCTGAATGTATAAGATAAAAAGATTGTTTATAAGATAAAAAGATTGTTGTGCTCTTAAATATATTTAAATATCAATAAATATATTTTCAGAATTTAATGGCTACTAAAAAAGGATTAAAAAGGACTAAAAAAGAGGACGCTATCAGGAATTTTGAGAAACTACGGATGTAAAATAGAGATGAAATAAGTTAGGTTAGGTTATGTTTAATTCTACACAGCGTTTTCTTTGAGAAACGAAAATACTTTTACGATGATTGAGGTTACCAAGATGATTTTAAATAATATGGTATATCAATGGGACTTACATTTTTTAATAGATATTTTATCGATTTTGTTTCTGTTTTTCATAACTACCGAATCACTGTATATTTTTTGTATATTTTACTTGATAAACAAAATATCTAGTATGGAAATAAATACACACTTGAAATAGAAACAAATCAGTACATTTACTAGATCGGTACAGATTAGTACTAAATACCCAAAAAAATATACTGGGTGGTTTGTTATAACTCTAGAAAAAATAATTGATTGAGTATTAATTTTTGTGAATATGAAATAAATTTACATATTATATCAATAATATAATTAACTTAAAATGAAATAAAATATCAAGGAATTTAAATAAACACCATATTAGAAAGCCTAAACATTACTTTTAATAGACGTTTGGGTAGAATTTCATTATTTTAATAACACTCTCTATTGAATTAACGAACATATCATATATTGAGTTTTGATTTTGGTCTAAAAGATAGTGAATATTTTCAAAACCTACGCTAGACACTTTGTCAAGGACTAATTATTTCCGCTTTGTTGAATAGGATATTAATTTATATTTTCAATTATCACACCAAATTAAACACTTTCTTTTAATTATATACTGTCATAACGAAACATAATATTAGAAATACATTAATTTGAAAAATTGGCTAGTCATTAAATTTACATAAACAAAAAAGAATTAAAAAATTATCACTATTGCCTTGGATATTAAGAATTTAAAACAGTGAATTTTTTCAAGTGATTTAAGTTAAGTCACATCAAAATAGTAATTTGTAAAACAAGAATGATGGTCATGTCGCCCAAAGACGAAATTGAGAAAAACATGACAATTGCTCAATATAAAGAGAAAAAGTAGAAAAAAGAAACCCTCATTATCGTAGCAACATCTGTTAGTTTCTTATGTTCCAATAGTTGTAGCCACCATGTATACATTCATAAAAGCTACTAAATAGCAGGAAAACTAAAATAGTTTTTTCAAGGCAATGTCATAAAAAAATGAATAACTATGTTGTTAATTGTTCCATTGCCCTTCCTGTATATTATAAATTGTTTTCAAATATTTTATCATAATTTGCTGTCCTAGAAAATTAAGAGATAATTTAAAAAAAAAATAATAGATATTTTGTAGGATATATTTAATTTAACTAAATAAAACTAATCAGTCTTATCACTATCAGACAACATGTAATGAAATAAGTAAGGTCGTACCTTTTACAATAGACTTAGATAAGTACACAGATTGAGTACTTCTGAGTAATTGAAAATTTAGTATTTAATATGTATATACAAGGTCGGACAATAGTATTAAAATTGAATTATAAAAACTAATAGTCAAGTATCGGGAACAAAATAGGACAAACCAAAAATGTCTGCGACTATTTACAAAAGAAACTAAAGAGGCCAAGCTCCCAAACCAAAAATATGTAGAAAAGGCCAACTTTACGGCCTTAGTTACCAAATAACTGTTATTGCTCACGATACGAAAAAAAGGAAACATCTAATGCAATTTTTTATGCACCTGATTCCAGATTTCCGTGGATATTATACAGTGTGCTATATAAAATCAAGGAAAAGTACGTACTATATATTATATTTTCTTGGAAAGAAGTTCACGAAAATATTATTTCATATATCAATAAAATCATGCTGATGCTAATAAAATGCTAAAATTTTAATTTAATAATTTTAATGGTTAGGAATGTCTTATACATCATGATTCCGTCATTTGACTTTAGATGACATGTTTCCGTTCTGTATAGTTGGCGTTATTCAAAATGACCTTAGGATTCTGACCTTAATGGTACCGGGATTGATTTTAAAATTTAATTTGGTTTGTCATTAGATTTTGGAGAATTTTCAGAGGGTTTAAAATTGTCAAAGGATTTAGATTATCCAGTAGAAAAGAAAAATAGGTAGTATTGTAAGATGTTCAAAGATTTTGAATAGAAGTTAAAAGTAGAATAAAGTTATAACAAAAAATTAGGGCAGAAGGCAGGAGGATCGGAAGAAAGAAGAAAGAAGGGAAGTGGAAGATTTTTTAATTTTATTTAAATTCAAACATTTTTATATTAATTTTTTTTAATAACCTGTATATTAAGTTGGTTCAAACGTTGGATTTAGATTAGGGGCTTTACTAATTTGCGCATTTCTTTTTACAGTACGTTAGCCTTATAGTGAAAATAATTCGTTTTTAAAAACCATTCTGTAATACGGTGTGATGTTTAAAAATTAGCGGTTTTAAATTGCCTGAGACTCTAATTTTATCTATACAGATAATTAATTATTAGTTGCAAAGAAGTTGTAATTTGTCATATAAGTAATGCAAATGTTATTGTGACAGGATCGTCAATTTTTAATTTTAATTCATTTAATAATTTTGGTGAAAATAGATAGTCATAGAAGATTTCCTACAAAAATTATTTTGACCGGTTTCTTAATTTTTACATTTTTTAAGCTCTTTGTTAATTCCTTTAATAATTTTCATTAAACTTGTCAATAATAATAATAATAATAATAATAATAATAATAATAATAATAATAATAATAATAATAATAATAATAATAATAATAATAATAATGTTTATTCATCTTAAAAACATACAAATATAATATAATATAACAATATGAAGTACAAAGAATGAACAAACATAAATAATCACAAAAGTAGTGTTAGACCACTTGTATGTGATATAATATTTAAATAGAAATAAAAAAAACAAACATGAAAATATATGTAAATTTTTTTTTTTAAATATATGTTCCATTATCGGAATAAATTTGTATCTAAATAAATAAATTGTTTTGATTATTTTTTTAAAATTTTTGTTTTTTTACCGTTTATCTATTGGGTGTATTGTACATTCCACAAGGAAAACCTGTCTGTGGTCCGTTAGTATAAAACCAATAAACATGATAAAATTAATATTTTAATCTGAAATAATTTACTTTTTTTTCCACGAAAATGAAATATTTTTTTTTTAGGTGAGTATATAATCTTTTTTTTTTTTTTTTTTTTTTTTTTTATTTTTTTGACAAAGTAGATAATATAAGTTTTTTTTTTAAATAAAGTAATTTTCTATCATTGCATGTATAGTTAGTCGAGAATGTTGTAATATCCATTGTTTTATCTTTTTTTTATAAAGTGTTTTAGAATTAATAATTTGTATTTCTGCAGGAAGCCTATTGTATAATTTTGGACCCATGTACCAAAAACTTCTCTGCGTATTTGATTTTTTTACTTTGGGTAAAATAAAAGTATGTAGCCTTGAACGAGTATTATGATTGTGTTCTCTCTTGTTGTGATGCTGGCGTATGAGAAGATTTTGACAGAACAGTTGTCTAGCATCAAAGAATTTACTCTCTTCGAAGAGATGTTCTGTTGGATAAGTATACGGTTTTTTTATTAAAATCTTTATGAGCCATTTTTGAGTAATATTTAATTTATTTATGTGACAATCAAGTGCGCCGCCCCAAGCAATAATTGAATAAGTAATATGAGTTTCAGCAAGAGCGTAATATAATGTTCTTAGCTCATTCCATTTTAATATTTGAGAGAAAAATTTAAATGTATGCAATACCATCTTCAATTTTTTAGTCACAAAGTTGATATGAATATCCCATTTTAAGTGATTGTCAATATAGACTCCTAAGTATTTAATATTAGAAACTGCTTTAATTTCTATTCGAACATTGTTGACTTCAATTTCGATTTTGTTGTAGTTGGGTAAAGCATTGGAATATGAAGAAAATGGAACAAAGAATGTCTTAGTGAAATTTACCGTAAGTAAGTTTTGTTGAAACCAATGAAATATATGAGGTAAGTCACTTTCAACTAATAGTTTTAAAGATACCCAGTCAGTGCTTTCCTAAATAATGGCGGTATCGTCAGCAAAACTGATAATGGTACCATTAGAATTAACAGAAAATAAGTTATTAAGGTATATATTGAATAAAATTGGCCCTAGTACGGTCCCTTGCGGAACGCCATACATCACATTCTTTGTTTCACTAACTATATCTTCAATTTTCACGGCTTGCTTCCTATCTGTTAAATATGAGAATAATAAATCATAGCTTCTCCCTCTAAAACCTATATTTTCCAGGTTTTCAATCAGTTTTGAGTGGCTTACTGTATCAAACGCCTTAGCGAGGTCTACAAAGATGCAGAGCGATGCTTTTTTTTGATCAATATTTTCATAGATATTCTTTGTTAGTTTAGCTATAGTATGTTGCGTAGACCTCCCCTCCCTAAAACCAAATTGATCATCAGAAATGAAGGGATATGGGTCAATTATAGAAGATTTCTTACAAATGTCATTTTGATATGTTTCTCAATTTTTTACCATTGTTGAACTCTTTGTTAATTCAAAAAGAAATATAATTCCAACTCTTTGTTAATTTTTTTAATAAATTTCGTAAAAACTGTCAATTATAGAAGATTTTTTGCCAAAGTTATTTTGACGTATTTCTCAATTTTAATCTTTTTGAGCATTTTCCATGCCTTTGGTTAATTTTTCCAATCATTTTTGTAAAAACCTTAAATTATATAACGTTTTCTGAAAAAGTCATTTTGATAGTTTTCTCAATTTTGACCCTTTTTTGGCGTTTGAAATGCTCTTGATTCATTTTTAACTTTAATAAAAATAAAAAAATTATGGTGTGATTTGCTAAACAACCATCTGATTGAGCTAATAGACGAACAGGCGAAGCATACTGTAAGAATTATTGTAAGAAATTTTTAATTTTCAACTTTCCTAACCATAGCCAGATCGTAAAGAACGTCTTCATTGGTCAGCAAGATTACCCAATTTCAATCTTGCTCACCTTTAGAAACATTTAAAAAATGTCTTTTTACAACCGATGAATGTCTGCAAAGAATACAAAAAGTGTGAAAAGGAATTAAAGAATCCGAAGCACCAATTCAAGAAATTGTTGAAAAAGTACCAATGAAAAGGCCGATTCTCACTGTATCTCTCTGTATCTGTAACGTGTGGAGTGTGGGTTACTCCACCGCACTTAGGCTTCATGAGACCCATTGTGCATCCTCTCGAGATGATAGGCACCTCCTAGCTCGTGAGTCAGCCTACAGATTTAATGTAGTTGACAACGTCGCCAAGAAGTGCTTCTCTTATATCGGCTGGTGTTAGCCAATACTCGCCGAACACAAATCTTCTAATAAATGAAAGCGTCGAGCAATCGTAAAGAATATGCTCGATGGTCTCATCTTCTTGTTAGCACCCTCTGCAAAGTGCGGATTCTGACAGCCCCATGATATGGGGATGCTTTCATCCCGTATTTCCTTGAATTTCACAAGGGAATGTTCTTTGATTAGGTCTGTCACTACCGATTTTGTCAGGCCAATAGAAAAACCAGGTCCAAAAAGTATTTGGTTGGCTGCTTTCTTGGCTAGTGAATCAGCAAGACGGTTACCTTTCGATGTAGCGTGACCTTTAATCCATCTTAAAGTGACCACATTATTGATGGATACTTCGGCCAAAGCTTCGTGACATTCTAGTACTAACCCTGAATAAATTCGTGGTCAGTTCAGGGTGAGTAGTGCTTGTCTGCTATCGGTATAGCTGAGCATGTTCCTTCCAGTGATATTGTTTCTGGTTATTTCTTTTGCTGCTATGAGAATCCCCGTTAGCTCTGTTTGAACTACACTGGCACCATTGCTCACAACACATTTTATATTTAGGTTTAAGAATCTGGAGTATATTCCACATCCTGAACCTTGTTTTGTTTTAGAACCGTCGGTGTAGATATGAATCGTACCTGCCACTTCCGGCTCTTCTATTTGTTCTATTATAACTTTATATGGCTTATGAAAGATATATTTCGGTGAGATGGAGTCCATGTTCGCTTGAAGCAATGGGAGCGTATCGGGCGCTTCCTGCCAAAAGTGACATCTCGCCTCACTAGATCCTACATCAGGTCCTATTCCGACCGTATGGAGGCGTGTCATTGTCGTCAGAGCAACCTTCTTGATGTAAATATCAAGGGGAGTGAGACAAAGAATGACTTCCATGGCTCTAGTCGGTGTTTTTTTCATGGCTCCTGTTATGTTGAGACATGCTGCTCTTTGAATTTGTTCTAGTTTACGGATAGCTGTTAATTTTTGGGTTTTCGGTACCCAGACAACTGCACCGTATGTTATTACAGGTCTTATGATAGCCGTGTAAGTCCATGCGACGACTCTGGGGGAGAAACTCCAGGTACGCCCCATGGTTCGGCTGCATTGTTCATAAGCAATGTATGCTCTTTTTTAATTCTGTGTTCTAAATGCGAGTTCCATGTTAACTTGCTGTCAAAGGTGAGACTTAGGTACTTCACCTTTGTTGCAAAGTTTAGTTTTGTGTTTAGGAGTTCTGGAGGTTTTAATTCCATTTTCATCCTTTTCCTTGTGAAAAGGACCATTTCTGTCTTCTTAGGATTGATAGACAGTGAATGGTCCTTGCACCACTGTTCTATAATTTTTAGAGCTACTTGCATTCTATCGCAAAGTATGTTCTCAAAATTCCCTGTCTGCAGAATGACCAGGTCATCTGCATATGTTATTGTGTAGTTACTGTCATTATTGAGGCGGCTGATGAGGGTGTCGAGGACCATATTTTACAGTAGAGGTGATTATCACTGTAGTTTAGCTCACGCTCCACTCACGCTCCATTCAAGGCTCGATGGAATATTGTGACATTGTATTTAAATGAAAATGTTGCGGATATTTTGAACGAACCGTGGACTTCTGCGTCAGTGTGAACAAACAACAAGCAGACTCGCCACAACTTCTCTATTCTCTACCGGTAAAATTGCCTCCCGAAATGTATTATTTTGCTAATCATATTTTGTGAAATATTATTCAAAATGTATTGAAATGTATGTTTTGTCATACGAAAATATTGTATCGTCTACAAGGCCTTTATATAGAGTAAAAATATCCTTTTCGGTTTTTCGTTTTCTTAAAATATCGTGAACACATATCTTCCGACGTTTTAGTGTTGTTGTTCTTCATCATCTAAATATAATGCAATTGCAGCTAAATCAATTATTAATAATTAAGTCATCTTGAAACAGCCTGTGTCGATTCTTTTCATAAAATTGATTAAAAATATTGAAATGAGCGTCAGTTGAGTGTAATATGTGAATCCTACCTCCAATCCTGGATTGTGAGCGGATCGTGAGCGTAGTGTGACATAAGCGCCTAGTGAGAATTGGCCTTAAGCATTCAACAGAATTATTGTTATTTTAAACAAGTAATAGGTTAGATTAGGTTGTTTTAATAGTTAATTTTAAATGTGGCATACATCTTATTTACGAAATAAATTAATGATTATTTTTTTGTCAATTTTCACTCTGAACCACAAGAACGGTTCTAGTATGAATATTATGATTTTTCCACCCGGACAAGCGCGCCACCGACAGCACTACCACTTACAAGGACTAATCAAGTTATCCGTTGCCACTTAGGACGAGAGATAATGAGCCACCCCGTATGATCGTATGCGCTTAGCATTTTATGTAATGCATAAAGAATTAATTGATAAGTTTGTTTGTTGCATACATTGTTTGAATAATGTTGACCCTCACATCTACGATCACCTTGTATCCCTGCCCGTCTAGAAATAAAGTAACCTTACGCATTTCGTTCCGTACTTATTAACTCAACTATTCGATATTAAGAGTGCAGTTGATACTAGTTTTAAGTGCATCCTAGAAAATGTATAGACAATAAAATAATCCAGTGGCGTAGAGCGTAAACACTGTATTACTTTATCTAGAGCTGTACAAATGGTAATTAATACCAATCTTTTTCAGTCAAATTCTTGTTTAATTTTTTTAAATAGCATCTGGATTATTGAAGTATACCTCAGAAGCTACGATAAATTCAAAGAGGTTAGAAAGGGTAGACGTAACATATGAAGCATTTGACGCTGCGAGAATTTTGCCAAAACCGAAAAACTGTGGAAGGAGTATGGAGATGTTCTGGGCCGGACCTAAATATTTGTATTGTAGTACCTAATTTTGGTAACTGTTAAAAGATAAAAAAATATTAAAAATTTTTTGACTTCATTTGTTAGCACGATTCATTTATGATGAGGGCAATACTACTTTATCAGTATATAGCTAGTAGCTAAGTAAAAGTTTAAAGGTTATAAAATTATTGTAACAAAATAGCTATTTGTGTATTAAGAGCAGAAAATTCCACTTTGGAAGTCGAAACTGCCTAAGCATTTTCTGTTAGAATTTCACACAAGATTTTTTCTACGATCACAACAAAAGAAAATAAATAATTTAATTTTATTAGAAATGGCTTACCTTCTTTCGTTATAAGATTGTAAATTTATTTGACATAGGGCCTACTCATCGAAGAGAAAAAAATGTTTTAGTACTTATATGTCAGTAAATATTTATGATTTAACCATTTATCTATTTACGAAAATTACTGTTGAATGATTTAAAATATTCGAAAGTCAATTTAATATTTTACATTAGCCTACATTTGGTTTTAAAATACCGATTAGCTTTTTTTATTTAATTCAAATGAAAACAGACAAGCGTGTGCCAAAGTTACTTTGGCGCACGTGTGCGCTAATGTCAAATTATAACAATTCCGAAAAACGCCAACTTTCTGGTGATCGTAGAAAAATAACTTATTGTATCTTACCTTACAAAATGTTGCATTATAATAACATTGAAATTAATGTTACTAATACACATTATTTTTATCATCAACTGGTTTTAGAAATTATAAAACAAAATGTTAATAATTACGTAAAAATAAAATTATATTTATAATACAGTTTAAGACTGATCAGGCTTAAATTTCCTCTTCACGTTGGCCAATGCGCTGGCAAACATTATTGGCAATATTTATGACCAGCACGTAGGTAATTTTATATTTCTTACTTTAAAAATATGTTTATATACAGGGTGATTCATACATAAGTGAAGAAGCAAACACACGTTTTTTAAATTAATATTGTAATATCTTGTAGCTTCATAATTATTCACTTTAGACCTCAAAGGTGATAGTTGGTTGAACTCAGCTCATCAAAGGCATTAAAAATAAGTAAAACCATATATAATTTAAAAATAGCCATTTAACTAGGCAGAGAAATAACTGATTTTCTGCCGCGGCCAGCATTAGATTGCTCAGGCGTAGCCGAGGCAATGAAACTAGCCAAGGCAGTAAATCTGTTTATCTGCCGTGTGAAACATCCAATTGTTTATACAGTGTGTTTAAAAAAAATTAAATTAAATAATGAAAATCTCTTTTAATTTATGCATTTTTAATATTTATTCTAATCGTTGTTTTTATAACTATATATACCTTCAATTCTTATACAAATATACTTATAGTGACTTTGTAGTTAATTTATTAGAGTAACTTTTTTGGCCGGATGCTCATGCAGAGCATTACTTTAAAAGAGAAAAGAAGGAAAAGTAAATTTTTAATGTCTAGGTCATCGAGATAGAATAAAATAGAGACGACATAAACACTATTTCGCGATATGACAAATAGACGCACTTTAAGTGACAGAAAAGTGTAATGAAAATGGCGACTTGGGTCGTACTTTGATTTATTTGAAGTCAATAATTTTCTATTTGAAGACTGACAGAATGAAAATAATTTTATATCATTTATATAGAGCTATTTAAAAAAATGGCATTTATTTTCACCAAAACTGTTTAGCTACACTATCTCGAGTTTGACATTGGCGTAAAAATGTAATGCAAAGGTGTGGACAATTTAGCATCGTCATAGCATCTCCTCTTTATTATATATCAATGGTCTAGGTCAGGCCTGCACAACTCAGATTTTCAAAGGGCCAGTTTGAAAAACCGTAAGTGTACGAGGGCCGGCCTGATAGTGGTCAGTTCAGATTCTAAAAAAAGGTCCTCACGTTATAATTCTGCTAAGCCTTTCTAAAAAAATAAGGTTGTCAGCTTATAATTTCTATACCAACTCTTGCTAGTCGAGTTTCTAAAAAAAAAACCTATATGCAAGTTTGCTACTAAAAAATAGTTTGACGTAGGCGGGCCAAACTGGTCAACGGCCAACGGGCCTCCAAAACTACAATGGCGGGCTGTATGTCGGTCTAGGTAGTAAAAGTGTTACTTCTATTACCCAGAAGTGTCACTAAAAGTAGCATTTAATGTCAAATGGAGAAAAACTGTATTTTTGCTTCACCATGCAGAGGTACGAATGACTGTCCAGATCAACATATTTTCAAAGTAAGCAGAATACAGTGTCGGCAGAGCTGAGCAGTACTCGAGTAAATTAAACCTAGGGAGTACTTTCATCCAGGTACTAAATTTTTTTTCAGTATTTTACATTTTAGAGTACTCAGTACTTCTGAGTCCTATAGCTAACGGAACGAGTACGAATACCAACTCTGTATGCACTTAAAAAGATGGGAAAACTTTTTATTTTTACCATTTTAAAAAATATTTATTATTCAAAAGTTTTTATTTCAAAAATAATAATAATAAGTTGAATCTCTTTCCTTTAGTAAAATAATTTTTTCGAACCCAGTCGATTTTCAGAATTTTCGATGCAACCCAAGTACTTTAAAATTAATTGTTTTTAAAATACAATGTTTTTTTACATTTCTGCCATTATTTCACTAAAGCAAAGTGATAATCAACTTCTGTTTGTAGCCCAATCGGATTAGATGAAGAACAGGCTTGAGATTCTGAAAAATTCGAAGCAGCAATTTTCCTTCGGAATTCGTTGGAGGGGGTCTGTGGTAGTCTAAATTCAAAAAGTTGGGATTCCAAAGTTGTCGTTACCTCCGCCAGCTTGATTTAAAGGGTTATTTTTTGTATCTTGAATAACTCATTTATTTTCAATTTTACACGGAAAATAGTTTTTACAAAAGTTATTTAAAATTAAATTTCCTACAATTCTGCTTTTTTTTTGTACGATCGATTTTTTTCGATTTATACCCGAAAAGAGGGGTGAATTTTTGGTTATAGAATAACTCGTTTATTTTCAATTTTACGAGAAAAATTGTTATAAACAAAGTTGTTTAAAATTAAATTTCCTACAATTCTGTTTTTTTTGTACGCTCGATTTTGTTTGTATTTATCCCTGAGAAGAGTGGGGGTAAACTCTTATCATTGTATTATCACGTTTCTTTTTAATTCCAGGTATCAGCAAAAAAAAAACAGAAAAAATAATGGTACAATATCAATAATAAACGTGACAATACAATACTTAGGTTCACCCCCACTCTTCTCAGGGATAAATACAAAAAAATCGATCGTACAAAAAAAACAGAATTGTAGGAAATTTAATTTTAAACAACTTTGTTTATAACAATTTTTCTCGTAAAATTGAAAATAAACGAGTTATTCTATAACCAAAAATTCACCCCCTCTTTTCGGGTATAAATCGAAGAAAATCGATCGTACAAAAAAAAGCAGAATTGTAGGAAATTTAATTTTAAACAACTTTGTTTATAACAATTTTTCTCGTAAAATTGAAAATAAACGAGTTATTCTATAACCAAAAATTCACCCCCTCTTTTCGGGTATAAATCGAAAAAAATCGATCGTACAAAAAAAAGCAGAATTGTAGGAAATTTAATTTTAAATAACTTTTGTAAAAACTATTTTCCGTGTAAAATTGAAAATACATGAGTTATTCAAGTTACAAAAAATAACCCTTTAAATCAAGATGGCGGAGGTAACGACAACTTTGGAATCCCAACTTTTTGAATTTAGACTACCAGAGACCCCCTCCAACGAATTCCGAAGGAAAATTGCTGCTTCCAATTTTTCAGAATCTAAAATACTAATCCGATTGGGCTATTGTATAATTATAAGTTTTGAACCAAGCAAAAACTTTTATGAAGAATATCATTTTTTAAGGTAGATGGGTATGAACTGGAAAATAATGTTCTAAAGTGATACATGGTGCATATTGTTAGATTGGTAATATTATCTAAAGGCAAAATGACCATCAATAGGTGCCATTTAAAAAAAAATATTTTGGTAAAAACACGTTTTAGCAATTTATCTGAAGGATTTATTTTTAACTGAATTGGTAAAATACTTTTTGTTTCAACTTATTCCAGGCTATTAGAACATTATCTTAGCTCATCTATACAAAAATATAACAGCTTAGAAACTACAATCCCGACTAGAATGCTCAATGCTTATCTAGAAGTTCTCGAAATCCTTCCTCCATGCGTCGGACTACGTAAAGACAAAATATTCCAGTCGAACTCGATCGCCAGCGCCGGACGAAACGACAGCTCTGAAGGTCAACAAAGAGCAGAGCCGATAACCGGCCGAAAAAGGCTTCGCACGACAATTATTTTCCAGTTCATTGTTTTTTATGGGGAATGAAAATTTTACAAAAATATATTATGTAATTTGAAATGTAGATCCATATAAAAAAATAAAACTTAACGATATTTTCGATAATACTAAAAGTAGGCCATTTTGTGTGACTGTCAACTTAAAATTATGTCTAGTAGATTTGATCCAAATTTGTTCCAAATCGCTTCATTAATAAAAAAGATATTAATGTGGCCGTGATCTCCTTGTCACCCGGTAAAGGAAGCCATCTTTTACCCTTCTTTTTGAAGTGTATCATGAATGGGTTATAAACAAGCCATCTGTCAGTCTCTATTCTTATCTGAAGTAGGTCTAGAATCCTTCTTTTCTCATTCTAAATTATAGTTTTCAATAGTTAGTTATCCCAACTCAACTATATTTTGGGATCTTTTAGTTATGTATGGGTCGTGACTTTAGGCCTCAAAATAGTTATTATTTACTTCCCCATTAATTTGGTAAATTTTTGGAGTTTGGAGTTTTCTTCAACACTCAGTAATCTTTTCATTAACATTTTCAAATGTTTTTGTTTGTGGATGTATCATCTGAATGTAGATTCATCTTTAAATTTAAAATTACTGAGGCCCAATACCTATGGGGTGCCAACAAAAACATTTTCTGACTTCCACTTTTTAATATTTTTCTCCACGTTTTTGATCATTGTAAGTCCGAAAAGCCCAAAAAAAAGCACTGGCGCGATAACTCTAGAATGAAAGTTTCGATCGACTTGAGGTTTCGGCTTTACTATGTAATTTCTTCAAGACCTAACTGCTTTTCAGAATTTTCCGTTTAACTTAATTTCTTATGGAGCTTATTGTATAATAATATAATAATACTCTCCCTAATTCACTCCCTTACGAGTGAATTTTAACCCCAAAAGCTGAGCTTGTGCGAAGAAAGGGACGGCTATTATTATTATTATTATTTGCCGTGGCGCTCCGGGGTGACTTAAAGATAATTGATGGTGCCATTTGACTTACAGGTGAGGAAAACCCCACCCACCATCATCGAAAACGGTAATGCATGGTGATTTTATTTTTGCACTGCGACACGGCTACTGGATGCCATGATTTCAATAGATTGTCATGTATGTCAACTCTGCTCGACAGGCAGTGAACTAGCATAAAAATAAGGTATGATATTACGCAGATTGATGCTATACGTCACAGTGACGTAATGTAATGGAAGGCGTGGCTTTTACGAATTTGACGTATCACCTGATCGAAAACAACGCGCGGAAATTATTATAATCGGTTCATGGCCAATCAGATAACCATATTCCATACCACAATACCTCATACGCGAATTAGACGGGATTTCGTTGGCTAAGTATCATACTTGTTTTTTTTAATCATGCAGGTGGATAATCACAAAATACCAAATTAACTGTCACTCTTAAAGGTCAAATAAAATAAGTTTTTTAAAGGATTTTATTTGAGTTTCTATTCATTGTAAGTGATAGAAGCCGAAATGAATGTGGGTTTTATGCGAAGAACAAAGGTAAAGGATTAAGGGGCAAAGGGTCTAAATTATTTCATATGGGCTGGCTTAAGGGGAAAAGAGTTCAAATATTTATACATAGACAGATCCAAAGGGTAAATGGTTCAAACATTTTTACATGTAGTTACATGTATAAGTGGTAAAGGGGCCAAATATTTTTACATGGACAGGCTAAGTTATAAATTGGTCAAATAATATTTTACCGGCAGGTGTAAGAGGTAAAACGACGATCAAATATTTTTACATGGATAGGCTAAGAGGTAAAGCGCATAAATGTTTTACTTGGGCAGATTTAAGGGATCAAGGGACCAAATAGTTTTACATGGACAAATATAAATGGTAAAGGGCTCAAATTTTTACAAAAATTGTTGAAACAATTGTAGAGTGTCCAGTAAATTATACATTAAAATTTTCTAGTTAGAAACGTAAATAAATAACATAAGTCAAATAGATTTTTTGAGGTCTTGTAAACTTTTTTAATTTTTTTGTTTTATTTTAATACATTTTATTTAAAAAATATAATATAACAAATATAATGATTGGATATTATTTTAAATTACTTCATTCCAAGCTGTTTATTATAATAATTAAATTTTTATAGAAAAAGTTAAAGAAATTAATTTGATTGATTAAAAATCTATACCTACTATTTTTGGTATTGTTTAAATTTAATGTTTGACTTACTACATAAATATGTTTTTATACTTATTTTTTTATTTAGTTTGCTTTGCATAAAAAATGTTATGGGGCACCATTGGTGATTTTACCTTATCACTTCTCTTAATGATCTGCATTTTTACCTAAAATAGAGTCAGTTATTTCTTCCAAAATTTTTAGAAAAATGGTAGGACCCTATAGGTGTTATTTAAATTGTTGAGATAAAAATTTGTTAAAATTTAATAATGCAGAATCAAATCATACTTACTACAAACTAAGAAAATATTACCTTTTACTTGAAATTTATTTAAATTATTCTTTTAGAAAATATTAATTCAGTTTAAGTTCTTAGTGTTTTTCTTTTTTAGTTTCAAAAGAGTTTGTGAACGCATTTTATAAACTAAACGATCTAAGCATATGAACAGAAAAAAGAGATGACAAAAAGAATGGTTGGATGAAGCGTTTGCGTGCACACAACTCTTACCGTCACTACTGCAACGTGAATCCACTTTTCTTCTTTTTAGTTTCAAATCTTGGAAAAGGCTCATCTTGTCGAGCTCACACGGAGTGCGCGTTAGGGTCATAATTCCTGAAACAAAAAATAAATTTGAATCGACAAGTATAAAAAAATTATGTTTTAAACATTCCATGACTTTTAATGTACAGTATTTATTTTTTTACCCTTCCGGCATAGACATATATTAAGAGCAATGCTGCTATCCCCGTTTAAACCCCTAAAAATCATAATTTGGCGCCGGTATGTCCCCTTGTTGATGAATTATTAAGAAAAAAAAAAAAGGAAATTAAAATTACAACTTTGACGCTTTGTATTTCGGTTATTATCAACTTTTAGATAAGGTAAGTTGAGTTAAAATGTAACATTTTTACCCAAAGAATTTGCAGTTTTGGTGTGTATCATTAATTAGCGGACACCCTGTATATACAACCAACAATATCGAAAAATACTTCTGCCTCTGGGACTCCACTGACAACATCATTTATAACCAAATTTAGGTTATGAGCGTCACAGTGAACGTATTGAGTATTTTTTAACTCGACAATTTTAGATTGCAAGCCGTTATAAGCGCCGCTTATAACAGCAGCACCGTAGCCCTGTGCTCTACACATTTTAATAGATATTTGTTTCTTGAATTCGTAAATAATTTTTTTAATTTTCAGCCCTTCGATCATGAGTTATGGAGTAAAATCCAGTAAACGATTCTTTACGATCAACCAGTATGATTTCGTTATTTTAATTTCAATGAAAAACAATATAGTGAAAAACAGAATGTAAAATTATTGGATAAATACAAATACGTATAGAGTGACGATTTTTAATCTTTTGAAAACATTTTTCTTTATTGATTATTCATAAATTTTTAGAATATGTATATTCTAGCTTAGAAATATTCGTTAATAAAATATTAAGATTGGGATGGCACCTGCGGCGTTTATTGTGGCTCGGCGTCGGGTGGCGCGGCCACCCCTGCCACCCCGATATCTACAACACTGAACAATTGTCACACTTTTGGAAACCTTACATAATGTGGCAGTCTTGTAAAATATTAAGATCAAGATTACCTCTCCTACAACATTGTAACTAGTTTATTCAAAAATTTAATTATAGACAGTTTCTATACAGCTCTTGCGATTCGACACTGTCATGATGACTTTTTTAATTTTATTTTTTATAACGTGATTTAATTTTTAATATTCTTAATATCGATCAAAAATATTGAAGATAAACAAAATAAATAAAATTGTTTTTTAGAAAAAATTTAGTGTTTAAAATGTGCCAAACCCCCTGTTACCACTCTCTTGAGTTGTGACAGTTGTGACGCTTGCCAGAGGGTGTTGGCCACTTGGTCGCCGCGGTTAGTTTTGTCAGCGGGGTTCCGTAATCTCATCGACCACTTGGTCTCCAGTTTTAAAATCAGGTAGGCCTCTTGGTCGCCGTAGTTATCAATCATTAAAGGTATCTATTTCGATTTATTGAAAATAATATTTTTAAGAAAAAAATAGTTTAACTGATTTTTATTATTTTCCACGTGAATAGAAATTTTTAACTGATATGATATGGTACAGAATGTGGGTCAGGAAAAGAATAAAACCAAATTAAAAAAACACTTATAATTAATAGAAAACAATATAAAATTATACATAATAAAAAAAGTAGGTACAAAATACACAAAATACCAAATAAAAATTATTTAAGAAACCCAAATTGCAATTAGTTTTTGTAATGATAAGAAACTACTTTGATAAATTGAGTTCGTGAAAGGATCTTATTTTTATATTGTTCTATTACGTTCGTTAAATACGCATGCCGTTTTTTGTAATTAGCGTTTTTAATTTTGTTAGGTATATGTGTACTGTTTAATTTCACATAAGTATTTAACTGAATATCGAGAATTACATTAACAAATTTGAATATATCGGGATGCGCCGAATAAAAAGCAGAATCAAAATGTTTGTGGAAAGACTCACAAGCATTTGTTGTGCGTTCTGTGGAACTTGTGCACGATGCCCACATTGTAGGCGGGAAGTCAGACGTATCGCTAGTATACGTATTAATCATATAAAGAGTATATGAAGTTAATCTCTCGTCAAATGGCATTATTGGAATTAAATCTTTACAAAAACACTCTGCCACTTCAGTACTTTCCAAAAATAAAATGCCGAAAGTGTAATGAAGCCATTTGCCGATTTCAGAATTTTCATTTTTATATTCGGAAATCAAACCCAGATTTTGTATCTTACGTAACCACGATTGGGTTAAATGAAATCTACATCCAATAATTAAGATATCAGGCCAAATCTGTATAATACCAGTGTGTATGGCTTTCTCAAAATCGCAAATAACTTTACACAGCTTCCAATCTAAATTTAAATTATTATAACAGTAATCTTTTAATAATTTAAATGCAGTTGCATAGGTACTTGCTCTTTTATCTGGTAAAACAAAAAATGCCAATGGTATGTAGTGTCCGTTATCAACAGCATGTATAGTGAAAAATTGTAAAAAAAAATTAGGGCAATAATTAAATGTGCCGTCGCAATAAATACTATCACGAGAACACAAGTATTTTAAATTTGAATCACATGAAAATAAAATAATTTGTGAATCTTCATTGTTAAATAATAAAAATTGTTCACCCTTATTTGTAACACATTGTATTGCTTTCAGTACACTATGAACATCACTGATACACTTTGGCAAAGGTGGCAATATACTTCTTCTTGCCCTGTATATGCTTCGTCTGATGAAGTCAACATCCGTAGTGGATACATTAAAAGTATTTCCTTCCCCTCGGATTCCGTTTTTAATTAACTTACTGGGTTTAACGCAAATATCTTCTGTTGCCTTTCTTTTCAATCCGTTTTGAAGTTTTTTTACATCTAAATGGTCCGATGGTGGATGATTGTGTTCACTCTTAGATTTCAATAAGACAGTTTCCGAATCGTCCACTCCAATAGTCGCTTTACACCCACGACGAGTACACTTATATGATACACCTAACTTTGTTTCCTTGTCTTTTCCAAATGTATATTTTTTTACAATTAACAACTTTTTTCCTTTTACACTTAACATCGACTCCATTGCAACACAAACTCAAAACTTATTTTATGGAATAATGAATAAGATGAGAATCACTTTTAAAATAAAAAAATTAATCTTTTCAGTAAGAATGCAGACAATTACCTGATGAAAAATATTTTTATTTTAGTTCTCGACAGGTCACAAACCGATATTATAATTAGAGTAATTAAATAACCCCATAATTTTCTTGGAACCCTTAATCCAGGTTTGGAGACCAAGTGGCCTATACCTTTCGAATAGCGAAAGGATTAAATTTGGGTAAAACTGACCGCGGCGACCAAGAGGTATATTCCCTTGCCAGACGACTCGTGTCACAATTTCTCATATGTTGCACAAACTACTATTCAATTTTCTACGCAGAATCTTAAAAGCATAAATTGCTAACGGCTTTTTACTTTGTGTGTCAAAGGAGTGATTCCATTCATCCTATCCACGTCCGGTATAACTACAGCATACAGTTATAGTTGTAAAAAACGAGTTTTTTTTGATCTGCTATAAACTTTCACCAGCTGATGTCGACTTTAATTTATAATAGTAGGAAATAATAGTTGAACGAACGGTTACATAATAAATAGGTAATAGAAAATCATTATCGCACACTTTCTTTTCTGCTTACTTCCCATTCGCACGCTGATTAGACTACGATTTTTATTTTACTTTTTCCGGTGTTGGAACATTAGACATTACGTAACGGCGTACAGGGGAAAGTCGATAAGTTTAGTAATGTTGTACATTAAAATATTTAAAAAAATAAAAGGGATTTATGATAAAAATGGAGAATATATGCAGGGATTCCTTAAGTGTAAAATCCGTATTTGACAGATAAATTGATAAGATAAAAAAAACTTTCAACACCACTGGTTTCTTTGCAATTATTTTTTTAATTTAATTTATACATTACTCTGTAATCCAATTCTCATAATCAAAAGAAATCAATTTTTAAAGAAAGTATGAAAATTGTTTTATTTTTGTATTTCAACAACAATTTCATTAAATAATTCACATCAAAACTAACCGGACTGCTAAAAGGTAATTACATACCCAATGATTATAATAAAAAAACAAAGATATTTTAGTAAAAACGAATTGTTAAATTTTTGTAGCTTCTCTTAAACCTCCATTTATTTTAATGCATTTATCATTTTGCTTCCAAATGTTTGTTATCGCATTTCTTATATATTGAGGCCGAATTTCGGCGTATTTTGTCGCAGAGTTCTGCTCAAGTCCTTGGTCGTGTTGTATAAACCTTTTGAGTCAGAATCCCCCATAGAAAAAATCGAGTAGCATTAGATTAGGCGATCGGGGTGGCCATTCAATTAATTCGCTGCGCCTCGACCTATCTAATGGTTTGGGGAATTTTCAATTAGCCATTCTGGCAATCCTTGCGTTTTGAACTGTCTATTTGAATATTACGTTCTATTTGTCAATATCATGATGCATATGCAACTAACAATACAAGAAAGTCGTAATGTTGGTTGCCTAAATGTCTGTACGAGACCTCAGCTGTACACGGATTTTGAACTATAAATTTAACGCGCAACCATCAATTTTGCAACTTTGACAATATCGAAAATTGTTATTAAGAAAAGTTGTTTGGAATTAATTTGCATGTATCTTATTTGTATATTTTGGTCATTCTATTTCGAGTTTGAACAGTTTTAATAGTATTCTTTAAAAAAACTAAACTTTTTACTTTCCTATCTGTATACAGATAAGGAAGGTATAGGAATCATGATTTTTTTCGACCTCCAGTTTTCGACGGAATCCGTTTAGACTATTTTCGCGATGATGTCTGTGTGTGTGTGTGTGTGTGTGTGTGTGTGTTCGTATCCACTATAACTCATGAACGGATACAAAGAAAAACACCAAATTTTAAACTTAAGCTTTATTCCGGCCTCCAATGAACTGATTAAATTTTGGGCAGAGTCGGAACATCTGGGGTACTTTATAGGTGGGCATTTTTATATTTTATGAAATATATCTGATATTTATATTTGAAGAAAATTCTTCAAATAAAAGTTACTTACAATATTATCTATAATTTTTGTTCTATACTAAATTTTCCTAAAAAGGTCCGTATTCGAGAAATTTGACAAAATGAAAAAAAATTATTTTTTTATAAAAATTGTTTAAGCAAAAGTTGTTTGTAATATAATTTTCTATAATTTTTATTACATACAAAAAAATTTTAAAATGGACCGTATTCGAGATATTTGAGAAAATGTGTAAATTACGAATTTTGAAGAAAACTCAAAAACGGATATAGGAAAAAACATTAAATTTTAAACATAAGTTTTATTTCAGCCTGAGGTAAAATGATTAAATTTTGGACAAAGTTGGAACATCTGGGGGGTACTTTATAGGAGGTTGTTTTTATATTTTATAAAATATATCAGTTATTTATGTTTGGAGAAGAAAATTGTTTAAATAAAAGTTACTTCTAATATTATTATCTATAATTTTTGTTTTATGCCAAATTTTCCTAAAATTGTCCGTATTCAAGAAATTTGACAATATGTGCAAAATTCAAATTTTTAAGAAAATTGTTGAACTAAAAGTTGTTTAAGATATCGATCTCTATAATTTTTGTTTTTTACATGATTTTTCTAAAATGGACCGTAATGGAAAAATTGAAGGAAAACTGCTAAATTTAAATTTTACAGTATTTTCGTTTTCAATGAATATCTATAGAAAAATGTTTCGAGTTAGATGTATGTGGAAAACGTATATATTTAGTTTATCCTCTAAACATTTATAGAGGTGCTGCAATAGGTTGTACAAAATAATCGGAAAAAGCATATAATAACTAAATAGGAAAGTCATGTGTTGGACACATCAGATTTTTATAATAAATACATGTTTTTACGTAACAATAATGAACTAGAAGAAGGTAAAAAAATTGAAATTGATTAATAAGAGGAACAAAAAATATTAACTCTGTGGCTTTTGAGACATAATATTCACATGAAATATTTTAATAAGACTATACCAAGCACAAATTTAATAAAGTGGATTTATTGATATTTTATCAAACAGATTTACCAGCAGTGCTGGACTTAACATAGCTAAATCAAATGAAAATTCATAAAAAATATTTATATTAGTAGAATTAATAAAAATCCGTTTTTTGAAGTTAACATATGTCTCCCAAATGCCACAGAACTAGTTCTAAAGATGTTTAAAGAGAAATAAAAAATTAGCGTTTGATCTGATTACATGAAAGATATTGTCGATATTACCAAATATTCAAAAAAAGAAGTCATCCAAGGAAACCTAACTTAATGTTATGTCTATGGTGGCCAACAGTAGGACTGAATCAATAATTCTGGAATGTGTAAGAAATGGCGGAGTTGCCTTCTAGAAAATTCAAAGCAAGTAAGTACTGGACAAACTCCTAGAAACTTCAATTTTTGGTGGAGGAATGTCAGGAAAGTTCGTGAATTCACCAGATTATGCAATTGTACTCGATTATGTGTATAAATAGAACTGTTTTGCATTTGAGTCAGTTAGTTGAAGTTGAATTATAGTTGAATATATAAGAGGTCGATGTGTTAAGTTAAAATGTCTATAGAAATATAGTGCTGATATAGAAATTAAGTTTTTGAGATTACTTTTTGAGTTACAAATAAATTATTGAATAAAAGTGTACACAAAATTAAATAAATAAACTGTTTAAAATAAATAAATATTACAATACTAAAAATGTCTTTGTTAATTTAATCAAAGCGTAAAAATACGACAAAAAAAGAAACAAAATTTGAACTGTGCACTAATACAGTGGTGATATAATTTTTTTCTACACCCACATGGATATTACCTTATCTACGCACAGACTACAAAACGACAAAGTACGCTATTGCGTTTAACTAAACGAATATATCTCATATCCATTCTAGGTAATAAGAATACTGCAAAAAAATTAAATCCACCAATTACAGTTCATATTTTGGTCACTCAACTACTATTATTTTCAAAATTTTAAATAAGTGACATTTCTGTCAAACTAATTGTCAGTATATTTTTTAGTTATTGAGATTAAATATAAGTACATTAAAATGAGTTATTGTTCTGTAGAATCAATATATAATAGCAATTCTATTTTTGTTTCGTTCACATTCTGAAATAAATTGAAAATTTTAGTATAGGTAACTATATGAAACTGATTTAATTACGAGTATTAGAACAATAATCCAAAATCTGACGGTGGAGGACAGGAGACGGTGTCTGTCTTCTACGCAGGAGACTCAAGTTCGAATCTCGGCGTAGACCAATAAGATTTTTTTAAATTTTATTTTATAAATTAGTAAAAGTCATAAATAATTTTAAAATTAGTGACTTTGTCTTAATAACCTAAAATAGTTTTTAAATTTTGTAGATTTTCGTAAGTGGGCGTACGATATGGCCATCAAATCCACTATTGTTGCACAAACTACTATTGTAACATTTTTTAATTAAAACAAGTCTGTTTTTAATCGATGGAAGACACATTTCAACCCTATAGTAAAATGACGCCATTGCCTTTCCTTCTAACAATAAAATTTAGATGGAAATATATCATGAGTGACATTAATAAACATAATAATTGCATGCGGAATGCCGCAGTTAGTCACCATGAGTATAAAGAAATTATCATATCAATTTGTTGTAATAGCTAATTAGGGTAGGTCTAGCTAGTGGTGAAATAATGAAGGAAAGTTTAGAAGGGCAGATATTCTTAATGTTCCTGTAGAACAAGGATTCCCCAAGTGGTCGATATTGATCCCTTGGGGTCGAAATCGGTTTCTCGGGGGTCGACATAAACAAAAACTGATTTTGGGGGTCGACGGGTCTAAAAATCGACCCTCTAGTAATTAACAAAAGTTCTTATTTAAAACTTTTAAGATACGTTGTGTTACGTATACCAACTTGTTAGAAGAATGACTAATATTTTAGTAGGACGTATCATTGTTGTACTCTTAAAAAATTCAACAAGTCGATAAGCACAAGTTTGAACAAGATAAAAAACTTAGCAAGTTAATAAGCGTAGACAAATTCGTGCAAGGTAATGAGTTCAAGTCCAAACGTGCTCCTGATATTTTACTATATAACAAGCTTGCACTTAGGTTGAAAGTTCATTTTCCGTTTATAATAATATATATATTTACTAATAGCGAAATCGGAGAAACCCCACACAACTGGAGAGCAGCTTACTTTACCAGCGATTGTGAAGGTCCTCAAAAATGTATTGCACAAGCCCGCACATATTATAAAGAGAATTCTTTTGAGTAATAACACCATTCAGAGACGAATAGACGAGATGGGTCGAGACGTGGAAAACATTTTATGCAATATCTTACAGACCAACAGATTCGCTCTTAGTTGGACGAGTCTACATTACCCGGCAATGAAGCTCTGTTCTTAGGATGTGGTCGATATATTAAAGATGAAAATATGTACAAAGAACTGCTTTTTGATATATATTTAAGGACTGATACCAGAGGATAATCGATGTTTCAGGCCGTGGAACGTTTTTTTAGTCCTAGATTGCACCAGTCTTTACAATATGGTATAAATGTTATCAATAAGATACGAAGCAATTCTTTGAACTCTCGGTCATTTGCTCAGCTATGTGAGGAAAACGATGAAGTCTTTACTCGGTTACTTCTGCCCATTGAAGTTTGCTAGCTATCAAAAGGCTCCTGCTTAGCAAGATTTTTAGCTATTTTTTAATCTGTGTTAAAGTTTTTACAAGAAAAATATCCGAATTTGAAAAAAATCTGAACAATTAATTGTAAAATAGATATTTATTACTTGACTGATATCTTTGGTATGTTTAACAAAGTTAATTTGCAGATAATCTCAACTTGATTAAAATAAAATCAGTAATATTGGTCTTTGTTGGTAAACTTATCCTTTATATACAAAATTTAGGCCGAAAAGAATATTCACAGTTTCCGCATTTGTCAAAAATATCCGAAAAGCGAAAAGACGATGTCACTCACTTAGACGCATTACACAATGATTTTACCAAGAGGTTTGAGGATCTTTTAAATTTACAAATTCCTTAATAGATAATAAATCCGCACAATATCACAGCCATGGAAGAAGCCAATGTGATAATGCAAGTAGAGTTGATCACGATCAGCACAGATGAGGAGCTTACGCAAAAGTTCAACCAATGCTATCAAAAGTTCTGGTTGCAGCTCAACATTGAAACACAGTATCCTGTATTGTGGAATATTTGCTGAAAAATACATTATCACTTTTCCATCATTATACCTAGTCGAGAAAGGCTTCAGACTGGTTACAAACATTTTGACAAAACTATTTGAAAATAAACGGACGCGGAGATTTAAGGCTGCAGCTCACCAATATTGAACCAGATTTAGCTAGATTGGTCACCAGGTTCAGCCATCACACTGAATTTTTTTATCTTTACTTCGCGATTTTAATACTTGTTTTTTTTTATAAAATAATAACCTACTTAAGTATTTTTAATTACACAAGATATTAACTGAATTTTATATCTATTTATTTTGTTAAATTTTGATGAAAAAATAGCCAACCGCAAAGTTTTTAAATTGGTATTTTGTATCAATAGGAAAAAACTAGAGAAATGATTTTTAAAGTAATATGGTTATAGGAGTCTGAGTTCATTTTGGAAAAGGGGTCTCTTGTCCAAAATAGTTTGAGGATGCCTGCTGTAGAACAAGGACATAACAGATCTAAATGTTATATGTGAAAAAATACTACAGACTTAAGAAAAATTATATCGTTACTGGCAGTTGACGAAATGTAGTGATAAATCAGTATACTAACTAGCCTAAATTGTGTTTACTAGTCTTTAAATTTCTCTGTATAATCATTTTAATTTTAGTTATACAATCTCTCTTGTTATTAGATATTTTATTAGCTTATTTGCAAGGACTTATTCAAATAAATACATTTTTCTTGCACTAAAGAATTTCCGATTCAATGTAAGTATAATGTGTTTTATTATTTTAGTAGAAGGACAATGGGGGTATAATGTCGGATACAAAGTTGGTATTTCAAAAGAAAAACGATAATTTTAGCTGGGAAGCGGAATCAAAAATAAAGAAGTTACCGAGAATGTATATGGGGTAAATACAGGGTATTTCTAAACTTGAGTCTTTATTTTTAATATGTATTTATCATAGAGATATCTAAGATAGACTCATATTCTCACTGTCTAAACAATACAATGTTTTGTCTGCATAAACCAGTCAGGGAAAGGGGTAGGGTACAGCACACAATTGTTTATAATAAGTATTAAATGTTCAAATTTGGATAACCTATACACATTCAATAGGTATTCTGTTTCAAAGGTGAATTTATAGAAATAATTTTCAATATATATATATTCAAAAAGCCGTTCTGTACATTTTCTTATAGATTAAAATAGTAGCTCAAACTGGAAAAACACTTTTGTTAGTATTTTATAGTGTTCAATAATGTTTTATAGTCTCATTAGTAAAAAGTATTTATCAAAATCCGAAAAGTCAGTACTTATATATATCTGAAAAATAAGTAGCTAAAATATTTTGTAAATTCGGAAAAAATCTCAACACTCCCCCTACGAATTATTAAGACCATCCCCGAACCCCAAAGGTGAAAACAAATACTTGTAGATTTAAAAAAACCTATCGTCATCGGGGATCGAACTCAGACATCAATGTTTCCGTACATGTGCCCTAGCCGATAGACCATCAACGAAAGTGACTGTCGAGATTCCTAGACGGTTATTTGATGTGCTAGTTTTGGCTAAACGGCGTGCAGGTTCCTTCTTAAATCTCCAAATACCTCTAATATAGTAGTAGAATATCCTGGAAGAAATATACCTTCCCCCAAAAAACTATTTAAATAGGTCACAGATAATGGTTAAAGTAATGGTTAAAAAGTGTCCAAGTTAAATTTTATCCACAATATAAAATGAAACAAACCATTCAAAAATAAATGATAACTAGGTACTTGTTTGAAAAAAATAAATCATAAAATTGGTTTTATCAGCGAAAATACTTCCTATAAAAAATATTTATATTTACAACAAATCCGAACATACATAAATATTATAAATATTTAAATATTTATAAAACAAACTTAAGTATTGTTATTCAATGTATGTCTATAATGATAAGATCCGGCTAAATATAGAAAGAAGTTTTTCTTTTCGATATTATATTATACAAAATGGTGATAGCTCGTTTCAATTACATCATAAAGTATTATCTAACATGTTTTCAAAATACACAAAAATCGCACGTCTCAGTCTTTCTTTTTAAGTGCACCCTAGAAATAGGATATGAATACAATAATTTTTAATGAAATAAGCTTTTCTCAACATTTTACTTAATCAACGCGATTAAACTGTAAAATTAATGAAAATGCTTTCCATCTATATTCTCAATGTTACAAGTACGAAAAATTAAAATGGCTAAAGGAGGTACACCTTGTTAAGAAAGAACTTTGATGCTAAGGTAAAATATTATTCTTTTGGTATCAGCTACAATATATTAGAAAATTTAGAATTTTCTACAGAAGTCAAATTTACACTTATATTTATATACTTATATTTCTCTCACATATATACTACTTTAAAATATATAATATGTAGTATAATAGATTTATTTACCTTTATTTCATATATATTCAAGAATACATTTTAAATGTATGCAAAACTTTTTATAACTAAGTAATCCGACAGAAATACCATTAAATTTAAACTCTAAGCAGTGGAAGCAGCGAATGTTACTTTGGGAATACCCTATCTAGGTATGTGGTATATAAAATCATTTTGCTGGGTTTAGACTATCTTGTGCGTGAGTGTTTTGTGATCTAGTGTTCGTTAGTTTATATTGCTTACTGGTTAGGTTAGGGCATTTTAAACGATTAAAACTTACTCCGGCAGACAAAAGTTCAAAAGGTTCATAATACAAGACGATTTTCAGACGAAAAGTGTATATTAAAAAGGTGGATGTGTTTTAACGAATTAGAAAAGTGATTTAATGAAATAGAATATAAATGTGATATAACTTATATGTAGTCTCGCAAAAGGCACGTGAAGCTCATCAACATATTTTTGTTTGATAACTATGAATATCTGTCAGTCACAAAATATTGTTTGTTTTTAAATATTTACATGTAAATTTCAAAAATATACAAAGATGGAATTCCATAATTTTTAAAATAAGCTGAATATAACTTACTTTGTAACATGTTTAGTATAAGTCGCTTTTGTGCAATGAAAACATTTCAAGCATCCGTAGAGTTAACCCAGCGATAATACATACCATAGCTAATTGCCAAGCAATCTAGGAAAGTAGCAGAATAGTTTCTTTCAGAAACGATTATATAAGAGATACAACGAATTATAAAAAAAATTAAAAGAAACATATATTTAGATGAAACATGATATGACATTCACGACATCCTGAAAAAAATTTCAAAAAATAATAAATAATGCTTAAATACAGTAAAACTCTGTTCCCAAAATTTAGAAACCAGACGACGTTTATTTTAGAGATATATAATAATATACAATATACATCCTCCATTAATTATTTCTTTATTTATGATGGGATTAAATTATAATTAAAGACCCTCAATGGTAAGAAGAAGATATGTATACATTGTAAAAAAATCTCAAAAAATACAAAAAAAATATAAATAATTTTTTATCCATTTGTACTTATAACATTTAAGAAAGTTTCCCAGAGAATGCAAAACATATATACGAAACAAAACTGGTTTATACAATTCAAGAGGACTAGATTGATTAATGATTATAATAAATTTGTTACGCTCCTGTAAATATGATTTTGTTTTAACAGACAAAAGACAGTTTTATAATGGTTTTATGCCCGCTTTGATACCTTCAAACAAATATCAAATTATTTGTATTCGATATAAATATTTTTTTTGTCATTTTCTAAATGTTTTTCGATTCACTTTTTAGTCGGCAATAGTGTGTAAGAAACATGACAGCGGTGCTCTGTAATAAGATACTCAAAATACTTAAGACTATTTATGGAATATTAAGATAACTTGCTGATGATAGAAATTAATGCTTAGGTTAGAAAAACCTAAAGTATTCCGTATTGATTGGTAAACGAACCAAAACGAACTGTTCTGTCTGATGTTATAATAGGATCTATACTTTAAAATATAATTGTTTGTTTTATAAAATAAAGTAGTTAATTTTTGATATTCTTATAATTCAGAAGTGGGATAAACTGTCTTTAAACTAAAGTTAGTTTTCTTGACAAAATGTGAAAAAATTAAGCAAATAAAAAGGATAAAAACATAAAGGGGCAATAACGATTTTTGTCAGTGACAAACAATTCCGGTGTTTAACTCCTCGAAACGAAAGATGATATTAAGGTTGAAATGTGGGTGACAAGGGTGGCTCTATCGAGGGAACCATGCCTCCAAAAGTTAAAAGCCCAAGTGGGATGACGAATATAATATTAGGAATATATCCAGCAGGCATAGGGAATGCTCACGCCAATGGTACTACGAACAAATCAAAACACACTGTTCTGTCTGATATTATAATATGATCTTCACTTTTTAAATATAATTTTATTGTTTTATAAAATAAAGTAGTATATTTACGATATTCTTACAAGTGAAATTAGAGATCAGTGATCTATTCCCAATTTCATATAATACTAATATTATTCTGAAAATTACCATAATTTACGGTACAATTCGAATCTAACGATTACTAATCCCATCCAAACATGCAAAAACGTCAATTATCCGTTCGTTGTCTTTTCACCTGAATATCCATGGCCACATCATACGTCACAATACTATTATCAACAGCACTTCCATAACATTGATCGCACCATTCGAAATTTCTATAAACAAAGCAGCTTTCACTTTTGCTGCTTCGTTTCGTAACAATGAGATCACTTTTGGCAATATCAAGGTTATGCTTGAACATTGACTTTGCTGGTTTCAAAATCGACAGCATTGAGCAATCACGGTGGGTAGGTAGGACGATGGATGTGTATGTGTTGCTGTTACGTGGCATCAGCGGATTTCTAGAGAGTTCCAAAGAAGAATGTCAGTTTTAAAATTTCTACAATTTCATCCTCCAAACGCGAAAAGCAAAGGCTTATAATGATAAAAGTACTTAGAGAGTCAAAGTGATTCTATTACTACGTTTGCTTATCTACATCGGATCTGATCACGTGATTGAGGATAAGATGCATATCGGATGCATCCATAGATACAAAAAGAATAGATGCATAAGAAATTTTAATTTTTGATCACACTCTAGACGTAGGGGTCATTTGGTGAAAATGATGATGTCAAGTACTGTTCGTCGATGATTTAATATCATTATTCTACTGAAAATGGTAAAAATAAGGGAAAAAATTATTTAAACAATGAATTTTGACAGTATATACATACATAAATGTACAAGCTCCTTCTTCATGAACAATTCTGGCTCCACATCAGGGATACACGGAATGAACAGAATCCAACAAAAAATAACAACAAGTTTGAAATTCCCACTATTAACATCGTATTTCAAATGGAGTAGATATGTCCGGATATAAATAAAGAAACATAATACATAAACGTAAACACAGTGGCGTAGCGTGGATCAAAACGGAGGGACCGAAGCTGTTTTGGGGAGCTCAAACATCTGTGGGGTCAAACATCTGTTGGGGGCGCCAAAAGTGCTATAAACTATAAGGGGGGGCTGACGCCCCCTATACGCTACGCCACTGCGTAAACACTCACGGCTATGCATGTGTATTCAAATATCCTACGTTCGTCTACATGTCTACCTAATAAACGGGGTGACAATTAAAAAACTTAAAATGGCTGTCTCATGAACTAAAAGTAATATCAGAAAATGTTTAAAACCATTTGTAGGATACGAAGAGGGAACTTAACTGACAGAACTTATCCCATCAACCTCATATGCGCCACCTATCTCAACAAAAAAATAGCAACCCCTACTTATCACACATCACTGGAAAATAAGTAAAAATGCTTTTCAATTATATAACTTATATCAGATACAGGGTGGTTTAATATTACATAATAAAACGCCTATTTAAAAAGAAGATTTTTTATCAGAATTAAATACTTCCAGTCCAGGCATACAAAATAAATTGTTTTTATTAGGTTTTACTTCTGCTTTAAGGCTCGGTTTATCGGCTTTAGTCAATGAGATATACCCATTATGAATTTTTAAATTGTCACCATGTATACAAAAATGTAAACTTACGGGCTCTGGCGTATGCTCATATCGCAAACAAAATAACCTATCGGAAAAGAATACATCCTAATTAATTGTCATTATCTGCCATGGCACGTAAATATCGCGATAAGCTCACATTATGGACTTCAACGCGAACATTATTTTTGTGCGTTTACGTCTACGATAACGTTAATTTACTGCGAAAACTTTAACTCTCTATTAAACCTGTTACGAAGAATATAGGGCGCTGCCATTTGTAACTAGTAGCACAGGGTCGGCTCCTTTAAAAGTTAAAGCAATGATATTATAAGGAGTAAAAAGAATCTTAAAGAATGGCTGTATGTTTTAGGATAATAGAATAAGGAATAGGAATAGGAAATATAAATGAAATAAGTAGCTATATGAATATCTATACAGGGTGTCCCAAAATTACGTGTACATAGAGCTACTTTATGTTGGTGAGATCAAGGTAAGTCGATTGAGCCAAAATTACCTATTTTACAAAGTGCTTTATTTGCCTGTGAGGAAGCTTCGTTCAATTTTTATAAAATTTCTTATGAAGCTATTTTAATTAAAGAGCCATTGTTCAAATCAAAAATTACATCAAGTGAAATCATGGAAGAGTAAAAACCACCCTAATCCCATCATAAATACCATCATATTTTCTCTCAATTTTTTATGGAGAGCTGTATTCATTTGTAGCATTTTTTATCTGTTGTAAAAAAAAAGTATCTCTCATGGCATTTATGTAAAAAAAATATGGACTGGTGGTTAGTGACTTAAAATTTTCAAGAAACCAAAGTAGGCGGTTATGACTAACGCAACTCCAATACTGTCGCTTTAAACGTTATTACAATAAAAAAACAAATCATCAATAGGCATAGATATTGACTGAAAAATAACATTTCAAACAGACGGTTAGTGACCTAAAATTTTTAAGAAAACTAACTTCGCGGTTATAACTAGCGCAACCCGAATACTGTCAATTTTAACGTTATTACAAAAAAAAAATGCGTCAATAGGCGTAGATATCTACTGAAAAATAACAAATCAAAGAGAAGGATACATTTTTATACTATAAAAGTTTAATATGGTCGTTTCCTTCGTTCATGCAGATTTCAATTCGATGCAAGAAATTTAAGTGTACCCTTCTTAAAATGTCTAGATCATTTCGCACAGATTTCACATGTTGTCGATAAGAACTTCATAAACTTTGGTTTTCAAGTGACCCCAGATAAAATAATCACAAGGATTACATTCCGATGATCAAGGTGGCCACTGAATAGGAGCATCTCGATCTGTGCCAATTAATCGTGGCATTGTTCGTTTAAATAATCTCTCACAATGCGGGAAAAATGAGGTGGTGAACCATCGAGCATGAAAAACATGCCACGGCGTAAATTGAGTGGTAAGTCTTCTAATACTTAGGCAATTGTTGACGTAGAAAATGTAAGTAACTGTAACCGTTAAGACGATCTGGCAATCTAAATGGACCAATCAAGAAGATGTCAATAATACCCACTCACACATTAATTTTAAACTTTCGTTAAAAATGCTTCTCTTTAATAGTATGTGGATTTTCATCTGCGTAAACATGATCGTTATGTGCATTTGTTATATCACGTCTGTAAACAAATTTTTTCTGTAAAAAACTGGATCGGCCACTCTGCGCTATTCAATGACTTGTACAAAATGCAAACGAGACTCATAATCAGGAGGTAATAGTATGTACACATTTGTAATGTAGATAGACGGGCCATCCTTTTGCACGATAATGGACGAATTCATGAAGAAGTCAGAGTCAAATCCATTCAACGCTAGATTAAATTCTTTGAGTTCGACCACCCGCCATATAATCCGTATTTGGCTCCAACGCACTTTTTTTATTAATACATACGATAGTACTCGGGAAGAGACGTATTTTTAGACGATATGAGTTTAAAAGAGGATATTCCAGTAACAGTCATTTAAAATTGTTTGTATACTTTATTCCTTTATAAACGTTTTCTTAAGTACATAAAATAAAAAGTCGGAAAAATCAGGAATGTACCCTATATTAAAAGAAACGTTTGCGGACGGACATCACTTTTATTTGCATTTTAATGCCTTTTTCTAGGTTAATACCCAATATACTCTCAATAAAGCAGTATCTATGCACCGAACACATAAATAATGCACCCCTTTAAGAGGAACCCGACTATTTGTGTCAAAGTTCGAATGGGGTCATCTTAAAGTCCCAGTTATTGTCGGTGATCGTAAATTTGCTTCTGGAGTCTTTTCAAAAACGATTAGAAGCGGCAAATGATGTCGCGGCTTTATTGACGATGAAAAATTGCTTCGTTTCGCTTGTTTGTTTGAAAATCAATTTGGGTCATATCGGAATCTATTAAAGAACTAAGACAAAGCGGGTTGTTAATATGCTATCAATTATATTAACCGATTTCAAACAAAATTTATTTTATGTCATACTAGTTCATTGTTGTTTTTATTGCTTAGTTACCAATTACATAATAGCGCACTTTATGCCCGCGCAGGCCAAATTGTACAAAAAACAGTATTTAACTTATTAATAACCTTTATTAACAAAATTCCAAAATTGAAATTAAAGTATTATGTAACTATTTTCTCAACATTATTTAATAGAATTCGCATAAAATGCAATTCTGGAAGGATTAAGTCATAGTTAAATTGCCAGCAGTAAACGTTGAATAATGTTGCATTGTCTGGGTATTAAGTTTCTGTAAGGAACAGCCAAATCCAGAAGGTATGCCTGCCTGCACTCTTGAAACCTCATTTTTTGAAGACATACTGTCCTCTAAATATTCTTCAGCAACCAACTTACTCTTCCAATCACCACGGCTCTCCAACGTAGTCACACTGGCTTCAGAGTCTGCCAGAAGAGTTGCCGATATTCGACTCAGTGACCTGTAAACTTGTCAGGATCTCTTTTGTCCACTTTCTTTTTCTTTAATTTATTTTCTTTCTCTCTCATATCCTTCGCAATCGAAGATAACATGGTATGAGGTTTCTTCCTCTTCCATGCAGAGCCTACATGTTATGGGTACATTGTGTAATACCATCATGTGAAGTTGATTCGGTAAGCAGTGCCCCGTTAGTAATCCTAAAACGGTGGATATCTGAGGCCTTAGCATATCTGTTGCCAGTGAATTTAGTGTTTAGTGGTTATCTACCTGTTCACTGCCTGTGGAACAGAGGTTTTGCTTATCCCAAATACAGGTTCGGGTCACAACGAATCATTAACAGAAGGCATTGCGGTCGTCCATCCGGAACTTTATGCCGTTGCTTGCGGTCTAGGTGGGAATCCATTCGTTTACGTTTTACGTTTGACAGCATTTTCCTTTCAGCAATAGTGTCTACGACGCTACTATGATAAAGTGACAATCTTGTTGAAATCAAATTGAATTTTCAGATTTTTTAATTTATTAATTTATTTTTCCTATTGTTCGACAATTTCGCATTACTCATACGCGAAAAAAGCGCGCCAAACACTTTTTGCTATATGTCTCTTATCCACCCCATGTCATCGTTACTTTAAACAACTATCATCGATTCTATATGGTAGGGAAGCAGTAAAACATTTTTAGTATACATTTGCCGAAGGCTAAATTATTAATGTATCGTTAATTCTTACCCTGTAGAAGATAGAAATACTTTGTTGCATTTGATGCAAGAAGGTACCTACTGTGAGCCAAATTTCATCAAACTTTTTTCTAATATCCTTTGATGAAAATTATATCTGAAAGTTTGAAGTTCTATGACAGCATTTTGTACACATGCTTTTTTAAAACGTAAACATCGAGGTCTCAATCGCTACCCAGCAAACTATTTCCATATTTTACAAGGTAAGAATGAACGATATATTTGTAATAAAATTTTACCTTTAAATAATACACCTAAAAATGTCACTGCCCCTTACCATTACTATCAAACGTAAAAAAAATAACATTTGTGGGTGTGTAATTGGAACTCAGGGTAGGAAAAATAACAATAAATTTTGACGATTTTAAGCGAAAGTAGAATTTGCGCACGAGTAATAGAGATTATCAATAACGGGAAAGGTCTATTGTGATTGCAATAACGAACTAGTATGAGATAGATGTTTTTATGCACCGCGAGTATTAATAGATGTGTATTCCCTCGGGCGACTTTTTGTAAGATCGTCGCCTTCAGGGCATAAACATCTACTTAATACTCTTGATACATAATTAACTATTTTGTTATACCTACTAGCTATTTTAACATCTGTCAAGAAAGTTACATTTACGGCCCTTGTGAAGACAACTGTCACTTTCCAGATCTAAGGAAAACAACTGATTAGTTACAAAATTAAAAATAACAAGAAATAACACATTCATTAAAATTAATAAATATTATATACTCGAACTATTCTCAGTAATATTAAATGTATTACTAGATGTATAAAGATTTGCCTGGACTTAGTTATTGCCAAACGAGAATAAGATTTTATTCAGCGATAATCCTAACACGTTATTGCCGTACTTTCAATTTCGCATGTATTAGAAAAGGCCCTTGGAAGAATAAAAGAACACGGCCAAACATTTAGAGATTTTTCTCGTTTGACTTTGGATATTTTTGTCAAAATGTTTGGTTTTGAGATCGCTTCTACTATTTTGTGATCTATGGCTTTGACATTTTCTCGTTTTTCTTTATTTTACGTCTTAATTAGATTTGGGTCTGACATTATTTTCCTTTTAAAACATAGGCCTCGTGGCTTTTATTCCTGACCTAGTTTTTGAATTGAGTACTACAAGCGAGCTCTTATTTTATTTAAGTGTAGATAGCGCTACTTTCTGACTTCAAAATTTTACTCAAGCAATATCAAGGTATATGAGTGAATTTTATGCATCCATATATTCCATTAGACATTGGATTTGAGAATGTATATTTCTTGCTGATGAGTCCCAATAAATACGAAACAGAACAAGAATGACGTTCTTCTTAGTAAGTTAAATCAAATCTAGAGTGCTGAAAATAATTTTTGTTCTCTGTTGTCTTTGGTTATAATTCAAAGCCTGTTGTGGTATTAGCCAAAGGAGTAATTGTTTTGCAGATGGAAACGGTCGCTTGAATTATTTTGTAAATATGGCATTGAGATTTTCTTGTTTATATTTGTTTTATGTATTATATCATTGTTGTTCGTGTATTATTATACTACATATAAAAAACCTTTATTTAGTGGAGATTTTTATCAAAAAGCACTTGAAAATATGTTATTAAAAAACACTCTAAATTACCTAACATATTTTTTTTTTAGTGTGACCTTCATTTTTCAATAATTTCCAAACACATTTTATGAATTTTTATCATAATGGCACACATTTTTAACATCTTAAACATCACGATGAACTTCTACAGCGGTACGGGGTACCAATGATATTATGCGAAGCAAAAAAATATGTTTTTTCTTGTAACTATTTTCTCATTTAGGATGAATCAGATTTAGGAATGAATAACAGTACAAAATACTATAATGATTCTGAGTAAAAATATCTCCAGATTAAGAAGATTAGGTCCAATCAAAACCTTGTATTGAGGTACTATAAAATTTGAGATATAATGCAATGTAATTAATAGCAGATTAGTTTAAAATTCCCATTTAGATAATAATGAAATAGGTAAATTCTACGATTTATCTATATCATTTATTTTCCTCTAAATTTGCCCCAATTCTTAAAAAAAATGTTGCTGTTTTTAGTTGGTTTCATAATCTAGGAAAACAAAATCGACAACCTAAACATAACCTAGAATGCGAGTTTAAAAATATATTATAGTCGAGTGCATAACAGAAGACGCAAATAAATGTCAGTGGCTTGTTATTTCAAACGGATTTAGTTACAAGTTTAAACATTTAAATTAATTTCGAAATTTTGTCTCTAAGGACCATGCGCATTTTTACTTTCCTATCTGTATACAGATATAAGGAAAGTATAGGAATCATGATTTTTTTCGATCTCGAGTTTTCGACGGATTTTTACGTTTTGAGGTCCCCTGAATCCGTTTTGACTATTTTCGCGATGATGTCTGTGTGTGTGTGTGTGTGTTTGTGTGACGCATAACTCATGAACCGATATACAGAAAAACACCAAATTTTAAACTTACACGGAAAAAAATGTGACTAGAAAATTTTACTACAATATTGTAGTAGTAGACTTGTAGAAAAATACTTAACAATTTGTAGAAAATTTTACTACAATTTATAGTTAAAAACTATTCATTATTATAGCAATTGAATTGTCGAATAAAATGCTACAACAATAGGAAAGAAGTCCACAATGTTTAGTATATTTTACTATTGTTTGTAGAAGTAGAAATTTATTACAATTATCGTAATTACTACTACTAACTTCTGTAAAAATTTGAACACATATTAATAATTATCTCTACAAAAAATAGTAATTTTCTCTACAAAAAATAGTAACACTTTACATCCCTTCTTCAAAAATATTCTATAATATTGTAGAAATTCTAAGTCATGTGAACAAAACAGAATTCTGCTATTGGCCAACGTTTTCTGACGTCGATCATAAACGGCCAGACAGCAGTAGCCGTTCGCCATGTTCACATAACAAAGCATGGTACATATACGAGTACCTATAACACATTATTATATTATAAGCACCGATGCGTTTGAGAAAATTTTAATAATAAATTTTATTGGTGGTAAGTACATTTATTATTGTTTCTGAATAGTTTACCTTTAGATAACTAATTTAAATAACCTTAGTAGATTATTTAAAAAAAAATAGTTGTGGCCAACGATCGAATGTTGTGCCCAACGATCGAATTTTGTGCCCAACGATCGAATTTTGTGCCAAGTTCAATGATGTTTTTTGTCTTAATTGTGACATACCTACTTTCTCATTTTTGTTAGTTATCTGACTTAGTCATTTAATATCCAAATCAGTGTAAAGGTGATAAATATCCCCGTTTTAAGGGTATGAACAATTCAATTGGTATTAATTTCATATTTTTCAGGTGCAGAAAAGCCAACTGAGACTGAGGGCGCTATTATTACTATTATTTATTACATAATGTAATTAAGAATTTGTGTCTTTTATATTAAAACAATAAATTAAATATTTTATTGAGGAACATTTTTTTCTAGGTTATAATTATAATAATTATGGAATACTACTACAAATTTTATTAAAATTTACTACAATTTGTATGAATTTTTACTATTTATTGTGTAAAATTTTCGTATTTATTTTCATAAAACGCAATACATTTTTAATATAAATTCATACAATGAATAGCAAAAATTATAACAATTTGTAGAACAATTCTTATGATGCATTTGGATCTTTTTACTAAATATTGTAGATAATAACTCTACAATACATTCTCCACAAATATTTGGAAATTTTTACTACAAATTGTCCCTGTCCCTATATGTACTATTTATTGTAGAGAAAAAATCTACAATTGTAGAAATTTGTTCCACAATTTTTTTTCCGTGTAAGCTTTGTTCCAGCGTCCAATGACCTGATTAGATTTTGAGCAGAGTCGGAACATCTGGGAGGTACTTTATGGGAGGCCGTTTTTATATTTTATGGAATATATCTGTTATTTATGTTTGGAGAAAAAAATTGTTCAAATAAAAGTTACTTCTAATAATATTATCTATAATTTCTGCTTTATGTCAAAATTTCCTGAAATGGTCCGTATTCGAGAAATTTGACCAAATGTGCAAATTCTGACTTTTATGAAAATTGTTAAACTAATAGTGGTTTGCGATATCGATCTCTATAATTTTTGTTTATGCATGATTTTTCTAAAATGGACCGTAATGAAAAAATTGTAGGAAATTTAAATTTTTCAGTATTTTCGTTTTCAATGAATATCTATAGAAAAATGTTTCGAGGTAGATGTATGTGGACATTGTATATATTTAGTTTATTCTCTAAACATTTATAGAGGTGCTACAATAGGTTGTATAAAATAACCGGAAAAAGCCTATAATAACTAGATAGGAAAGTAATGTGTTGGACACATCAGATTTTTATTAATTAAATATCTTGCTTTTGGAGGACGGACAAACGAAACTTTTGGTTAGACAAACGTGGACAAATCGTAAACAATAGTGAAAATAGTACCTATGTTAAGACGGAAAGTTGAGTTTTTCGGACAACCTGTAGAAGTTCGAATGTGTTTATATACAGGGTGTACTAATCTTGTGGAAAAGTTCGATATCATCCTTGTTGTAAGAGGTATAAAAAAAAATGTTTTCACAAAATGTATAGAGTGACTTGAGGGATACATTTTAAAATTACATAGAGGTATATAGGGCGTTGCATTACTCAGGTATGAACCAGACATATGTTTTTTTTTAACCAGAACACCAGTTTATTACTTTATATTTAGATTACCCTAATTTTTTCGTTCTTCTAATATCTGGTTTGTCTAGGTTATATAGGGTACTCTATAAGAAATTGGCATTTTAGTATGAAAATCGTAAGTAAATCAACGCCCTGTAGCCAATTACATACTGTGGAAAAAATAGTTTTTTACCTACACGAATTTTTTAATATGATATATTACATTTTTCTTTAGAAACGTTTTTATTTTATGCATACAGGGTGACACAATACTCGGACCCTTGATTTTCATGTTTTATTTAATTATCACACCCTAAATTTTATATCACCAGTAGAACACTCTGTACTAAGCCTTCCATTTTTATTAAGCATTCCCTATACCTAAAGTTAATATTTATCGATATTTGGTAACATTAAATGAAAATTGTGGTGTGATAAATGGACTTTTCATAAAAATAGAGGTTTAAATAGGCTTAACTTTCACTATTACTCTACTTCAAACCCACATTTTATAGTTACTTCGAATTAGAAATGTGTTTTAGTGTATCTATAGATATTCAAATGCTGAGAAATGTGAGTCAATAATTTGAACTTCGTTTACAACTCTGTATTAATATCATGAAAGATCACTTTGAACAACTTTTATAATTTTGTTTATTTTGTTTATTTTGTTTATTTTGTTTATTTTGTTTATTTTGTTTATTTTGTTTATTTTGTTTATTTTGTTTATTTTGTTTATTTTGTTTATTTTGTTTATTTTGTTTATTTTGTTTATTTTGTTTATTTTGTTTATTTTGTTTATTTTGTTTATTTTGTTTATTTTGTTTATTTTGTTTATTTTGTTTATTTTGTTTATTTTGTTTATTTTGTTTATTTTGTTTATTTTGTTTATTTTGTTTATTTTGTTTATTTTGTTTATTTTGTTTATTTTGTTTATTTTGTTTATTTTGTTTATTTTGTTTATTTTGTTTATTTTGTTTATTTTGTTTATTTTGTTTATTTTGTTTATTTTGTTTATTTTGTTTATTTTGTTTATTTTGTTTATTTTGTTTATTTTGTTTATTTTGTTTATTTTGTTTATTTTGTTTATTTTGTTTATTTTGTTTATTTTGTTTATTTTGTTTATTTTGTTTATTTTGTTTATTTTGTTTATTTTGTTTATTTTGTTTATTTTGTTTATTTTGTTTATTTTGTTTATTTTGTTTATTTTGTTTATTTTGTTTATTTTGTTTATTTTGTTTATTTTGTTTATTTTGTTTATTTTGTTTATTTTGTTTATTTTGTTTATTTTGTTTATTTTGTTTATTTTGTTTATTTTGTTTATTTTGTTTATTTTGTTTATTTTGTTTATTTTGTTTATTTTGTTTATTTTGTTTATTTTGTTTATTTTGTTTATTTTGTTTATTTTGTTTATTTTGTTTATTTTGTATTTTTATTTTTTATTTCAAACATTATTTTTTAAAGTTCACAAAGTTTAATTAATACTTTAGGTATAAGGTATCCTTAATAAAAATGGAAGGCTTTTTTCAGATGAATCTACTGGTAATAAAAAAATATAGGGTGTCCTATTTAAACAAAACATAAAAATCAAGGTTCTGAGACTTGAGCCACCCTGTATACAAATAAGCATAGAATAAAAACGTCTCTTAAGAAAAGTGTAATACATTTATTTCGTACCTGAGTCATGCAACACCCTGTATAGCTCTACGTAATTTTAAAATGTGTCCATTAAGTCACCTTACAAATTTTGTTATTACATTTTTTTAATGTCTTTTGCAACAAGGATGATATCGAACTTTTCCACGATTTTTACACTCTGTATATTAAAATTATAATATTTCCAATTTCTCTTTTTACCTACACACACGAGTTTCATTTCCCACTAGCACCTAAAATCCCAAGAACTACAAGAAAAAAAATATAAATTAAGGTGTAAGAAAAATTTTAGAAAAGGAAGCAGAGACTTCCTTTTATAAAGTACCAATATTACATTTATCAATTATGGTGTACTCATTTGCAGGAAGAGTGGAAATTATTAAGCTTTTTTCCAAAAGCAATGAATGTGAAAATCGAGTTGCGGAGCTGTTTAACCAACGGCATCCTGATATACATCTTTCTGGGAAAATTGTTTGCGAATTTGTGGCAACATTTCGGTTCACAACAAAACCTTGAAAATCCAGTATTAAATGAACCTATGGAGCTAGTAATATTGGTGCAAGTTACAGTAGATAGTACGCTGAGTACAAGACAATTGGCCATTGGAACGGGTGTGTCTTATACAAGTGTCCAACGGGTATTAAAAAAATACAAATTCCATCCTTATAAAATTCGCTTAGTACAAGAACTGAATGAAGACGACTTCGATCGTCGCTTGAAATTTTGCGAAATTATGAGTGAGCGAGCATTGAACAATGATAATTTTCTATGTAATGTGTTTTTCGGATGAGTGTTTTTTCTTCCTACACGGTTTAGTGAATCGCCACAACTGCCGTTACTGGGCTGACAGAAATCTAAGGATTTTCCACGAGACACACACACAACACCCCGAGAAGGTAAATATATGGACTGGTGCCTTTGGAAATTCCATTGTAGGCCCTTTTTTCCTTCCTGGAAATTTAACAGGCGATATGTACTTGGATTTACTACAAAATGCCATCCCCCAGCTGTAACAAATGTCATAGAGAACGACTCCGCATAAACGAACAGGACGGAGCTCCTCCGCATTAGTCGCTAAATGTGCACGTTGGCGGGCAGCACTTCGAGCATTTACTTGACTAATACGGTAAGCATTGAATCGCTTTTTGCTTTTTACGTCACACATTATTGTTTAACTTTCAAGGCTCCATAATTTTCTAAACGAGTGGCTCAATTTTCAAATACTCAACAGCTTTGTATAGGGAATGATAAGACCCTTTTTTCCTTCCTCTTTGAAAAAATTTGGAGGATGACACCCCTACTGAGTGGGTTAAAGGTTTTACTATGCTTTTTGCGTCAAAAAAACTTGACGTGTTTTTGGATTTCGTCGGAAAGTTCTTTTCCACCCTGTAATGCCTTGTGGTACGTTTTCGCTGGGCCACCCTGTATAATTCAAATATTGAACTGTTGCAAAAATGTGTTATTAGAAAAACGCCCACAGATATACTGTAAACTATACTCTTCAACTAATTTTAGTCAATATAGAATGTTTTGTAATTGTAAAAGAGACTTTTAGTTACATTTTTTTAAATAATTTGCTTAAGCAATATTAGTAATTTTTATTTTGTTTGGACCTATACTGTTGATACAATTAATACTATTTAGGTAGTAGTAATTTCTATTTATTCTTTTTAAAAAGTAATAAGTCACCTATTGGACTTCTAACTTAAAATAATATTTACGACTCAGTCCCAAAAAGTCAAGCGGCTCCGATTTCTAAACATTTTTTTTATTTCCAGTTTACTTAATTAATTCTGCTGGCTATATATATTTTTTCTATTGTAAAATAGTATTCCATAATTCAGTGCACATCAAATTTTAAGTATTTTTAATTGAATAAGAAAAAAGTAAATAATCTATATTTTTTGAATTTTGACATATAAAGTGACATTTTTTGTCATCGCAGCAAGGGTCAAAATGATCTACTTTACGCAACTAGTAGCATAATGTTGAACATTATGACACTTGTTTCGAAATAGCTATGTATGCTTATAAAATGGCACTTTGTAACGTGTTACATACAATATTTTTTTCTAATTTTGACTAGATTATATATAAAATTGTGTTTTGGCAAAACATTTTAGTTATAATACTCGTAACTAAATTATTTAATATAGTTTTATTAAAATTTATTTGTAAATGTAGACGAAATAAAAATAGAATAGTATATTGTGCAACAAGACGTGTGAACTTATGGCAAGAGCGAACACGAGTGTCATAATCATACGAGTGTGGAATAAGTTTTCTGCACAAGTGGCATACTATACTTTTTCTTTGACCATAATGACTGAAACCCAAATTTCACATTTTTTAAAATAATTTTATTAACTTTATTAACGATTTAAAATTAGAAATATTAAGAGGTGGTAAATATGTTTTATTTTTGTCACTTTTTAAATTTGTAACAGATTTGCTTTTCTTTAATCTAAATTTAATATAAATTTTCAAATGTATTCACTTATTTTTTTGTTATATATACCTATCTTACAATAGAAATTTGTAGTGTACCTACCCAGTTGCGATTTTTTAATTTTTTTATTAAACATCGAGTAAATTAACCATAATGTAGAAGATTTAAAAGGCTTCAATAGCTCCCCAAAATTAAACTATGTTCTGAAAAGGAGTTCACCTTATTTTGTTGACACCAATCCATAAATCGTGAATAAGCTAAGTTGTGTTTTTTCGCCGATGTTTGAGGCAATAAGTCTTCTGTAATGTTATTCGCTATTTCTTTAATATGTGATGGAGTATTATTATCACTACTATTACTCTCATTGTCTATTTTATTATTTGAAATTTTCAAAAATATCAAAATAAATTAAATGTCAATATTTTAAATCGGGTAATTTGATTTGAATTTTTTTTGTATTTTCTTTTATATATAGGCAACCAACATTACAGGACTTATAAATCATTTTTAGTTTTTTTATAAATTAAGTAAAATTTTTAGTATTTGGACGAATTATTTAGTTAAATAGGTATGTACTTAAAATATATTAATGGTTTTTCATTCGTATTAAAGGTTATACGACAATTTATTCGATGAACTAGACAGTGTGGAATTACCGTGTGGATTAATATTTCCACACTAATTATAGATGTACACGGAATTGCCTATTTTGACGCTAAGAGGGAAAGCCCACTCATGCGACACGTCGCGCGCGACTGATCGCGAGGCATCTCGCCCGGCAATACTTTAGATGTTTTTAAATGACTCAAAGCCCATTAACGCAGTTCTGTCGCGTGGTCGCACGCGGCTGAAAATTAAAAATGACAATCCCGCGATTTTCCTGCCGCACGCGGCCAGCTTTATCATGGATTCATATGGAGCATCACTCATACAAACGTCAAGTCGCGTGCGAAACGCCAGTTGAGAGTTGGTGTTTCGTGTTAACTTTTCGACAGTTCCAGTAAAAAAATGTCCGACAGTTGTATTGATATAGATGAATTTATATCCGATATTCAAGACCGACCTCAAATATCGAACAGTTAATTAAAATAAAATAGCGAAAAAAATATTTGTTCGGGAATCTGCGCTAGCAGTTCGTCAAATGACACGCCTCTCATTCTGAAATATTTGAAGAACTTATCTTCGTGTTGGCGTAAATCCTTATGTAATAAATTAAATGCGCCTTTTACATAAGGGTCTATAAATAATGGATGAACCCAGTACCTACGTCGTTTCAATTTTTTCCGCCGACGAACAAAATAAAACAACACCGTTACTACTTCTTCCACCTCTATTTTGATACTGAACGTCTGTGTCGATGCTTGTTGTCTGTTAAAAATCGCATCTAAAAAATCGCATGCGGCAGGTCGCGCGCGACATGTCGCGTGAGTGGGCTTTTCCTCTTAAAAAACAATTCGGAATATGTGATTTTCTGTAGTGGTCGTCGTAGTAGTTTGTGCAATAAGAGTGGATATGATGGCCATATCGCACGAAGACGAAATTTGAACACGACGCCGTAGGCGGAGTGCTCAATCATCTGAGTGTGATGTGGACAATACTATTGAGTTGTACAGTATATTTTTTCTACGACCCACTTACAAAAATTCACAAATAAAAGAATTTTAGGTTATTAAGACAAAATAACCTATTTTAAAATAATTTATGACTTTTAATAATTTTTAAAATAAAATACACCAAAAATAAAGAGTTAATTTAAAAGTTTCCAGCCGAGGCTCGAACTTGGGTTTCTCGCGTGGAAGACAGATACTCTCACCACCCATGCACCGGCATATTTGGGAAATTTTTTTAATACTCTTAATTAACAAATTATTTATAATTATGGTATAAATAAAAATAGAAACGCTATTATTTATCGATTCTATACATAAGAACAACTCATTTTTGACGTATATTTAATCTTAATAACTAAAAAAATATATTGACAATTAGTTTGACAGAATTGTCACTTATATAAAATTTAAAATATAATGATAGCCAGCTGACTATGAACTGTGATTGGTGAATTTATATTTTTTCAGTTTCTTACTAGGTAGAATGAATATAAAATTGAATCGTTCAGTTGAACGCAAATTGCATACGTTTTCGTTTTGTAGTCTGTGCTTAGATTATCTAATATCCATGTGGGTGTAGAAAATTGTAGTTTGTGCAACAAGAGTAAATATGGACAGTCCATTCGAATTATATAGTTTATTTTTTCTACCACCCACTAACGAAAATCTACAAAGCTTACATTTTATTTTATATTTTATAAATTACACAAGTTTACAAATTCCGGTCAACTTTTGGATCAGAGCAGATGAGAACAAATCTTGACGTTATTTGAGGTGCTGAATTCAAATCCGGGTTTCGTTTTTCAAAATTGGTTCTAGTTTGTGAGTTTGCGCATGTTGGCAGCACTGCGCTATCATAATGACAATCAGCTGTTGGCGTCGCTACAAACATTATTTAATTTGTATTTTTAAAGTTTTTTTTTTTAATCCAAAACGTGTGAAAATGCAAAGACGGAATTATTGATTCAAAGTGCTTTTGTTATGTTTGCGGATGTTATATGATTAGAAAAAGTGGCAAAGTTATTACTAATGTGATCAGATGCATATTTTTATTATTTTGGTTTCTCTGTATCAAACACTCACAAGCCGTGGGTACCGAAATTGTTTTGTAACGCGTGTAGCACAATATTATACAAGTGGTCACGCGGTAAAAAAGTATGTTTTTCATTTCTTTTGCCAATGTTATGGAGAGAGCCGAAAAATCATGTAGATGATTGTTACTTTTGCTTGATAAATGTCGTCGGTCTAAATGCAAAAAACTAGCAAAATATAAATATCCTGAAGTATCATCAGTATCTAAGCCAGTTCCCCGTGCGAGCAATGATCCTTGGCCAATTTGTCCAGGTACGAGTGCAAATTTCACGAAAACTTGTAGTTCGTCACCGACGAATAGTGGAAGCGATTTTTACATAGATGAAAAACATTTAGTTTCGCAAAGTGAACTCAATGATTTGGTTCGTGATTTGAATTTATCAAAACAAAAATCAGAATTGCTCGCATCACGGATGCAGGAGTGGAAATATCTTAACACTCAAACAAAAGTCACTGTATAGAGAATCAGAAATGAGGCGCTTCTACCGTTTTTTAAAAAAAGATGAGAATATATGCTTCTGCTATGACAACAACGGTTTGTTTGATGCGATGAATACACCATAAGATGTAAATGAATGGCGTTTGTTCATAGATGGTTTAAAATACAGCCTGAAAGTTGCTCTAATACACAATGGAAATATAAAACCATCAATTCCGATTGCTCATGCAGTACAAACGAAGGAATGCTACGATACAATATATAAAATTTTGACCAAGATTATATATAAAGAGCATCAATGGAAAATTTGTGGAGATTTGAAGGTTTGAAAATAAATTTCAATTCAATTTTAAAGAATAAATGATCTATATACTATTCCAACAGGTTGTTGGTCTCTTGATGGGGATGAAATCTGGTTTTACCAAATTTTTCTGTTTTTTGTATCTGTGGGATAGCCGTGCAACTGACTAAAATTATGTGAAAAAAGATTGGCCAAGCCGTACTAATTATGAACCAGGAAAACAAAACGTCTCTTCTATACCACTTGTGAACCCACAGAACATTTTCTTGCCACCTCTCCACATAGATCTTGGCCTTATCAAAAACTTTGTCAAAGCGCTCGACCGTGAAGGACCGGCTTTTGAGTACTTTACCAAGTTATTTCCCAAATTGTCGTATGCCAAAATCAAAGAGGGAATATTTGTCGGACTTGATATTCGAAAATTAATGGCCGACAGAAACTTTACAAAATGTTTAACGCCCAATGAAGCAGCAGCATGGGTATCATTTCAAGATGTTGTTCACAACTTTCTCGGTAACCGCAAATCCCAGTATTTCAAGCAGATAATCGACAGTTTGTTGCAAAATTATTGCAAGATTGGAGCTCGAATGTCTCTCAAAATACATTTTCTGCATTCCCATCTCAAATTTTTTCCTGAAAACTTGGGTCATACAAGCGACGAGCAAGGAGAGCGACTACACCAAGATTCGGCGGAAATCGATACCAAAGATTTTGGGACGAGGGCATGATAAGCGACTACTGTTGGACTTTAATGCGTGAAACAGATCCCAAACAGTACAAGCGACTCAGTTCGACTGCTCTTCATTTCTAATTTAACACTTTTTAATGAATAAAATGGAGATTAATTTTCAAAAATTGTAAAAAATGTGTTTATTTAATATCTCGAAAACTAGAACCAATATCAAAAAACGAAGTCTAGATTCGGATTCAGCGCCCTAAATAATCTTAGAAGCGGCTTTTGGTTGCTTAGATCCAAAACCGTGTATACTTGTGTTATTAAGACAAAATAACCAATTTTAAAATAATTTATGATTTTTACTATTTTATAAAATAAAATTACCGCAAAAAAATATTTTTTTAATTACTCTTCAGCCCAGATTTGAACCTGAACCTCTCGAGTAGCAGCCAAACGCCCTTTTAGTTTTAATACTCGTAATTGAATTAGTTTCATACAGTCTGATTAAAATTTATGATTAATTTGTAAATATAGACGAACTCAAAATAGAATTGCTATTATTTATAGATGCTACACAAGAATAACTAATTTTTATGTATATTTAATGTCCTTTCACAGTGCTAAAAATACATTGATAACTGAATGTAAAATGTAATTTAAATATGCTATTGCTTTCCAGAGCCTACTTAGACTGGTAATGTTTTTGAGCATTCAGAAAACCAATATTTTTTTGACATGTGTTATTTTTATCCGAAAAAAACTGCAATTAATTCCACAAAACGTCGTTCACGTAACCAATCCGCTCTCCTGCATTTTCCTGTATTTATTTACTAACCAACATCGGCATTATGAAAGAGTGTATGGATGCCATTAGAAATGTCAATATGTACGTATACGTTAAGTGAAATAATTATATATGTAATCGGGCACGAACTCTTCCGGAATATTGATCGGGGGGAAACACATTTGTGTCAAAGTTCGGTTGAGGTCATTTTAAAGCCCCAGTTGTTCGGCCTCGCCGGTCGTAGTACATTCACTCCGAACTATAACGATGATCACTTTGAAAAATCGCTTTGGACTATTAAGAGGATCTACGCTACGATCTCCAATTCGGATAGAGCTATTTTTAATCCGTATTAGAGATGAATGAATGATGAAATTATATAAAGAAAACCTACAGGTATTTTAGAAAATAAAAATATTTATTTATTGTTTCGGCCTTTACTTGATGAAAATCCATTTTATCTTGAATAAGTAAAACCAAATTTGGTAGATTTTCACAAAACGTTTATTTTAAAAAATAAAAATTAAAAACACTACACATGACATGTTTCGAAGTACAACTTCTTTTTTTGAATTTGAAAATATTAATATACAAGAAAAATAAAGAATAAAAAATAAAAACTGGGGGAATGATGCACATACTAAATATGAGGTGAAGAGTTGAAAGAATACATCAGTGTGTAAAAAATGAAAATAGTTATTGAACACAGCGACCTTAAAATTTTTTGTGTATTACCAATCATGTAATAGAGAATAAAATTATAAACTTACATCTAGTAGATACCACCTTAGATAAAATAAATACATTTGGACGTTACAGGTATTACAAAAACATTCCAAAAAGGTTAATTTGGTTAACGAAACATTAGTTAAACCATATTGATATTGTGATAGACAAATTACTTATCTACTTTAAAATTGATTTATTGAAGATCATCACCTGTAAGTGATGAGCTTCCAAGTGGTAGACACATGACATATTAAAAATACATTGACAGAATGAAGTGAATGGTGAATGGTTCGAGAGTCAACCGAACTGAATCAATCCAGAATCATCAAAAATAAATAATGTATTACATTTTAAGGGCTATACTTCGGGCTTTATGGTAATTAACCGAAAAAACCGAGACATGGTTAGTTTGGAAGACTATTGCTTTTCTAAGTGGAAACATACTGTTGGGGTGTGGGGGTATGTTGTGGAGGGGTTGCTGGTTTTTAATTCATGATTATCCTCATCTGATGTTCGGTTGCCGGCATTATACTGTAATATCGTATTTGTGAGTGATTCCGGTATATCTGACCTTTGTACCGTGATGCTGATCTGTGGATCACTAGCAATATTGATTTGTCCATCATTAGGGTTGCTAAAATTTGGATATTCTCCATATTTTTTAAAATGGTGCCAAATTTTATTCTAGCACATCTTTTGGCTCTTGATATTAAAGAGCCTCAGTCGCTTTCAGCCCAAAACCAAAATCCAAGACCCTTGCGATAACTTCTTTGGGTAGTTCTAGCCTTTTGAAAGTGATCGTGGTAGGGTTCACTAGGTGAGTGGTATAGCTTCATTGAAAAATTTGTGTCCTACCCACTTTCTTGGGTATTGCTCGCCTTGTCACCTGATTTTCTGTCTACCGTACCGCTGATTTCGATTTCAGTGCCTTCTGTTTATGGTTTCTTAGAGGTAGGGTTATTGTCCTTGTCGGCTTTTTCATTAAAATCTGACTCTATATTTACATCTTTTTCTGACTCAGCTTCGCTATCAAAGTCATAATTCTGGTAGATGACTCAGAGATAGCAGAGAAGCAAGAAATCAGTTAAATAGACTACCTGTAAAGACCTTGTATAAGGTGCCACGAACGGTTTCGAAAAGAAAAAAATTTACGGTAATACAATGAACTATGTACCAACACAGAAGAAAAAGAAAAGAACAATTGCAATAACATGTAATCAAGGAATTATGATAGTTATAATAGCAACAAATTTAGAAGAAACACTACATCAATATGGAATCAAGGAATTATGATACCAACAAATTTAGATGAATAGGACTGGAGAGACCTAAAGATAACGAAATATGTACTAATACAAAACAGACTGAAAATAAGACCTATAACATGATAACAAGGAATTGGATTAGCCATTGTAGTGATAAATAATTTGAGTTGTATTTTTATTTCACCTGTCATTTTCATGGTTTAGACAGGCTAGATAAAATAAAAATATCTCTCGTAGATATATTACAGCAAGATTGTCTACACGATACGTAATTAGTTGTTATTAATGTTTACTTTATTAGATTTTATTCTTGTTCCTGGTTAAAATCTTCTCAGCGTCTGTCAGCGCATGACTCATAAGTTGTTGCAATTTTACCAGTGTTAGTGGTAAACAAGTAAACGTTTAACAGGTACGGATCTAAAAGTGATTAATGGAAATAAATGTCAAGCAATAAATTAATTTGTAGTATTATTTTAGTTTTTCTTTTTTAATTTATTATTTTATTTGCTCTAAAAGAGAATGGTTTAAAAAGTACCTTAAAAAAGATAATAATAATAACCCGTCCACATCATCGCCCCGATTTAAATCGCTTTGACCTTTCCTTTTTTCAAATTTAAAAGTGATCTACTTACTAGTTTTAAAAATATAATGAGATTAAATTAATGTAAAAGGGAATTGTGGACGCAAGACAATATTAATTATCAGTATACCCTAGTATACGATATAAAATAAATATGACGAATTTTCTATCGGTTTTCAATAAATTTAATATTTCGATAAAAATTTTGTTGAATTCAATTTACAAAAATACGTTGTTAGATAAAATGCTATATTTCAGTAGATATTGTCAATCATTCGTGATTTTTAGCATTACTTTACAACCAAAATAATCATTCAAATACAATGTGTGCCATAAAGTTGGATCCATATGGGATTTTTTATCAAAATAAAGATTGGAAAAAACATCGTAGGGCAATCCCCTTTGATTATTTAAAAACAATAGTAATTTGTCAAATTCGCATTAAAAAAAGCCAGATTTCAAAGATTTTTCAAAAATATTGCGAATTTGATTGATAACTAATGTGAGTAGCCAACTTTGATATAAGCTATTTAAAGTTTTTAAATAAGCAGAGGTGAATGCCCTACGACGTTCTTTTTCCAATTGTAATAATAAAATAAATCCCATATGAATCCAACTTTATGACACACACTGTATATCAATATTTAGATATAACCTACCTAAAATATTCATTATACCTAAAGTTTAGATGATAAACTTTGCAGTGTCTAAAGTGACTTGGTAAACTACGTAAATTCGTTTTTGCAGGAATACAAGTTTTTAATAATTAAATTAATAGATATATTTCAAATGAAAATAAAACAAATTTGGCATCAATTAATAATTAACTTTTATATTCTTCGAACAGTTTTTCTGTTAAGTTGAATATACTTTGCAGGAATATTAGGTACAATCAAAAAAAATTGTGGTTAGAGAACCTCTATTTAAACAAAACAAAAAATATTTTTATGTTGATATCTTAAACTAAAGGTACTAAAATATTTTCTAATTTCTGTAATACATTTTATATAGAAACAGCATTTTTAATTTCAACACAATTCAAAATATGGTAAGTACCCTATTTTAAAAATTACTGCAATTTTTTTCTACTTTAAACTCTGAATTTTCAAGAAAAACAACTGGTTACTTCAATAGTTTATTTAAAAATGTCTGGAATTATTTTCATGTAGATAATGAATCAATCTTAAACAAAAACAATCTAACCAAAGTTTTAATGTAAAAATTTGTAATGTGTACAACTTCTGCAAACTAACTTCTAAACTGCGTAAAATATGTTCAGCAGGAATAGCACCCGTTTAACAATTAATTTATTTTACTTTAAAATATATTGTTAGTGTAGTGATTAAATTAAAAGCTTATATAAAACTTTTTTTGACATTTTGCAGAAATATAAGAATTAAAACCAACATTGTGTTTTATAACCTCAAATTAAATAAAAAATTAAAATATATTTAAAACTAAAATAAAGTGCCCATTTTTAAATATCTGTTAAAGTTTTAGGTAAATATTATTTTTAAACTAAAAAAAAAAAAAAAAAACTCTGTAATACTTTTAATTGAAACGTAAACAGCAGAAATTAAAAGTGCATTTTAAATATGACAATATGTAATTAAAAATATATTAAATACCTATTTTAAACTTCGTGCAAAAAACTGCGTACCTTTATCTTCAAGGGTAAAAAAGAATCCTTTCTGTTAAAAACCACATTTCCAAGAATTTTTTTGAAAGCAATGAAAAAGATTTGTATCGAACGTGTACGCAATATTTACAAATAAATGCGCAAATAAAGCACTACGCAAATTAAACGCAGTTTGAAATTGGTGTATTTAATGTGCGAACGGACCAAAAATGGTATCTCACCTAAAGAGTACATCCTTTTCCATTGATCACAGCTAGTATCCATTCACAAAAATACAAAAAAAACTACGCGCAAACTATCATATCATCTCGTATAGTAAATAACAATACTACGGTGCAAGTGCGCTGCCAACATAACGAAAACCACAATTCCCTAGACACTCTCGCAACACGTGAGTATAAGCATTAGAAAGTGCGAAGCAGGCTGGTAAGGTAGAGCGCCATGGCGTGCCAAGATCGACCGAGCTTCTTAACGGTAAGAGTTGTACTACAGAAACAGTTGAGGAACGGCTAGGCTCTCGCCATTATTGTTGCAGGTAAAAAGTAGGCCGACGACTATGCGATTTGCAGGCTCTCGACTGCCTACCGAGATCAGAACGGGAGTTTGTTTTGTGGGGGAGAGGGGGGCAATGGACGGAGCATCTTCGGTCTTCTTCTAATTGCCCATTCGAAATGGAGATGTATGTGTGTGACGTTGAGTCATCTACTTCCTGGTGATTTGTTTCCGGTAAAATGTGTTGTTTTCCAGATGCGAAATCACTCAAGATTAAATTTGTTTCCCGCCATAATAAGTGTTCTACATTTTGAAATTTGGGAAAATGAATTCTCAAATTAAAATTTTTGTTGTCACGAATACTTTTTTTTAATTTCTTGAAAATTTCCTGTTGATAGTCTGGTTAACTGCCACTTCCAAAGTCATATAATTTAATTACAAAAAATAAAAATCCTGATGATATTTATAATTTTTATAGGGTTTTCCAGGGGGTTCTAAAGTTTTAACAGTGTGTTAAAGTTTTCTTTAACATTTTTACCATTTTTTAATGGTTTTTGTAATGTATCTTTATTAAAGTTCCTTCAAATAATTACTTTTGGGTGGATAACTTTTGTATTTGTGAGTTTTTAGTTCTTTGTTTATATTTATTTTTCTAGAGAAAATTTATACATTTTTGGTGGTAATAATGTTTTCTGGTTTTCTATAGTTTTATCTTACGAATTTTCATTTTTTCTTGTGATTTGTACTCCTTTTCGGTTAGGCATTTTCACAGCATTTTTTAGGAGCATGTTCTTAGTTTTATTTTAATTATTTTTGTGGTGTTTTTGTTTTTTAAAATTATTTTTTTTGTTTTTTTTTTAATTTTTTTTTTTATTTTTTTTATTTTTTTTTGAATATATATCGTTTTTCTAAAACACTTTTATGTTTCTTTTCAAAGGTGATTTCTGAATGTTTCTTATTTTCTTATTAAGTTTTTTTAGTATTTTTTCTGTTTGTTGGAGTATTTTCTAGGATTATATTGTAGCCTTTATGGCAACTATTTAAATTCAAAGAGCCTTTAATCTAGGCAGAGATCTGTTCCTTAAAAATTACAGTACTTGTTTCATGGTACATTGTTTATTTACATAAATTAATATACGAACAGTCACTCAAAATACCTAAAGTATTTGATAACAAGATTTGTGTAATAATTTTTTAAATGCAAATGCAATGCGTCATATAATTTAGGACCACACGTGTAACCCTGAACTTGTTTTTTTCGCCAAGATCAAGGTGCCGGAAGATGGGTTCCGTGAATTTGTGGGTATTTATATAAATATGATTGTTCATTTTGGTGTTTTATTTATCTACTAGCATAACATACCGCCATATACACACATGCGTAGTATCTAAATGGCGCTTTCCCAAAGAAGTATTATGTTAAATTAGGTGAGAGTCAGACGATCGATAATTTTTATCTGGATAAACTATTTTAGAAATGAATTATTAGGAAATATTTTCGATGATACTGAATATACTGGGTAGTTAGGTTAAAAGGCTTCGCATTGAATGGCTTAATTGATTGCTTTAATTTTTTTTTACAGCAATATTAGATTATATTCAACATTATCAAAATAATTAGTAAAAAAAAATAAATTTCTCATTAAATACGTTCGAAATAACCTTCTGATGAATGGTAAATTTTTTAGTTTGAAAAATAAATTATTTTTAGCTCCAAAATTAGACAAAATCGGACAATGAAACACCCTGTACGATTTGAAAACCATACCAAATTATTCGAATGTTCGTATTTATCATTGGTGAGCAAACAACTGATTAAATAGTTTTTAACCTAATTTTGATAAAGATATGACTCTGTGTGCAGTAAACACAAAAATAGTAAAAACTTGAACTTAGCGCGATTCGGTTCGTGCTGGGGCTATTCTATCACAATTATTATCAGTTTGTTATCATATCGCTCGCTTATAAGCGGAATACCTAATGTGGTATATATACAGGAAGGACAGTTAAAAATTACTTCGACAAATAGCTATTTATTTACAGGAGTACATAACAAAGAAGTAAAAATACTGTCAGTAAAGTGAAAAAATACTGTAGGTAAAGGAAAAATAACTACCAGTAAAATAAAAAGTAGTTTTCGTAAAGTAAACAAATACCTACTGTCAATAAGGAAAAAATTACTGTTCGTTAAGTAAAAAGTACCTACTGTTCGTTAAGTAAAAAGTACCCACTGCTCGTTACGTAAAAAGGTTTGTTCGTGTAAAAAAAAGCCTATCAGTAAAGTACAAATACTGCAAATAAAGTAAAAAATATTGCCAATAAAGTAAAAAATACTGTTAATAACGTCAAAGCATCTGCAAAAAAGTTAAAAGTACTTTTTAATAAGTGAAAAGTACATACTAACAGTAAAGTAAAAATTGCTATTCGTAAATTAACAATTACTGCTAGTAAAGTAAAAATGTATTTAAAAAGTAAAAATTACTGTTCGTAAAGTAAAAAGTAATGCCAATAAGATAATATGTACTACCACTTTAAAATCTACCTTTATGAACCCAACAGTCCAACACAAACTAATTGTTTTGAACAAATACGGCATACTTTGAATAATAATTTTACAAATTTTAGTACCTTAGAGAGTTTGAAAAGTGTTAGTTATTTTAGTTATGACTATGCAGTTAATTGATAAAAAAACAGTAAAAGACAGTAATAAAAAACTAGTTATGGAAAATGAAATAATTCATAAAAAAAATTGTTAGCACTGTTACTTTAATATTTTTGCATTTTTCAAAACTATATAACTCTTTCTCTCCCTATATGTGATTTCCGAAGTATATATTTTTGTTGATGTAATCTTGTTGTTGGGATATATTGCGATATTATTGTATGGATCGACTTTTTGACTCACTATGTGTATTTTTTAAAAGTAAAAAATATCATTTCACATACTTACATAACAATTTATTAAAATCAATTAAAATAAACAGAATAATGGTTTTAACTGATTATTTAACACTATAATATATAAACCAATGACATTAATCTTTTATTCCAACATAAGCCGATCAAAACAAATTTTATCTAAAAACACTGCATGCTGCAGTGTTTTCAGTAAATCCCGATTGGATTTAAAAAAATCAATCCATTACCAAAGTAAGATATCAATGATTTAGGCGAAACGTCAGTGTTAAGTTTGAAGGAAAACTGGTCACAAATCGTTTTGATTGTTGAAATATATGTTTTAAATAAAGAATTAACTTCATCTTACGAAAACATAGCAAATGTTGTTTATTAAAGTTAGGTTTATATTGTTAAATAATTTTTCCAAACACCACGCGAGGTGAGATTTTTTTTGAGAATATTTTGTAGATTTATTACAAATTATGTAAATTTTTCTCAACAAAATCTTTCTGAAATACCAATTGATTGACGCCTCGTGGTATTTTAAGGAGGATTTTGTTTCTTGAAATTTAAACGCATAATTTCCAAAGAAACAAAAAAATGTTATCAAAAAATTATCACCTCTTGTAGTATTACCCTTGAAAATACCTTAAAATGTACTAAAAATTATATCTTGGTTTGGCTCTAGTATTTTACATTTTCTACTATTTTCAAATCAGAACGAACTGTTTCAACTAACTAAATAAATTTAATAAAGTAGAATAAATAAATTTTGCCTTATACGTATGCTTAAATGTCCTACAAATTAAGAAAAAAGCTACAAGACACATGATTAAATATTTCTGTACAAAATTCTTATATTCCTTTTTATATAAATAAGTATTAATTGAATCTCTTCCATCGCAAATTACTGACATATATAATTTTTGTTCTGAATGAAACCTAGATAAGTATTGGCCTTTTATGTTGATAGATCACGATGACATTATACAGAAAAATTGCGTCAAATTATAAAAAAGACCGACATAAAAATCCTTCGCCAAAATTTGCAATTTCAAAAACAATTTTGAATTTTTTAAGTGCATCCACCAATTTATATACGGCGCTGGCCTACGTGTAATACTTCAATAACTTTTATCGTAATCGATTAATTTTTATTTACAATTAAGAAAAATGTTAGTTTTAAAGTTGTTCAAGTACATTTTTTACTTCTAAGTTTTTTAAACAGAATTTGTTAGTTTAAAAACATTTTGCCTTGGAGAAATTTTAACGCTCGATCACAAAAGAAACCGTCTGAGTTTGAAATACTCAATTTTGAATGAGTGGGCGAAACAATTTTTTATTATTGACGCATGATAATGCTAATTTGTCAAAAATTAATAGGATTACTTCAATTTTCATTTCAACTATTGAAAAATTGAAGAACATTTTTTATCTCCTTTTTATTATTTATAAAATTGGGCAAATTGTTCGTGATTTCCCGAAATTTTTCTACTAATATTTTGCAAAAACTAGATACCACGTCAATTTAACAATTTTTCTTTAAAGTTATTAACAAATATTGGAAAAGGTATGCATAAAATATGTACAGAAAATACGTAATTGTTAAACAATGAAAGAAAGTACTTTTTAATGCTAGTTATAATAGTTTCCGCTGGTGGGTCTGCAGGCGACCTTCTTAGCACAACGGTCGTGCGAATCGCGACAGAATCAAAATTGCCATGACTTGTCAATTAGAATTTCTCGAGGTTTGCTTTAATAAAGTTTTTCGTGATGCATTATTATTCTGGTAAGTATTATGATTCTAAAAAAAAATTTCAACTTTATTTCAAACTTATATTTGGTGTGCTACAGAGCTCTAATTCCAGACCACTTCTCTTATTATTTATTATAATGATCTGCCAAGTAATTTATACCTACTTTGGTTATAGATTTTTTGCAGATAGTGAATTCTAGTCGGTTGCAGATGTAGTGTACCTGTTTATTTTATGTTACTGTTAGTTGAGTTTAGATTTGACAGAATATGTAAACAGTATAGATTGTTAGAAGTATACGTATATATTTAATCAGACTATTGTAGTCTCTTATTCGTACCTAAATTAACTATTATCACTACCAGTTAAGTATGTGCAACCCTACAAATTGGTTATATCTAAAACGAGTATCCCGTCTTCCACAAAATTTTTAACTATAGAAAATAAAATCACTTAACTCATTTGGGACTTCCTTCATTTAACTTCTCCTCCGGACTTATCCTTACCTAGGACATATCACCAAATCCCCATGGCTGGAGAAGATATTCATAAAGCCGCTATTGAAATATTCGAATTCCTTCATATGCCGTTCGGATTAAAAAAAGTGGCCTAAACCTTCCAAAGATTTATTAAGTTATACGAGGACTAAACTTCTGATATATCTACATGGATGACGCTTTACTAGCTAGTAAAAATAATGGAGAACATCTTCAACACTTACCAATTTTTTTTAGAAAGGCCAAATTCTTTCAAAATTTACCTTAACCTTAGTAAGAGCGTTTTTGGAGTTCTTCAAATAAATTTTCTAGGATATTTAGTATCTAAAAAAGACAATCTGCTATCAGAAAAGCATATAAAAATGATTTAAACATTTCCTTGCCCTTAGACTCTTAAAAAACCACAGCGCTTCGTTGGAATGATAAACTTTTATGGTCGGTTTCATTCCAAATTTTGCAAATTTTTGAATGCCGCTAGACGAGTTTATATCTTTATAAAATCAGTATGACAAAACGATATCACAATGATCACAAATACTCGTATATGATTAGTTTCGTAGCAGCAGAAAACGCTCTAGCCCAAGTATCAATATTAGTACACCCTCATCAAAACTTCAAGTTAGTTTTCAGCTAATTAAAGTTAATACACACTAAAGCTCCTACTGGAAAATAGTTAGTAAAGGCCTTTTCGAACACATTCATTTCAATTTAGTTTAGCTCTTGACTAAATCAGGATGATGTAGTTATATTATGACTGTAGTCAAACGGTTTACGAGGTGCCCTGAAGCATACCCTCTTAGTTATATTAGTGTCGAAAATATTGCTAAAACTATATTCCAACAATATTTCTCCAGAATTGGTATCACACATACCTTCACGACTGACCAGGGTGGGCAGTTATAATCTAAATTATTAGCGCAATTTACAAAATTCTTTGGTTGTCATAAAATTCATACATCTGCCTATTCCCACATAGTAATGGTATAGTTGACAGCTTTCATTACACTATGAAGTCTGTACTAATAGAAAAAACACCACCAACTGGAAAGAAGAAATAATTTTAATTTTATTCGACATTCTCGTCGCAGACAAAGAGAAGCTGAACTCGTATATGGCCTGCCCAGCGAATTTTTCTACCAGAATCAGAATGTCATTGAGAGTAACCCTTTATTTTCAATAATATTAAGCCAACAATTACAAGATATCCTTTAACTCACACCACATTTATTTCATCAAAATTAGACACCTGTGAGTACGTTTTTATTAAAAAAAAGTTTTAGAAATTAATTACTGACAATTTTTAAAGGGCCTTTTAGAGTTATGAAACTTTTTGATAAGAAATTTTTCAATAAAGACAATAGAGAATACGTTGTTAGGTTTGACAGAATAAAACCAGCATTTATCCTATCAAAAAATATCTCTGAACTAGATTTAGGTAAACCCATATTTGATTTTAATTGTGGCACCGATCTTGCGGTTGCTGCACGCATCTGCTTTTTTATGTTATGCCATATCTCTATGAGCTGAATGGATTTATAATTTATGACTTCAAGAGAAAACTCCTGAAAAATATCAAATTAATTTTTTGAGATGGACTGACAACTACACATATACATATAGAGTAACGAAAAGTGTGGCAACAAGGTATTTTCTTTGAAATGAATGAATGAATGTACAATTATTAAATTGTAGGGTGATGAATGGGATGATATTTTGCATTTTTTAGAGGATATATCATATTTATGTGATGTTTACTGTACCGCCCCAGCTTAAATTTTTTTAAATGACAACGTAGGTCTAGTGATATATAAAAAAAGCGTATTTTTTCTCTTTTTAAGATCTCATCACCTTAAAATACCTTGTTGCTAGACAGAAAAATATATGTATATGCCATTTATCACCCTACAATTTCAAAATTATACATTCATTCATTTCAAAGAAAATACCTTGGTGCTTGACTTTTTTGCTACCCCTTACATTTCAACTCTCTGTTGTCGATCAGTTAGCAACTTTTTATGATGCTAGTACTATTAGTAAAGCAAAAAGTACATCTGGCAGTACAGTAAAAAATATTGTCAGTAAAGTGAAGTAAAATGTACTCTCAGTACACAAAAAAATATTGTTACTAAAATAAAAGGTACATGCTGTTAGTGAAGTAAAAAGTAGTCAGTAAAGTGAAGTAAAATGTGCTCTTAGTAAAGTAATTAGTGTCCGGCCAAAACACGATTTTATAAACGAAACAAAAAACGAAACCGGCTCCTTTCTTAGTTTCGGCCGACATGTATAAGTCAAAACTAAAGGTAAGATTATGTGAATATCACGATGTCGCCACATATAACCCTCCCGCTCAATAAATTATTTAATCTATATAAAATAAAAAAAAATAAAACTAACCATAAGTTATTGGGTTTAATACAAAAGAAACTGGTTTCTGAACAACACTATGAACAATATCTTGCCAATAAAAAAGCTGGTTTCAAGCTATCTATGTTAATTAATAATTTTTTGCCATTAATTAAAACTTTTGACATCTTATCGTTTTTACTGATAACCTTATACATATGGCCCTTTAAAAGGGGGTTAATGAAGGTTTGATACCCTAAACCTTAACAAAAACGAAATAATTTTTGATCAATTCTGGTGAAATAAAAATGTTCGTTGTGCCGTGTCTAGTTACTTTAGGTGGTTTAATATTACCAACATTTTCTTGTAATTTAATTAAAAATTAATCAGTATCAAAAGTGCTATTATGGATAAAAAAAATCACCTGGTAATCTTAATGTTTTCTCATAAACTAATTCAGCGGAAGAACATTTTAAATCTTCCTTTACCGCAGTTTTCAAACCTAATAGAATTAGAGGCAACTAATCTTTCCAATTATTATGACGTTTGGGTTTAGGAAAATTTTTAATGCATTCGATTTTTATGTCTAAAGGTGATAGCCCTTCAGAACTAGTGTTACACTAACTACTATTATTTACGTTGAACTGAGTTGTCTAAATAAATTAGTGGAATTTTCTTTTGTTTTATATTTTATTTTGTTATGTTAGTCCTATAACCTCGCAGCCGTCGATTAAATATTATTTTATTTAGGGCTTAATTTGTCATTATTTTGGAAATTAAAAAAGAGATACTTTTAATGTCCTATGGAAACGTTCTACCATTCCGTTTGATAGGTAATGGAATGTAAATTTTTGAAACCTAATTTTTTGCTAAATTCTTTAAATAAATCCAGCTATACATATAATTATTTATTGAAGTTTTGATAATTACTTCTGTGGTAATTGTTACTAAAGGGTAAGCTTTTACCCACCTAGTGTATCTATTTATAAGAGTTAATAGATATGAACAACCTCCTGAAGGCTTAAGAGGTCCACAATATCTATATAAATAGGTTGGAACATACCTTTTAGAATTGACAATTCACTTGGAGCTGATTTTGTATGTCTTAAAATGTTAGCTTTTTGACAATTGGTACAAGACTTTGACAAGGAATATATATCTTTACTCATCCTAAGCCAAAAATATCTATTTTTTTTCTAATTATTAAAGTACTCTTACCTCTTGTATGTGCCAAGTTGTGTACTTTAGTAAAAATACTGTAACGTAGTGGCTTGGGAATGTAAGGTTTAAAAATATTATTACTGTTTTCACACCATATTTCTGTTGGTAGGAAATTAACTTTTTTGAATATAATTTCTTATTGCTATTGTTCAGATTTTGTTTATATAATAAATTTTTTAGTTCCAAATCTAGTATTTGTTCGTCTTCTACCATTTTTAAACTAATTTCTGATTCTATTTTTTCTATTGAAATAACGTCTAACTCCATTCTACTTAAAACATGTGCAACTATCACATTTTTGCTGCCTATATAGAGGACTTAATTAGTGAATTGCAAAATATATTTCATATATCTAAATTGTCCAGGAGATTTATCTGTTTGGGAAAAAATTTCTTTTTCGATCGGTTTATGATCACAAAAAACTTTAAAATCTCTTGATTCTAACATCTAAAATGTTTAAATGAAAGGTATTATTTATCAAAAACGCTATAATTTATTTGGATTTTTGATAATTTTTTTTGAGATAAAGGCGATGGGCTGTCTAACGCCAACGACCTCTTGTTCTAGAATGCCTCCAACACAGGAATTACTAGTATCTGTTGTAAGTGATAATGGGTGAACTAATTAAGATGATTTAATAAGCGACTCTTTCGCTTCATTAATATTCTAATCACTTGGCCAATCATCTATAATTTTAATTTTGTTTTTTCCAAAAATTTTATAAAATCATGTAAAGATTCTAAAATTTAAGCGAACTTAGTGACAAATTTATGATAAAATTGTAACATTCCAATAAAACGAACTGGGTTTAGGAAAATTTTTAATGCATTCGATTTTTTCGTCTAAAGGTGATAGCCCTTCAGAACTCGTGTTACACTAACTATTATTATTTACGTTGAACTGAGTTGTCTAAATAAATTAGTGGAATTTTCTCTTGTTTTATATTTTATTTTGTTATGTTAGTCCTATAACCTCGCTGCGGTCGATTAAATATTATTTTATTTAGGGCTTTAATTTGTCATTATTTTGCAAATTAAAAAACAAAGAAGAAGAGAAAACTCAAAATCCGTTTCACAGAAACCTCAAGCGACCGTTTCCCTCTTGAATAACTACTCCTTTGGCTAATATCGCAACAGGCATTGCATTATATGAAAGGAAAATAGCAAATATATATTAGCTACTTATGTAACGTGATACATACAAGATTTTTATAATTTTAATTTGATTATTTATAAAATTGTGTTTGGTTAAAAAATTATTCACCATCATTCTTTTATAGGTACTTCCAATCAAATATTTCAGAAAATTGTTGTATTTGATTGCCCTACGACGGTTTTTTTTCAATAGTAATAATAAAAATAAAGGACATGTGCAGTGTTGGCGATCTTATTTTTGACAGTACCCGTGGGAAATTTAAAAAAAAAAACGTGTTTACCTGTTATCCTTAAAGGAGTACGTCAAAATTTTACAGCTTTTATTTTTTTGTTTTCTTTTTTGTTGTTAAACGTAATGTCAAATTGTCAAATGTGAAATGTCACTGTGATACATTGCCTTTTTTCGATTTTTCTATTTTTCGATTTAAAAACCAAAGAGAGGCATTTTTATTTATTTTCATTTCGTAACTGGTGACAATCAACTTCTCGTAATCAGTTGCATAATGTTCTACTTTATGCACCTGGTTGCATAAAGAAAATCGTTTTGACACTTGCTGCGATTACAAAATATGTCACTTTATATGTCAAAAGTAGAAAAAATAATTTTTAACACTCTAACTTTGATTTTGCTTCCTAAGAAAAACGACATTCTAGGACCGATTTCGTACTTATTAGGTCTCATCAGCAAGAAATAGACAATCTGGAGTCGAAATTGTCAATTTATTGCTCATGAGTTCTAATCAGGACGAAACCGGTCTAAGAATGAGTTTCTCCTTAGGAAGCAAAATCAAAGTGTTACAAATTATTTTCTATATCTATTTTTCTTTTGATAAAATGCAGAACCTGTTGAGGTATTAGCCAAAGGAGCAGTTGTCGCTCGAGGTTTCTGTGTCATGGACTTTAAAGTTTTATCTTTATTCTTTTTTTTTTTAAATTGTCATATTTGACAATTGGAATTTATTGTTTTGGAATTTAAAAAATACATTACAATATATTGATTTGATTTTCATTTTAGGTATATGTTGTTCTTATTATACTCTTTACATAGTAGTCTGTGAAAAGTATTATGCATTCGCTTCATCCGTCCGTCCGTCCGTCCGTCCGTCCGTCCGTCCGTCCGTGCGTCTCCGTCAGTCTGATGTCACGTTTTTTGTCCGCACGGTAAGTCAAAAACGAAAAAAGGGGACGAAGCTTATTGACTTTGAAAAAAATCTAAATAAAAATAGGGGGTTAAGAAGGATAGAAATAGTAAAAAAAATCAAAAATGAAAAACAAAAAGCGATATCAGATGAAATTTTTACCAAAAATCAAACTCTACAAGGCAATAAAGCCTATTGACTCTGAAAAAATCTAAATAAAAATGGGGAAGTTAAGAGGGTTAAAATTAAAAAAAACCGAAATCACTAATGAAAAGCGATATCAACATGAAATTTTTAGTAAAAATCATGCTCTATGAGAAGACGAGGCCTATTGATTCTGAGAAAATCTAAATTAAAATGGGGGTTGAAATATTTAGAAAAATACTAAGTCAAAAACGAAAAAAGATATCAACTTAAAATTTTTAGTAAAACTCAATCTCTACAAGGAAATGAAGCTTATTGATTCTAAAAAAAAGTCTGATTAAAAATGGGAGATAAGGGGTTGAAATTAGAGCTGGGCGGTTATCAAAATAAATATTAATCGATAGATCGATTAATAAAAATAATCGATTAATAAAAAATAATCGATTAATAAAAAATCTATTAATGTAAATAATAAATTAATCGAAAATAATTGAATAATCAAAAGTAATCCATTAATAATCGATATATTAAAAATAATCGATTAATCGAAAATAATCGATTAATTGAAAATAATAAATTAATTAAAAATAATCGAATAATTAAAAATAATCGATTATTCGATTATCGATTAAAAAAATCGATTAATCGATATATCGATTATTTTGCCCACCCTTAGTTAAAATATTGAAAAAAATCCTAATAAAATTTAGACCCAAAAAACGATATCAAAGGTAATGAAGCCTATTGATTCTAAAAAAGAACTAAATAAAAATGAGGGGTTAAAGTGGGTTGAAATATTTAAAAAACTCCTAATTCAAAAACGAAAAACAATATCAAGTTGAAATTTTTAGCAAAAATCAAGCACTATATGGGGACAAAGCCTATGATTTAAAAAAAATTGGTGAACTAAATGGAGGGTTAACCATTGGAGGATTGAAAGAACAAAAAATAGAAATCAAACACCAGAAGCGGTATTAACATGAAATCTTTAGAAATAATCAACCTTTTTATTGATTCTGAAAAAAATATAAATAAAAATGGGGTCTGTTAAACTGTGAAGAGTATAATATAGAATGCCAAGCATTATATATCTTCATCCTAGTTTTTAAATTAAATATTATCTATTTCTTACAGTTCTATCATTACATCGATTGTCAATAGGTATAATTTTTAAAATCCTTGCTGTAAATTGAAACGTTTTAAAACAATAAAGTATTATTCATTTTATGTTTTCCTTGACTAACCCGATATATTTTAGCTGTAAAAATATTTAAGAAAGGATGAATAAAGTATCATCATTATTATTATGTCCACAGATATATGTGAGTATATTATTTGATCCGCCTTTCTAACTTTTGTTTTATAGGTTTTTCTAAATTAATTTATATAATTCATGATTGCTGACAAAAGCGTAGAAAGGTAATCAATAGTAGGAAACCAGAAGCCCAATTTTCCTGCTTTGCCATCCATACGACACTGAAAACCAGCTTACCGTTCGCCATTATTCATATATTATAAAACAATAATTTATACCAGCGTAACTTGAGGTAAAACGTGATGTGGGTCAACTTTCTCTCTAGGTAGAGAAGTGAAACCATCGTTGTATTTTTTCGCACACGGCATTTGGGGTCAAAAACCTCACTTTGTATTTGCCGTCAGTCAGTGTTGGAACGATTGCGTAACCATCGGCTTTGGTATTGGCTCGCTGCTGCTGGCCTTCCTTGTGTCATGCGAGGTTCGCAATCTAGCATTGTCGATTCTCTTCGCGGAGTTGTTCTCATGGAAGGTTCCCATTGGTAAACCCGGTCGCAAGGTCTTTCGGGTCTCATGGGAATGCGGTATTTCGACACTAGCCAACCCGAATCGATAGAAACTTCTTATTTGTATATATAAAAAATTATGGCAGATTTTCAAAAAAGTACCAATAATATTTCGGTACTATTAATTTTCTAATTTGGTTTCGAGTTTGGTTCTTTGTTAATGTCAAGAAAGTTTCATTTACGGCACTTGGGACAAAAAAAACATTTTATTTCGAATGTTTTAAAAAAAAATTCCGGAGAGAAAACAATCGAAAAATAGAACTTTTAGGTTGGTATAAGGCATGAAAGCTTTACAAAAAAAGAAATAATTTTGCTCATGATTGATTTTTATAAGTTTTTTGGTATGGGATGTTCTGTTACTATAAGTCACGTTTTGAGATGGTTGTGGTTTTCATCAGTAAGTTGTAAGTGTATGAAACAAAAATATCGCTATACAATTTTAGTGATTACTGTTTAGAGCCTACGCTGAAGATTATTTCCTTCAGAAATTTTCTTTAGTAATATTTCTTGTATCTTTATATTTAAACTCTCAAGGTTTATCCACAAAAAACTAGAATAAAGATATTTATTGTTTAACATTCTATATACCTTTTACAATTTAACAGACCCCCTTAACCCCCCATTTTCAATAAGATTTTTTCCGAATCAATGAGCGTTATACCCTTATAAAGATTGATTTTTCCTATAGATTTCATGATGATATCGCTTTTGGTTTTTGATTTCTATTTTTTTGTTATTTATACCCCCATTGATTTCCATTTTATTCAGATTTTTTTAAATTAGTAGGTTTCGTCCCCTTATAGAGCTTGATTTTTGTTCGTTTTTGAGTTAGGATTTTATTAAATATTTCAACCCCCCTTAAACCTCCATTTTTATTCAAATTTTTTTCAGAATCAATAGGCTTTATCTCTTCACAGAGCTTGATTTTTTCTAAAAAGTTCATGTTGATATCGCTTTTCGTTTTTGATTTATGAATTTTTATCAAGTATTTGTAGAAAGCAAAAAGAAGAAACGTTCTGAATATCTAAAAATATACAAAGTCTTTTATTTGAAATTGCATAGTCTATGCCATTTCCGGATAAACTGGAAGTGTACAAAGAAGACATTCTAAGAAAAAACAGAAGACTAGGGGGAAGTTATAACCGAAAAAGGGTTAAGAAGCCCTTGTTTAGAAGGTACAAGATTAAGACATTATGTGTCCAAAAACGTGATGTAAAAATTGTTCAAATTTTACAATTTTTTTATTTTAAGAAAGTAACGTTTTAACAAAAACTTTCTTCGCTATTAAAGTGAACTCTCAGCTGCAGAGCGTGGTCGATCGAACACCCTGTATTTATACAAATAAGCTTGATTCTGTATCTGTATCCTGCAAAGGGTGAGTTAACCCACGGACCTAACGCCTCGCTAGGCCCATTGTGAACCCTCCTAAGTAAATAAGCACTTGCTAGCTCGTGAGCCAGCCTACAGGTTTAATGCAGTAGACAATGTCGCCAAGAGGTGCTTCTCTTATATCGGCCGATATTAGCCAACTCTCTCCGAACAAAAATATTTCAATAAATGAGAGCGTCGGGCAATAGTAGAGGATATGATCGATGGAATCATCTTCTTGTAGGTAGTGCGGATTCTGACAGCTCTATGATAAGAAAATGATTCCGTTCTTAGCAATGTCCAGTCAGAATGCCTGTGACTAGACGTAGGTTCTGTCTAATCATAGTCAAGTATTTGTTCGCTGTAGTGTTGTCAGGATAACTTAAAAACTCCCTGGCAAGTCTAAAGCTTCTTGTTTTATCCCATCTTTCCTTGAATTTCACAAGGGAATCTTTTTTAATTAGGTTTGTCACTACCGATGTTGTCAGTCCAATAGAAGAAGCAGGCCCAAAAAGTATTTGGTGGGCTGCCTGTTTGGCTAGTGAATCAGCAAAACGGTTAGCTTTCGATGTGGCGACATCTCGCCTCACCAGATCTTACATCAAGTTCTATTCCAACCGTGCGGGGGCATGTCATTGTCATCAGAGCAACCAACTTGATGTAAATATCAAGAGGAGTGAGTCTAAGAATGACTTCCATGGCTCTAGTTGGTGTGGTTTTCATGGCTCCTGTTATGTTGAGACATTTTGTTCTTTGAATTTGTTCTAGTTTGCGGATAGCTGTCAATTTATGGAGATAGGTTTGGTTATTTTCACGTAATTTCTAAAAGAAAATACTTACTCTCAACGACGCGACGGGTAGATATAATATACACCAATTTTCACTTTTTACTTTTACCTAAATTGAAATATTTTGGTTGTATCACCTCAATTACTTTCCCTAATGCATACGTATTTCATTGAACTCGCTCAAATTGCAATACGTAGTCAAATCAAATGTTCTTCAATGGTGCAATTTAAAACCGTTGTATATTTAGATCTTTAATTCATAAGCTTTAAATTTCGGGTTTTCATAGAAAGCTACATTTATGAATTAATGATTGTATGAACAGTGCTTTAAGAGTAAAAGTTGGAAACTCTACTTCTACAGGACTCTTCTATATCTTCTATATCAACACAGAGCGGGCCACTAAACACAGTCCAGTCAATATTTTTATATTATTAGATTTAAAAAAATTCATAAACAGCACAATTTTTAATTCAATACCGACCTCTTAATTAATAATTAGTAGAAGTACAAAGAGGTGACCTCCAACATCCTTTAACAAGCCCTATATACGATCAAGAGATGAAGCAGATGCCTATTAACACCCAGAAAACTCTTCTACCAAGAGAAAGAAGCTCGACAAGCTTAGACAACCTACCTTGCCCGGGGAAACCATTCATTTTGCAGATGAGGTAAAATATCTGGGAATTATCTTAGATAAGAAATCCACCTAAAACCCCCAATTGGAAAAAACCATTAACAAAGCCAGATTATCTATCTGAACTCTTAGAAGGATATGCTCCAGAGCATGTGTGATCAGTCTTCAACTGATCTACTGGATTTACCAAACCGTAGTAAAACCAATGGTTACGAACGGATCCGTCGTCAGGTGAGACAAAGGACTTTAAGGGACGGTCGGAGCAAAGCTAGGTTATATCCAGCGGCTTGCGTGTCTGGACATCACTGTAATTTCAACCACACCGACGCGACGGAAGCTATGGAGACCATGCTGGAATTAACTACTCTCATCATTTTGCTGGAAAGGGGAGCCAAGAAAATCTCCTATAGACTTCTGAAGGTAGACAGTCAATGCAATGAAGAACTGCGATGCGATGGGACACGACGGGGCCGATGAGTGAGATTAATAACCACCACATCCTCGGCATGGTCTCAGACTCGCTAGTTCCCCAACAGTACATAGAAAAGTCATACAGCATCATCATTCCAGAGAGAGAGAGAGACGTATGGAGCAGGAGGATAAAACTTTCTCTCAGGCGGACTATACACTGTAGACGGACGACTCCAAAACTGAAAAAGGAATAGGAGTAGGAGCGAGAGTTTTTGGCCAGAGGCCAGAAATTGATATATCAATAAATCTCGGCTTTTTGGCTACGATCTTTCAAGCAAAATTGGGAGCGAGAGGGTTGATTAATTATCTCTCTGCTAACAAGGCTATAAAGATCTTTTCGGATAACCAGGCAGCCCCCAATGCCCTGAGCTTAATCGAGTTGACTTAAAGTCGGTTTGGAACTGTATAAATACCCTTGAGTGTATCGGTGCCCGGAACAAAGTTACTTAGATCTGGGTTCCGGAACACAGCAGTGTGGAGGGCAATGAAAAAGCTGATGGGATATCTAAAAGAGGAAACGAATCTGAGTTTATTGGACCAGAACCATTCCTGGGCATTGTACAGAGCACTGCTAAAGGAATTATCTTAAAATGGATGGAGGATGCAACAGTCACGAACTGGAGACATTCCCCAGGATTAACTCATTCGAAGGCTTTTATAACCAACCCTTTCATGAACGTCTCTGCTCAGTTTCTGGAACAAATATTGGACTGTTGATTCTGTAGCGTGGAAGACAAATCAGCAGAGCACATTCTACGTTTCTGTTTCTTTATGGAAAGAACTAGGTTCCTGGACTTACTGGAACTTACTCAATTTAAACAGGTCTCACCTAATTCAACCATGACCATCAAAAGGTGTGGCTTATATGGTGAACTATAAGTTAGACATGAGCCACAATTCATGACTATTTGGGTCATGGGACCATTTGGGTCACAGTGGAAGGCGATGAGATCATCCCACTCATTTTCAACCTAACTTAACCCTAAATTTTAAATAGCGAATATACCATTAAATTTTAATTGGAATTCAGGAATGCCACTGTTCATTGCATTACTTTTAATTTTAACGCCATTTAGGGGCTAAATACTATTACGTATTGTAATGTGTGACACTCCAAAACTTATATTATCAGTAATTTAATGCATACCCGAACTGTGTTATTTTAGTTGATTGTGATTAAAGGTATGATATTCCTTTAACAAAATTTTGACTTTTTTTTAAACATTGTACTGTTAGTCCAAAATTTGTTGCTATAAATGTTTTAGAGTCGATAGTTTTTATTTAATCTAGGAGTGGTTCCACTTCAATTTATACTCTGTTTAAATACCTTCTCATTGACCTTTAATGATATTCTTAGACCATTATGAAAATAAATAATTATGTTAAATACAAGTACACATACTTCCTAATATTAATGTCGTGCTCATCATTGTCATCGTAAAGAACTTTCACTGTTTCACTTTCGTTTTCTTTAGAATATAATCACATTGCTTTAACTTTTGTTTCGTATATTATCTTCGGTTTTATTGTTTCAAATCTAGTAGGTCGGAGTATGGAGTTATTCTTCTTAAATTATAAATAAAGAGAAGATAATATTATTATTATTTCATTTGGTTACCTATGTCATAAAGTTAAGGTCACTTAGTCATGACCTTTCTGATTTTTTTAACATTAACACCCTGTGTTCTTTTAGATTTACAAAAACAGCGAAATATATAAAATCCCAAGTAGATAGAAATAATAACAAAAATAAGAGTTTGTAATGGCTGACAAAAGTAAAATTGATCATTTCAAGTTTTGTAACTACTTTATTTGACTACATCGTTTTCCCTTTTTTACCTTTATTAGAAAAATTCTTAGGTTATTGACTTATTATTTAATTGGTAACTTTGTTTTTTGGTACAAAAAATGAATATATAAAGTTTTTTACTTTGACCATAAACTCCACTACTTATATGATCAATATAAATGCCGATTTACAATTTATTTTGTTAACATAACTTAATAGGCCTTTTATAACTGGGATTAAAATCTAATCTATATTAAATCGTATTTTTTTTTAATGGATTCGAATAACAAATTTAGAGACGAATACATTTTTTGTATGAAAATGGTTGTGCTCTTTCAAATTTTTGATGAAATGATTAATTTTTGTCCAATTTCAGATATAATAAATTTGAAATGCTTTTTTGTGTTTGTTTTTTTATATTTTTTTATTTTTCTTTATTTTGGTTTTTTGTTTTTTTTTGTTTTTTGGTTTTTGGTTTTTTGGTTTTTGGTTTTTTGTTTTCGTTCTGCTTTTTAATTTTTGCTTTTGTTTTTGTTCTTTTGTTTTTAGTGAATTATAAATCAAGTAGTACCTATTTAATAAATTTATTCTATTTAGTTTTTGTCATTGTTTCCCATCGCCACATTATTAATTAGAACCTAATAGTGAATTTTCGAGTGGGGAATCCAGAATGCATTAGAATTAAGTTAATTAGAAAAATCGCGGACCTGATGGGATTCTAACCCGACAGCCTTTTATCCCGATGTCCAGAATCTAACCATTGGCCCTTAGCCCCCACTCTGTCTGTAACGTGTAGATGGTGGGTTACCCCCACGGCATCTATGCCTCACTAGGCCCATTGTACATCCTCCTATGATGATAGACACCTCCTAGCTCGTGAGCCAGACTACAGATTTAATGTAGTTGACAACGTCGCCAAGAGGTGTTTCTCTTATATCGGCCAGTGTTAGGCGATACTAGCCGAACACAAATTTTCTAATAAATGAGAGCGTCGAGAAATCGTAAAAGATATGCTCGATGCTCTCATCTTCTTGTTCGCACCCTCTGCAGAGTGCGGATTCTGACAGCCCCATGATATGGAGATGCTTACGTACTTGGCAATGACCAGTCAGAATGCCTGTGACTAAGCGCAGATTCTGTCTGGTCATAGTCAAGTAATTGTTTGCTGTAGTGTTGTCAGGATAACTTAAGAGCTCCTTGGCAACTCTGCAGTTTCTTGTTTCATCCCATCTTTCCTTGAATTTCACAAAAGAATGTTCTTTAATTAGGTCTGTCACTACCGATTTTGTCAGGCCAATAGAAGGGCCAGGTCCAAACAGTATTTGGTTGGCTGCTTTATTGGCTAGTGAATCAGCAAGACGGTTACCTTTTGATGTGACCTTGGATCCATCTTAAGGTGACCACATTGTTGATGGATACTTCGGCTAAAGCTTCGTGACATTCTAGTACTAACCCTGAGTAAATTCGTGGTCTGCTTAGGGTGAGTAGTGCTTGACTACTATCAGTATAGATGAGCATGTTCCTTTCAGTGATATTGTTTCTAGTGATTTCTTTTGCTGCTATGAAAATCACGAACCTGATGGGATTCTAACCCGACAGCCTTTTATCCGGATGTCCAGAAACTAACCTATTTAGAACGTTCTAGACTATTACTGCTGCTAAGTCTATAAAAGAGAGAAGGTTGGTTATTAAATTTAATTTCAGAAGTAAGATGCCTTATTTTTTGACGGATTGCTCTTTCAATCCGATTCATGTACCCATTGACGAAGCTGATATCGCTTCTGATAGATCAAAGTTTCATCAATACGAATGTTACATTTTGTCTTAAAATTTGGAAAAAGTACATAAAAAGGTATTTTTGGCTGAAACAATGTTTTTGTTCGCCAAGTATTTTCCGTTTATCCACTAGTTTATATTATTTATACAGCAGAGATTTAATAATTCTAAATTTTCATTGGCGTAAGTTAATATTTTGACAATTGTCAAGGACTCATTTTTAGAATGAATTTGCCAAATACCTCGTTAAATCATTAAATGTATTTTCTTATATTATAGTCAGAAAATGATTGATAGACTAACGTTTGTGGATCATTGATTTTTGACATACATATAGATATATTCCTAATCTAGAGCCCAATACTATCGCAACATTTGCTGATGATATTGCGTGTTACCCCATATTAGTTTATAGGATCATCTCTATCACTTTTGTTCCTTTTACAAGTTTGTACAAGTCATTGATCGAGTGTGTTCTATAATATTTTGGATCAAGCTGTAGTTGTTCAAAAAGTGTCTGCCTTTTGTTGTCCAATGTATCGCAGTCTCAGAGTATATGTTTGGCTATTTCTGGTTCCTTGTGACATAGCCGACACAGTAGGTCTTCATTGTTTAATAAATATCTTGTTCAGGTACCTCTTTACTGGGGCATGCCCAGTCATAAGTCTTGTTATTATTTTCAACTGATTTTTATTTATAGAGAGTTCTTCTGTTTTTCCTGCACATGGTCTTCATATGAAGGTTTTGCCATGGTGCTTGTTTTGGGACATTCTCCCAATAATTGTGTTTTCCAAACCCAGTGTTTTATGAAACCTTGAATTGAACTTTTTGATATCCCAAGGTTTTTATGTCTGATTTCGGTGTTTCTTATAACCTTCTTTTTACAAGTTCGTCAGCCTTTTCATTGCCTTCGATCCCTTGATAACCTGGCACCCAAACTAGTTTTAATATATTTAGGTACGCGAGTATTCTCAATTCTTCAATGCAATCCCATGGTGATCTCGACGTCAATTTCTGAATTATATAGCCTCAATAGCCTCCTGACTGTCTGACAATATTTGGAACTGCTTGTTCTCGGTAGCTCTTTAATTGTTTTTCTCGTAAGTTTCCAGATTGCATAAACCTCAGCTTGAAATTGTATGTTTTCATATTGCTAATGTTAGGGTTTTTGGAGAGTACTCCAGTCCCAATACATTCCGCAATCCTAAGCTCGTCTATATACCAGATTGGTTTCTGTCTTTGGGCACATGATCCCCTTTTAATTAAAAAAAATATGTTTTCTTATGATATAAAATCTATATTAATACAAAATTCAAATTGTTTTATCACGCACAATTCACGCCACCAAATAGAGGAGGAAAAAGAGATAGTATTCACGATTATTGAAGAATAACTAATCTTAAAAATTTAAATAGTGAAATCGATTTTTTTGACAGATTACACTATACATAGACAATAAATTCGTTACAATTCACTGTCGAGGGTAATAACCTAGGTTCGTATTAGAAAAGAAACACAAAGAAATTGTCGAAACAAAGCCGCAATAAAGCGCCTCCGTACTCCTGCCAGCTTGGAGCAGACCACGAGGAAGTAAAACGACTCGAAATAGTGAAAGTTACATCTCGGCATCGAAATGACTACGACGATGACGGGGTACAAGAGTAAAAGAGAATAACGGTACCAACCAGACAGAATTTCACTTTCAAAAATTAACTGTTTCCTACTTTCTCTTCTTAACGTAATAATCGACTTTGTACTATGGTCTGTTGAGTACCAATTCACTCTTAATAACTACGGTTATGTGGTGTTTCGATTTTTATCGGCAAAAAATCGTTAGAAGTTCATTTCGGGTCGTTGCTCGTTTGGTTGGGTAATCTGCCATTCTGTTTTTGGTGAAATTTTATGGTCAATGTTAAATTTTTGTTGATGTTTTATTTTGAACGCCTACGTTTACAATACACCTTCCATCATATACCACTTATGGAATAAAATCATTTTTGGCTATATTTTAGAAAATCATGAAACATGCTCGGCTGCATATTTTTGTATTCTTAAAGGCCACTTGATTATTTGAGTTCAATTATTCATAATACATTTTTCTACTTTCCATCTTTACTTACATCGTTAATAATAATCTACAAAAACAAAAAACTAAATAATTTTATTATTTTTTTTTTAAAGATTTGGGATTTTTCAATCGAACTTAACGATCTGGCAATCCTGGTATGGATAGATATTAGTGCAACATCGAGATCTGACGGATGATGGAAACGACCTCCAAGAAGTCGCCCTTGAGGTGCTGTGCCAGCAAATTGACGAGGGAACAGATGAAGGTGCCATGGATGAATTAGATAATGCAATTTAAGATTCAGAAAACTTGCCAGGTTAGTTGCTCATCCTATCTTTTTCTCTCTCTTATAATTGCAGCGTGACAACTCTTTAATAGTTTCACACTTAATAATATACTGTACGACCAGCTGATTCTTAATATTGTTACATGTATAAAGTCATCAGTTTTTTAAAAAATTCTTTAATTCGTTCAAAAAAATTTTTGGAGGATTTATGGACTGTTATTTACTGTTTCAGATGCAAATTGTGGATCAGAACAGTATGCTGTGTCCAGCTCTAATGGCCCCGGCCCGTCCACTGATGTAAGGCGTTCCAGGATGTCAAGTGCGACCTAAATTTGCCGAATTATTTTGTAACTGCTTTTTAATAATTACACAGGCACACAAAAAAAAGTTGTTTGTACATCAGACACGACCTACCTACCGGCATGTATTTTGACCCGCTGAATCCGAATTTCAAGTCAGTTTGGGCCGTCCACCCCTCAATATCGAGTAAATTGTAAAAATAGTAAAAATAAGATAATTAGTAATAAAAAAAATTTATGAATCGAAATCAAGCATAATTCTTATGTATTTTGATCCTCTGAATACTGCGGAGGTCATTTGAGAAAAAAAAGTTTGATACCAACCAAAAACAGTTCAAAATCTGAGAAAATCTTTCGCCTCATTCAATTCATACATCAGTTTTTAGAGATATTGCAAGGGTGGATATTGAAGGGTGGATATTGAAGGGTGGTCGGCCCAAACTGACTTGAAATTCGAATTCAAAATTCGGGTCAAAATACATGCCGGTAGGTAGGTCGTGTCTGATGTACAAACAAAATTATTTTGTCAAAACTATACGTTTTTGATTTCTAATTATGCATTTATTATTTCTTTATATGTATTTTGTCTTTATGTGCACTATCACGCAAAGAAACAATGGGTGCAATGGGGAAGGGGTGAGGTAAGGATAATAGTAAAAAACCACTGCAATAATTAAACAAATGGCGCTGGAGAGGCAGAAGAAATTGAGGATTGTGGCGTAACTTCCGCACAACTAGTAAGTTCTCGTCGTGGCACGCTCTGCGCAGTGCCCCCCTGGCGGCGTTACCATTGGTCCATTTATGTCTCGATGCATGATCCCTTTGTGAAATTTTCTGCTCTATACTTTTGAAACTGGATTGGAAACGAGTAATAAAGCAAAATAGCAACTTTGGACACAAAAAAATTAAGTTTTTTTGTAAAAATGGCAACGTTTCCGAAGAAAATTTTGGCGGGAAGTTGCATATTCGGATTCAGCGGTAAAAATTACATAGGAATCGCCCATAAAAGCTTCCATCGCAAGGTAAGCTTTATTTGTGGCCCTAATGCCTGGGCTGATAAATTAGTAAATGTCACAAATAGTTTTCAAATTAGTTATTTTATTTTAATAACCTAAAATAATTTTTAAAATTTGTAGATTGTTGTTAGTGGGTCGTAAAAAATATACTGTACAAACTTCGTCTTCGTGCAACATGGCTATCTTACCCATTCTTGTTGCACAAACTACTATTATCGTCTCGTATTGGGGTGAAATGATTTTATTCTGTGTCCATAGCCACCTCTATTTTATCTGTCATTTGAACCTGGTTTTCGTTTCATTCTTTTGACTATTCTTTGATTTTTCTTTGTCTTCATCATTCCTTATTTTTGACTTCAAGTTTATATTTAGGGAGTGAGGTTTCTGCCCTGGAAGCGTGAGTTTCTTGGGTTGTTTTGACATATGTACCTGGATTTGTTGTAATATTCGGCCCCACTTTTATAATAAATATTGCATGTTTTACTGCCTATGTGCTTATGTGACCTTTTACGTACTTGAGTTGAAAGAGTCTACGGGATTTTTATTATTTACATTTTAAAGTTTGGAAACTTCCCTTCTCTTTTAGTAGTTTATTCCATACTTTCAAAATCAGTTTTGGAATTTTTCTCATCTGATACCGCCTTGTTATGAACAGGTTTTGTTTTTACATTTTTGTCAGCTGTATTGTTTGTGACCATTTGTTTGATGTTTTCAAAATTCTCCATATTTGATTTTTCTAATTCTACGATGGTGATGTTTTTGGTATTATTTCCATCCAAGGTATCATCTGATGAGGATTTCTATACATTGTCATTGCACAGTCCATAGTTGATTCCTATAGAAGTATTTTTCGGAGTATTATTGTTCACTGTGTCTTTTTGTGATGGTTTTATTTTCCAATATTTTAATATTCTGGCTATATTGTATACTGACTACGTCTTTTAATTGTTTTCTTCAATCTTTTTCCCAGATTTTTTTTCGTGGGTATTCCTTTGTTGTCACAGATCCTAGAGTTAGTGGTAAGTTCCAATGCTCTATTTACGTTTTTTTTTGTGTCGACTTTGCATCTTCTTTTGCCTTTATAGACTTTTGGGTTTATTATACAGGGTGTAACAAAAAGGTAGATCATAAATGGAACCACATATTCTGGGGTCCAAATTTGAACATAACTTACCTCAATGCAAATGTGCACACAAAAAAGTTACAGCCCTTAGAAAGTACAAAATGATAATCGATTTTTTCCAATATTTCATGAACATTTTGTAATGAAAATGGATACATGGCTTTCTTATCGTATGAGCATCTTTTTCACATAAAACCACGAAATCTGTACAGCTCATAAAAATTTTAGGGAGGCAGTGAACTCCTAAAACCCCCCAAACTTTTCTATGCGTTAAAATTAAATTGGTATTGTGACACCATTCGTTTAATATATCATTTTTTTAATTTTTTATCTTTTAACACTTTTCGAAAAGCTAGTTTTTATCGATATGATTTTTGAAGTTGGCTGTAGATAAATATCAAACAGTTGCTTTAAAAATTACATATTGTTAATTGAAGTTATCGATTATTGTACATTTTAAGAGTGTTAAGAAAAATTAAATTTTCTGTTACATTGGTTTACACGTTTGCAGAAATGGCAGCAGATATACATTTAATTTTGGGTAAGTTTGGTCAGGCTTAAATAAGGTTTTAGATAATTATCTGTAATTCTGGTAATCACAAGTGAATGCCAAGGAAATAGTGCAGCAGCTGCAAGGCGATATGCGGAAAAATATCTCAATCGGAATACACCAGACAGACGAGTATTTCTTTCCATTGATCGTAGTTTACCAGAGACGGGTACTTTGCGACCGTAACTTGCTGGTAATAGTGGTAATCCAAAAATGGATACAAACGATGAGGAGATTTTAGAATTAGTCGAAGAAAACCCTGGAAGCAGTACAAGGGTAATAGCTGTACAATTAAGTATTGGTCACATGATAGTTTGGAGAAGATTGAAGGAACAGCAGCTTCATCCCTATTACTTAACAACCGTTCAAGAATTTCTAGATGAAGATTATCCTAAAGGAATGGGATTTTGCGACTGGTTCTCAAAGGAAAACAATCGAAATATCAACTTCATTGATCATATTTTGTTTCAATAGAAATGGCATTATGAATTACTATAACGAACATAAATGGGACCAAGAAAATCCTCACGCAAAAAAGTAACTCATCACCAAAGGACTTTTAAAGTCAATATTTGGGCAGGCATTGTAAATAATAATTTAATAGGACCAGTATTTCTTCCAAATAATTTAAATGGTGCGAATTACTTGCAGTTCTTACAAAATGATTTACCAGAGTACTTGAAAGAGGTAAATTTAGAAATAAGGCAAAATATGTGGTATTTACAAGATGGAGCTCCAGCGCATTTCGATAACGAAGTTAGGGAATCTCTTTTCGGTCTGTATCCTGGACGTTGGATTGAAAGGGGCCATGATGCATCTATTTCTTAGCCAGCCAGAAGTCTAGATCTTAACCCTATTGACTTTTGTTTCTGGGGTTTTATGAAAGAGGACGTGTATTCTATTAAAATAATTGACGAATAACAACTGAGGCATCGAATCATTGAAAGAGCAAATTGATTTCGTCAGAAGCCAATGGTCTTCCAAAAACATTGGTTTTCCTTTTTAAAACGGTGCCGCATGTGTATGCAGGAAAATTTGGCCATTTTGAACATTAATTATAGTAAATACTACACATTTGTACATATTTTGTATACCTGCGATTAATATGATTATTCAGTCATAACTTACTTTTTGAAATTTTTGAAGGATAATGAGGCCTCATCTCGATAAAAACTGGCTGTTCGAAAAATTGCTAAGATGCATTTTTTTTTTAAAGTGATGTATTCCAATGGTGTCACAATACTAATTTAATTGTAACACAGAAAAGTTTGGGGGGCTTTAGGATTTCAAAACCCCCTAAAACTTTTATGGGCTATACACATTCCGTGGTTTTATACGAAAAAGATGCTCTTACGATAAGAAAGCCATGTGTCCATTTTCATTACAAAATGTTAAACAGTTCATGAAATATTGGAAAAAATCGATTTTCATTTTGTACTTTCCAAGTGCTGTAAAATACTATAAATTAACATGAATAAGGAAAACACATTTTTCTTTTCCTTTATTCATGTAAAATTACAGTATTTTATCGCTGCTGTAAGGATCAAAAAATAATTATTTCCATCTGCTATAAATTTTACTAAAATGGAGTTACAGATTTTTCTTATTAAGGCGACGATAGTATTTATTAAAAATTAACTTTACAACGTCTAAAAAATAATTTTAAAATGTATTAAATATTAACAAGGTGTAATTGTCTAATTAAACTAATGGGGTTACTAAATATTTTTTGGGTGTTTTACAAATATTTTTAATAAAATGAGAAGCATTTATTAGAGAGCCATATTTTTTTAAGTTTTAAGTTGCGGTTGCGACATTTATATAATGTTCCATTAAATCAGAATAGACATCATAAGCAAAATTTTTACTATAAACCTTGCTATATAAACAACAATGCCTTCGCGAACGAAGCTAAATAGTTCAATTCGATTAATTTTTGTTGTGAACTTAAGTAGTCATTTTCTCCAATTTTGTTTTTTTACCCATTCGAACAAGTGGGGATTGTACAGGAAACCTGAGCAGTAACATTTTCATGACTTATTTTTGAGTGAATTAATAACTTTTTATAGACTTGTCCTTAATTTACTGCTTAAGCGACAATCCCCAAAAGGTCTTGTGAACATTTCTACAATAATATCTTTATAAATTCCCATGATTTTTTCAATACCTATAGAAATCCTAGAAGTTCTTTTATCTTTTGCTTATTAATACGGATACGTCATTTTCCAAACATAATTCAACAGTTTACATGCATATAAATAATTCAAAATAAAAATTAAAAGTTTTTTTACGTGTACTTAGAACATATTGAATGTACAGTCGGCGCAACCCAAATCTGAACGCTCTTTGGTTGTCATGTGATTTCTTATTGACATTCATACGAAGAGAATGGAAAATATTGAAAACGAAAATATATTATTTTTATTAGTGCCTTTTGTCGATTCTGTCTTATCTACATTAAATGTGCAATAAAACAAATTGAAATAATATAAAATTACAAAAAAAGTTTATTTATTACAAAACTAAATAAACATTTAGGCATATAAAACTACAAAATGAGTTTATTATAATAGAAAATCAAAAGCTATAGCAAAATTAAATTAACATTCAAACATATAAAACTACAAAAACCATTTATTACGAGATAAAATCAAAGGGAAGGTCTCTAATGAAAATTAATACAATGCTCTCCTCCAAATTTAACAGCTATAGCAAGAATAATGTTATTGGCTGCCACAATATTTTTCAGTCTTCTTGGCATGGACAAAAATAAATGTCGCATGTCGTAGGAATCTACGAGCTCTTCCCAAGCACTTTTAATAACTTCCCATACTTGGCCGATGTTTGCCGGCATAAAAAACTATTTAATATACTTTTTGACTATGAAGCCCCATATATTTTCAATAGGATTCATGTCAGGACTTTTTACTGGCCTTGGCGAAATATTTATGTTGATGTTGTTGACCCAGTCCCTTACTATTTGAGCCATATAAACTGGAGAATTATCCTGTACAAAAAATCAATTATTATAAATATTTACGAGTATACCAAATTAATTTCTTACATGTTGACAGATTAAATTGCCAGTATAATGTTCTCTTACTGATAGTAACAGTATGCTGCTTAAGATGTTTATGTAATGTTTGGCTGTTAATCACCCATCAATTTGCCAAGCATATTCCAGGACTATTAACGCTTATCCACGTATAATTCTTTTCGAATCTTGAGTTTCCAGGACGATAAACTCGTAGCCTTCTTTTGTTAGAACAATGGAACGTCTTTTCATCGGAGAATACACGATGATCCACTTTGTTATTTTTCCCATTCGTCGGCAATTTAGTAGGCATACGATTAAAAAACTTAAAATTGCAGTTGGACTTGATTCAACTGAATCCACCAATATAACAATTTTTAATCTTGACGATTAATAATCCCAGCAAAACAAGGATATTCATCTCAGTTTCGTTGCTTTTTCTAGTCGGTTTTCATATAAAACGAAATTTTAACGATAGAATAGTGTTGCTAGGAGAGATTACCTTGCGTTCATTAATCCACTATTTACAAAATGTATATTTCAAATAACTCAACAACAAAATTGTTAGCGTAAATAGCTGAAATAAAATCATACATTTGACGACATTTATCTAGCCTTGCATCAGCCAATGTCGCAACAGACCAAGCGATTTATACTTTTTCAATAGATACGTCATATTTTTAGTCTGGGTCCAAAACGATACAAAGTTATAGATAATATTTCATACAGAAATTAATTTGGTTTTTTAAAGTGACATTTTTCAAAAAATTTAATCAAGTGCCAAAATGTTTTCTATTATTTTGCGTTCTTAATAAAATTCATAGAATTGTATAAACAAAAAAATTAGTTCTATACACTAATATTTTTATTAGTTTATTTTTTAAATACAATTAATAACAAGATGAAAAAAATTAAAGATGAGTACCTAACATCCAATCTTTTTCTGAACCTCATCAAAATATCTAATGCTGGAGATGGGCCAAGCAGCGTATTTGTAGGAATAGGTACAAACTGTTCAGCAGTGGGATTCTCATCTTTCAATAAGACATATATCGAGACGCATATCTTCGTTCGACAGAATGCGATTCCTATGTAATTGTCTCTCTCTATTGAACACATAACGTGTTAAGTTCGCACATAAGAATCCCTATCCTGATTCTAAAAAATCCTGCTACAATTCCAAACTGTCTCGCAATTATTTTAAAAATCACAACGTGGCAATTCAATACAAAATGATAATAAAAAACAGTTTTCTCCTTTTCTACTTCTACTTTTTTCGGTTACCCGACTGCTTATATTAAAAAAAAACTGTTCCGATGGAACTTGGTACTTGATATATCTTCATGTACCTGTTCCAACCAGTTCTGAGTAAAAACCGAACAGATACTATGGAGATTATATTATGATAAATAAAATTGATTACCTAGATTCTAGATGTTTATTTTTAACATAGTATAATTTAAAAATAATTACATACGAGTAATAAATATTTTCAGAAAGGAAGAAAAACTACAAAGTATTTACCACAATTAGTTTATTTAATGGAAAGCAACTAGTTCCAACCAATGGCCATCATCAGGCCTAGAAGGAAAACGGACAATAGTAATGAATAGATACAAAACAATACATTATACCATGAAAAGCATTTAACCAAATTAAAACAAATAAGAGCAATTACAAAAATCAGTAGAGGGATACTGCAAGTTCACTTAATGTCAACCGCTATTAGCACTGCTCTTATTATGATATCTGAGCATGCGCAGATCATTTAAGTTGTAGTGCCCGGCCTTAACTATTGTGAATATTTAACGGCAGTAAATAGTGACGACTTTATTTGCTTTCGGGTGAACTCGTCGACATTCGTATCAGTTAGAAATTTTTTAATATTAAATAGAGTTATTGCAAGTTCACTTAAGGTTAGTCACTATTGGCGCCGCTCTTATTTTGACATTTAAGCATGCCGCATATCGTTTACGTTTTAGAACTGACTTGGTTAAATATTGTGCCTGTCCTTAATTGTGAACGTTTAAAGCCAGCAGATTAGTGGTGACCTTATAGCTTTCGGGTGCGCTCGTCGACATTCGTATGAGTTCGAAGTTTTTTAATATTAAATTTATAATAGAGTAGGGTATATATAAAATGGTAATTTCTAATGCCTGTTCCAAATTATGTACTATTATAGACAACAACAAAAATGAACTGTAATTTAAAATTTTTAAAATGAGGTTAGAAATATGTATATAGAGACAAGGGCTCTAATGGTTTGCAATAAGTCTTATTTTAGCATTGAATTTATTTGCCTCTAATTACGTCGTCACTATTAGTGGCTGACGTTATAGAAATTTGCAATATCTCTCTAATATCATCATCTAAATCACCTAAAATGGCAATTTTATAGACAACAACAAAAATGAACTATAATTTAAAGTTTTTAAAATGAGGTTAGGAATATGTATCATCTAAATCACCTAAAATAGCAAATTTTATGGATAACAACAAAGATGAACTATAGTTTAAAGTTTTTAAAATGAGATTAGGAATATGTATAAGGCATAGATATGGATAGAGGAGATAGGAGAAGACTATTTCAAAATAAGCATATCATATACTGGAAGACACAAGTGGATGAAGGGCCTATGTAACATTTTTCTTAAATGGTGTTTTTCGGTGAATGAAGGGGGTTTATGTACCTAAAATTCGTTTAAAATGTCTTCCGTGACAATATATCATCAAATATAAAAGTTGTCAGTGGATAAAGGACCCATGTACTAGGGAATAACTGCCAAACAATAAACTTTAACACGAACTATCTCGTAAAAATGATTTTGCTACATAGGCCCTTCATCCACTTGTGTCTTCTAGGTCGCCATGTTTCCAATTTAAGAGACTCACGCACATGCGCAGTTGCTGTAGTGTTTCGACAGAAGTTTCATTTAAGTCAATTCGTCTTGGTTCTTTCCAAATTCGCTATTTTAGTGAATTAAAGATCTTTAGGAGTTTTTACTATAGAGAATTAATAAAATAGGAAAAAAGTGTTTTGTTTTTGGTTGTTTAAACGAAGATTCAGAAAACATTACATTCCACAAGAAAGACATATTTTCTACCAGAACCGTATTCTTTATTTATCACATTTTTTAAACTATATTTTCTAGAAAACGAAATATCGTAGTACAATAACAAATTGTATGTAGGCATTAACGTTGACATTGTTATAAATGTTTTAGATTGAGGAAAAAGCCTATGCTTCTTGGTTAATAGCTACGAGTATTGAAAGAAATCCATTTGAAAATATAACTGCAAATAATGCTATTTGTTTCTCTCATTTTCATAAAGATGATTTACTCGTTTCAAAACGAAAAGTTACAATAAAAAGTAATACAATACCTTCTATAAATCTGCCTAAAAGTGCAGATTTTTATAACATTAGTGTTATTAGGTAAATATGTATACATAAAATTATCAATTTATTTCTTTTTATAATTTTTAAGAAAGTGATAAAAAATTGTTAATTAGTCTTACTATATTTCCAAATTTACAACCTTCAACTCCAACGAATATTATTAATTCTGAATATAACGAGGAATTGGAAGTTGCCAATTAGTTACTTTTTTTATTAAGGGTTTATCAAAATGCATGAATATAGAGTGATAATCTTCTCATTATCATTTGATGGACTTGGAGTTAATTTTACAATAAGATATTAAAACTGCAACTCCATATTTATTGTATTCGCCATAGATAAAAGTAAAATTTTTATAATTTTAGATGCATGTCACATACTTAAGTTGGTTTGGAATAACTGGGATATTCTTACTAAAATTGTCGAAAGTAATAAAATTGTTGCATTATATTTAACAAACAGAAGATTTACGTTTGGGTAACAAATTAAGAGTGGCACATATGAATTGAAGAAAGACATAAATTAAGATTTGTACACCAGAAATTTTATTGGAACTACTTTAGTTCACTGTAAAATTCCCCATTTTAATACAATAAAAAATAATATTTAAGCACATAATTTTATTTACTTTAGGCCAATTTAGAAGTACAAATATTAAATAACAGTACTATTAAATGTATAAGGACATTTGACAAACTGATTGATTTACTAAATTCTCGAAACCCCTTTAGATTACAATGTAAAATGCCTTTGTCTAAAAAAAAGTAGGCTTTATGGATGCCTGAAATAAAAGCTGCATTAGAATAAACTTAAAACCTTAGCTATGTTATTCAGACACCGAAAAAGAATACTGGTTTTCTAGACTTTATTTTATCCACTTTGTTATAGATTTTTGTAAGAAATATGTAAAATCACAAACACTTTTAAACTGTATAATATGTACATATCACTTAGATTTATTTTTCTACATTATAAGGTATACTAGTATTAGTTTAATTGTATGATGTAATTACATTATGTTTCTAGGGCTAGGTATGGATGAAACAATAATCCTTCATCTGTACAATTTTTCCATTCATATATAGACTACGATTACTTCTGCACCATGTATTCCTCAGGATCCCATCAACATTGTATAAACAACTGTATCATTGGATAGTGATGTTCACATTGCAAAAAATATACAGTATATTAATCAGACGCACCAGGCAAAATAAAAATGACACGCTTAATTGTATTTAGAAGCGAGAACGATAAATATATTAATTGATTTAACCACACCCTCTCGATGGCAAGCAAGGGATATTGCGGTCCGCACTCATTCGTATTATTCCATTTCTCTCTGTTCAATAGCATTGTATTCTATACCGTTTTTCTAAGGTCAGGATGGAAAAGTTAAATTATTGTTTGTTAGAAAATAATTATACAGACGATGTAATTAGTTGTTAGATATTTCAGAAAACAATGTTTCTTATGTTGAATAATTGATAAAACATTCTACTTGCCTGGATTCACTATCTAGCGCAACACCTAATGAAAATTATTGAAAATTAATTAAAAAAATGGGGTAATTTAACAGTTTCGACTGTAAGTAATAATAATAATAATAATAATAATAATAATAATAATAATAATAATAATAATAATAATAATAATAATAATAATAATAATAATAATAATAATAATAATAATAATAATAATAATAATAATAATAATAATAATAATAATAATAATAATAATAATAATAATAATAATAATAATAATAATAATAATAATAATAATAATAATAATAATAATAATAATAATAATAATAATAATAATAATAATAATAATAATAATAATAATAATAATAATAATAATAATAATAATAATAATAATAATAATAATAATAATAATAATAATAATAATAATAATAATAATAATAATAATAATAATAATAATAATAATAATAATAATAATAATAATAATAATAATAATAATAATAATAATAATAATAATAATAATAATAATAATAATAATAATAATAATAATAATAATAATAATAATAATAATAATAATAATAATAATAATAATAATAATAATAATAATAATAATAATAATAATAATAATAATACTCTCCCTAATTCACCCCCTTACGAGTGAATTTCAACCCCTAAAGTCGACTGAACGACTTGTGTAGGGGAAGGGACGGCTATTATTATTATTTGCCGTGGCGCTCCGGGGCGACTTAAAGATGATTGATGGTGCCATTTGACTTACAGGTGAGGAAAACCCGGAAAACCTCACCCACCATCATCGAGACGGTAATGTATGGCGAATTTTTTTAATCTGCATGTCATATCAACAGAAATTGAATTTCTATTAATACGCCACACATCAAATCCTAAACCGAACCATGCAATTTAATTAAAAATCCACATGGTCCGGTCTGGGATTCGAAACCCAGCAGTCTCAGACTCATAAACTTGCCTATAAATGAATATAAGCGCGATAGACCGCTACACCACCGTCCCGATTAAGTACTAGATTAGAGTGTAAAACTGTCGAGTTATCTTTAAAAAAAGTATTTTTAATCACAGATAATCAATTACCTGCTAAAAAATTTTCATTCTCTAACAGTTTAAAATAAAAATTTGTTTAGAGAAATCAATAATCATAATTATAAGTATCTAACCTTGGGTGGAAATTACATATCAAGATTAATAAAAACCATAACAAAGATAATATTGTTCAAATACCAATGAAAATTTAATAAAACTAAATTTGTATTTTTTGTTCCTTATCAATTTTTATTAAATAGCTTTTTCTTTTTTAATTAAAATTTATTAGTGCCATTTTCTAATATAATATAAATGTTTTAAATTTAATAACAGTACATTAACATATTTATTGTACTAATATAAATACACAAGGTAAAAAAGCAACACCTTTTGAACTTGGCAAAATCAAAGCTTTTTACTTATTCTCTCACAACCTCCATCCATGTAAGAGGATGAATTTACTGCATTTGTATATTCCTTTAGTGACCGGAATCGAGAATGTCTATTTTTTGCTGATGAGTCCTAATAAGGACAAAACCGGTCCAAGAATAAGCAAGATCAAAGTATGAATGTTGAAATATAAAATTTTTATCTTTGGATATAATTCAGTATCTGTTGCCGAATTAGCCAAATGAGTAGTTGTTTTCCGCTTAGATAATTTCTTATTTTCATTTATTTTACGTTTTGGTCATATTTAGGTTTGGAACTATTTTTCTATTTTTATAAAATATTTGATTAGACGTTTCTGATAACAGTTTTAATATGTCCATAATCTCTAAATTATTTTGATTAATGATTCGTAATGTATGCAAGCCATAGTACCAAATTCCTTAGATTTATAGTTTTTATATAAAATAAAATACTTTCAAGATCTGCAATCGATATTCCCATTTAATAATTTACATACAAAATATATATTTTTTAATATGAAAGTTTTCTTTAAATTTATTTGAATTGTTGTATTCATTTCATATGAAATAAAGTCTCAAACAAGACCCTGATGTTTTTTATTTTTAGAAATCTTTTGAAATCCATAAAAAAGAAAAATAAGAAAATTCTGTTACAAACTTTTAAGGTTATTAGTTTTATTGTTTAATTAAATCCTTAATATTTTTGAATTGTATTTAAATTTGTCGGCCCTATCCTGTACAATTCAATACCCATTCTATACTTAAGCGCGTGAATCTCTTCTTTTTAAAATATGGTCGCCTTCAATCAGTGGCGGCTCGTGGCCAAAAAATTGGGGGTTCACAATGAAAAAATATAGCTCTCAGTACAGATTTAAGTAAAAAGCTTTCAGTGTTTTGGAAAGGTGTATTATAAAAACTAAAAGTTTTTTACCTAAATCTATACTGTGATATATATTCTGTCATTGTGGACCCCCAATTTTTTGCTTACGAGCCGCTACTGCCTTCAATTCTACGTGTTTGATGAAAATGACATTTCCTATCTTCTCTACTATATCTGTGGTATAAGGACAAGGACTCTAATGCCAAAACTTTAGGTTTGGAATAAGTTTAATTTTATCATGGAATTTCTTTGCCACTATTAGTGGCTGAAGTTATAGTAATTTGCAATATATCTTTATTAGAAAATAGTTAAAATATTGAATATATGAAAAATAATACAAATTAAAAACTGAAACAACTAGTTTAAGAACAGATAACGTATGAAGATAAGGTATGCTCGTAATATATATGAAAACTACTTTAAAAAATAAATACATATAAGGTAAACGATATGATTATATAAGAGAAATTGAAACGATAAAAAATGTAATAGAGGTAGGTAGTTACAAATAAATGTGAATAAAAAAGGATGAGAGAGAAGGAATATAACTTATATTCAAGTTCAGTGGCTAAACGTCTAAACGCCGTGTTCATCATCTAGGTAAATATTACGATGTGCGTAAAAGTAGATGTAAGGAGGAGTTTAGGGTTTCTCAAACAATGGTCGTTTAATTATCCAATTAGGATGGAAACAGCTCTCCAATCTTAGAAGCCCAGTATATTTTTCAGGTTAACACACTATGTGATTAGATAATTAATTTGACATTAGATTATCATGGCTCATATAGTTAAGCGTTCATGTTTGAATATCGCGACCGGGATTCAATTTTCGATGAAAGCAATCTTTTTATTTTGAAATTAAGAAACTACATACTATAGGTAGTTGTTTATTTTAAATAAATTTAATTCGTCATGATTTTACTTTTAATATGTTACTGTCGGTTGAGTACATTAGTTTTCTTGCAGAAAAGGCCATTCACATATAAATTAAAAAGGGACTATAGGTTCTAGAACGCTATCTTCTGGTACACTATATTTGACGATAAGACGATAACTAAAACAGTTTATATTCTAACAGATTGCGTCCTATTATTTAAATAACTATGAAATAGATCTAAACAAGGAAACAATTACCTCTAATACCAATAACTTTTAAAGTTTGTATAACTAATGAATGACTTACAGTAGTGTCAAAGGTTTTTGAAAGATCAAGGAAAACACCCGAGAAAGCCTTGCTAGAATCCATAGCTGTATTTTCTCGGTTAGTAATCGCATATTGAGATAAAACATTTTTTCTGAAGACAAATTGATTTCGTAATAGGCTGTTATGTTTAGATAGATTAAATATATTAACATTAAAGATATTGGCATATAGTTCCTTATAGAGTTCTTGCCTTATTTTTTAAATATCGCCGTTACTAAATTGTATTTTAAACTCTAACTTTAAATATTTATTTATTATACAAGAAAAATGCTTAGCTATTAATTCAGAAATGCAAATTAAAGTTTCGGCTTTTAAATGATCTGACTCTGGAGACTTTAGTTTTCAGATTCATAATAGTAGTTTTGATTTCTGCAGAACTTGTGGGTAATAAAACTATACTGTTTGAGAGTTAGGTGTAATTTTTAATAAAACCACATTAAACATATTTGCATTTATTGTTTTTTTTTATTAAATTGTCCTGTTTGTCCTGTTCGTCCTGTTATTTATTTATTTATTTGTTTTGTGTGAGTTCATTTACAACTTCCCACAATTGCTTTGAGCTTGATTGGTAATCTGATTTTATTAGCTTTCCTAATAAAGTTAGTTTGTTTTAAATTAATTACAAGGAGTGTTCTCTTTCTGCTGAGTCTACCTAGTAGACGATGATATTTTTGCAGCAAATTTTGTTTCACATTTCAATCTAGTTGTTACCAAGTTTAGTTAATGGCAGTTATCAAATTTACCTGACTATTTGTAAGTTACATATTAGTTTAAAGTTATCCTTTTGCCAATAAATGATGGAAATGAACAAGGAGCATTATCGAGCTGTGATTTTTTACAATTTCAAGCGTGGCTTAAACCATGACAAATCGTGTTTCTTTGCTACCGTAAACCGGGGATGAAAGTCACAAACTTAGTTAATTTTTTGTCATTTTAAATCCTATTAATGTTAATTGCCGTGCAGTTTGTCACACTGTTATTTGTCTATATAAGGAAACTAAAAATGTATTTATAAATAACGTGAATTTAAATATTTTTTTGCAAAACCTATAGTGTGCCTCCATTATGGGGCAAAACATTTGGAAATAGTATTAGAAAATTTAGAAAAATTAGAAAAATTAGAAAAATTAGAAAAATTAGAAAAATTAGAAAAATTAGAAAAATTAGAAAAATTAGAAAAATTAGAAAAATTAGAAAAATTAGAAAAATTAGATAAATTAGAAAAATTAGAAAAATTAGAAAAATTAGAAAAATTAGAAAAATTAGAAAAATTAGAAAAATTAGAAAAATTAGAAAAATTAGAAAAATTAGAAAAATTAGAAAAATTAGAAAAATTAGAAAAATTAGAAAAATTAGAAAAATTAGAAAAATTAGAAAAATTAGAAAAATTAGAAAAATTAGAAAAATTAGAAAAATTAGAAAAATTAGAAAAATTAGAAAAATTAGAAAAATTAGAAAAATTAGAAAAATTAGAAAAATTAGAAAAATTAGAAAAATTAGAAAAATTAGAAAAATTAGAAAAATTAGAAAAATTAGAAAAATTAGAAAAATTAGAAAAATTAGAAAAATTAGAAAAATTAGAAAAATTAGAAAAATTAGAAAAATTAGAAAAATTAGAAAAATTAGAAAAATTAGAAAAATTAGAAAAATTAGAAAAATTAGAAAAATTAGAAAAATTAGAAAAATTAGAAAAATTAGAAAAATTAGAAAAATTAGAAAAATTAGAAAAATTAGAAAAATTAGAAAAATTAGAAAAATTAGAAAAATTAGAAAAATTAGAAAAATTAGAAAAATTAGAAAAATTAGAAAAATTAGAAAAATTAGAAAAATTAGAAAAATTAGAAAAATTAGAAAAATTAGATAAATTAGAAAAATTAGAAGAGTAGTATACCTTTTCTGGGCTGTTAATGATACTTTTCGATATGGTTAATATCAGGGTGCACGCTAAGGTCGGATATAGTAGAGCGATGGGGGTTACCCACACCAAACCCCCCTTTTTTTAGGGGCCCCAAGAGTAACCTCAAAATAAAAATTGTGCTTCATAACATATCAATAAATTTACGTTATTTATTAATCAAAAATAGTTGATAAAATGTATTTTTGCTTGAAAGCCATAGAAAAAGTAGATTTTTATTGGTACATGAAAAGTAAATTCTCATCCATAAACATGTGAAATAGGACACTTTCTATAAGCCTATACAGAGCGACATGTGTCACTTTCCTATGTGGTTGTAGGAAAAATTATTAAAACCATTTCTTTTAGACGCAGCTGGCTTTGACAGTACCATTCAATTGTTACCACAGCTCGCTAGACTTTAATTAAAAATTATTTTAATAAAACTTATACGACACTGTGTTTTTTAAAAATGTATGTGAATCTGGGGATATTAACAATATTTGGGTATTTTCTTATAATTTTTTATTCGCGCGTTATTTAGTAGATATTTCTATTGTCTGATATAAATACGAGCTGTTTACAATAAAATAATATCGACAATAGAGCGAAGAAAAGTAAAATTAACTGCTTTTAAGAAAGTATTAATACATTATTTTTAGAATAAAATATATTAAAAACAGAGAGCAGTGACTTTTTAAACAAAATTTCAAAGTTTTATTCGAATTTCTAAACTAATTAGGTATAGTTGTTGGCTTTAAAAACAAAATATACATGAATGAGCTAATTAAATATTTATTAACGTTTCGCTCATAATTTGAGCTCATGAGGACTGGAAATCAGCCGAAGTAAAATTTAAAAACTTGAAATTGAAATAATATCAAATAAATTTTTTATCAATCGTCACCTAAACAGAATAAAACAACGAAATGAAACGTTTTCATTGTTCGTTCTAATTTGACCGAATGGCGCCGGACTAATTCATGGTTTTTCAAGCGTCATGTAATGTTGGTAGCATTGACAAAGCATAGGTCAAGTAAGTTTAAACTAGAAAACATCTAGTAGAAGGTTGCACTAAAATATCTATTAATGTATTATTAGAAACCTCGCATACAATGTGACATAAATAATTTTAGGTTGGGGTAGCCAAGAAAAAAATTTGATTTATTAGCAGATTATTGTTGCTAAGGATGGCGATTGATTTAGGATGTCTCCTGTTTATTGGCTGTAAATGATCACAAGTTTTGGAGCAGAGGTTGTTAGGACTATAATGAAAATGAGCTTTAAAAAAAAAAAACTTTTTTTTTTAAATGACCAAACGAACAAAGCATTTCAGAATTTACTGTTTCTAAGACGCAAATGAAAAAATTAAGAACAAAAAAAGAAGGCTTTTTGAACGGGAACTCATCTAGTGGATTTCCATTATTTAACGATTCATCAAAAGAATCAGTAACTTTTATTTGAATAAGGATAATTTCCTGATCGTAGCCGAATTTTATATAAATACAAATTTCCTTGGCTTATCGGTCAATGTTTTTATTTTCTATTGTTTAGCACAGCACTACATAGGTTTCTGAAAATACAATTTTTCTATCTTCTGGTGCAGTCAATTTATAAAAATTATGGGGACGAATACAAACAGTTTAACATTTTTTAAAATAATAGAATGCCATCTTTCTATTTCACATCGTGTGAAGGTGTATTCGAAAAAAAAAAAAAAAAACAAAATATAATTCCAAATAAAATTTTTGATTTTGTTCAAAAAATATAAATGATTTTTTTGTCAATTCTGATCTGATTCAAAAAATTGCAATTTACAATGAAACAAAAACTAATGCTGTAGGACATGATGGACTAAATATTAATCCTATAAAACTTTGTTGTCCGCATATAATTTGCAACGTAACACATACATTTCTGGATTGCTAAATAAAATATTTCCGGAAAAAGGCTATAGTTAAATCTTTACCTAAAAAAAAACGAATCCTACAGAGTTCAAGAACCTAAAACTTATTAGTATTTTCCTTACACTTTCAAAGATTTTAGAAAGAGCGATTGAATTTTAACTCAAAGAATACGTTAAAGCTAAAGCAAAAAAGAAACGTAATTAATTTCTATTAAACGCTGCAGTGATACTGAAGAGATTATCAAAAAAATATTCTAAAAACAATTTTTCTATTTCTACGTTTATGAAATATAGAATATTTATAAAACGTCAACGAGGATCCTATCACCGATTTATTGTTACAAACTATACAAGTTCTTGGTATTATACCATCAACATTTGTTTTAAAAATACACAGAAGTTAATAAAAAGACACACTTCATCAAAAGGACCAGCATTTTTTATATATATTTTGGGTACTGTCAGAATTTGTTCAAATTGAAGTATGTCAACTTTAAGTACGATGGATTGGATTTTAAGACGGAAAAATTTCACCCCCAGTTACCCCCTACCCCCCACTTTTTCATATGATAAAAAAAAATTAATTTTTTTACGAAATTAGGCCCGAATGTCGCTCACTTTTGGGATCTGGAGATTTTCGATCCACCCTCTCCCCTACTCCCTCCACCTACGGTTGTATAGAGGACCAAAAAGGTAAAAACGTAATCCGATTTTCATAACTACCTCCCCCCCCCCCCAAAAAAGCTTACATCTGATTTTATAACTGCTATTAATAATTGGAACGGTATTATATTGTCTTTGGCAGGAACCATTATGATTCCCCGAAGGACAAGTCACTTCGCCTCCCCCCCCCCCATCTGTAAGTGCAGGAGGGGGGTGAAATATTATGTTTTCATAGTTCAGGCATTTTAAGATATTGGTTGTATAGATAATTAAAAAAAAAGAAAAAATCGAAGAGTAGGTTGATCTCCTCATCTCTTTCCCCCACCCCTTTTTACACCTTTTCTCGGCTGTTTTGAATATTTTCGATATGTTTCATGGCATAATATAAGCTGAGGTCAAATTTAGTAGAGTATGGAGATTCCCACTGTTTTAGGAGCCTTAAGAGTATACACAAAATAAAAATTTTAAATTGTTATTGTGAGAAATGCACGGGACCAAAGTCCGAGTCGAATCAGGCTCATTCCTCCCCAAAAAATCGTCAAGAGTGCACTGAAAGTGAAATTAAAGAATTATTATTATTCGTGTAATTCATGGTACCGAAAGGCGAGGATTTTGGTACCACATACTTTCCCGCACTCGTTTTTCAATAGTCGTCAAGATAATTTTATGCAGGTAATTCATGGGTCCAAAGGGCGAACGTTTAGGTACCAAAAGTTTTTAACCTTCCCTCTTCCAGGGGTTGTGTCAAATTTTTTCCTATTTATGTTGGCGGGAAGCGCTACGACAAAATTTCGAAGCAAATTTAAAATTAAGGAAATGGAAATAAGAAGAAATGTCAAGGAGAAGAAGAAGAAATGAAAGACAAAACCAAAGAGAAATTATAGTATATTAAATGAATGTCAAAAGAAAAAATACTAATCTTAAGGTGTCAGTTAATTCATTTCCAAAAAATAATATATATGATTATCACATATGATAACAATGTCGAATAAAATAAAATACAATTGGAAACTAACAATGGCTAATATAATATAAAGTAAACGGAAGGAAGAAGAAATGTCAAGAAGAAGAAAGTGCTCATGAATCAGAATCAGTTTAACAAAAATATAACAAAAATGTGTTTCATGCCAATAAATAAATTGTAAGGCTACGCCTACACCATTAGTATTCAGAATTCATGGCGCAAGGAAGTGGTTACTAAAAATGAACTGCAAATTTTAAATTGTATTGTTTTAGGTAAAGCGAATTTTCGGGCACCCTGTACATGAAGAAACTGTTATATATTTGTATTACTCGTAAATATTATTTATGTATTTATGTCCCACCTTGTATTATTTTGATTTAATATAACAAATAAGTGATTAAAAGTTACACTCTAATACATGAAAATGTACCATATTTCAGTAACTTATATTCATAAATTTTTGAACACTGTATGATTTATTTTACACAGTGCAAGTTAGCATGAATATATAAGTATAACACATTACATAAGTTTCATGGGAAAAATATGAGTTACTTAAGAATGTTAGGTATATATGAAAATATTAATTCTGCACTATTTATCAATGTTGTGAAGAAAGGCGAGGTATCAGCTGAGTGAATTATACTAAACATAATTATACCTCACTCTCTGTTTTTCAACTTAACCTTGAAAACAAAATAAAAACAAATAAAAATAAATAAATGTCAAATAACCTGAATTGCATTAGCTACAATAATAAACACAAAGAACAACCTAGGTGCCTAATTATTGTTTAAAAAATATTAAATTACGAACTTTAACCTTAAATGTGCTGATTAATAAAGTTTTAAGTGAATACGGTATATATGTACAAATGAACTATTTGATAATTGAAAGAACGCTTGAAGATTTCGGTTCTATGAAAGGGTATATTTAGTAGTGATGCCGCGAAACGAGAGATTCTCGTCTTTCGTCTCGTCTTGTCTCGTACGAGAAGAGTGAGACATTTTTTCTCGAAATAGATTCGAGACGAGACGAGAGAGTGTCATCCCTCGACGAGAATTTCTCGTTTCTCTCGAGCTCTCTCTAGTTCTCTCGCGCAATTAACTTTTTACTTTTTTAAAATTTTCAATTACTTATCGTAATTTAAAATTTAAAAATATCAGATTTCCAGACAGTCAAAAGGGTAACTATAAAACACCTATTCTATATACACAGTGAGTTTAAAGTATGGAACGTCTCAATTATTTCGGAAACGGCTTGCACGATTTTTATTTATGGTGACCCGTCCAATGCGCCCCCAAAAAAAGCGCTCCGGCAAAAGCGCTCCGACAAAAGCGCCCAAGACAAAAGCACCACCCAAAATTTCTGTATAAAAAACTAACCAACGGACAGAATCGTAATAATTTCCTTGCAGTCAAATTTTTCGGAGGTTACTTTTGGAGATAAATTAGAAAGATAACAATTTTGAAGTGTTTTTTCGAAAAACTGTCAAATAAAAAGTAAAAGAAACGAACGTATAATATATTGTTAACATGCTTCAAAATGCTTTCATTTGATATCACACGAAAAAAATTCTAGTTTCCAAATGAAACCTTTCCCCCTCCCAACTGACTTCTAAGACAAAGTATTTATAGCAGGGGCAGAAGTTGGAAAGGCTTTTGCTAGTTCTCCCACTTCATACACATAACGTGACAGTTTTGCGGCAGATCTAACCGAAATGGATGCGATACATTGGCGTAGAAAATTATTTTTTAGATGTTAATAACAATTTCGAGTAAATTAATGTTCTACAAAAAAGGTCTCTTAATATTTTTGCCTAAATTTAATTCTTCAAAAGTTATTTATTAGTTACGAAATTACTTGGAAACAGCTCGTCTGACGAAAATTTTCAATCAGACCATTTTCGTAGAGAATTTAATTTTATATCAGAATAAGTGAAAAGGAATTTTTTTCACTTTAATGTTTTGACAGTTCTAACGTAAAACATCAAATTATGACAAAAAATCAAAAATAGCGATGATAGACCTCTTAAAATTAATATTAAGGGCTCAAATTTTCACGAATTTTTTTTTATCATTCTGAATGATATTCTCGATATATCTTTCAAAAAAAAAAATAGTTATTTTTTTGGCCCAGTCTAGTAAACAGGCATAACGAAAATTTATAAAATTATTCACCCACAACAAAATAATAACTGCAAATAGTATCTATGAAAAAACATCGGTAGACTCCGATAAGAAAAGCAAGTTTTTGAGAATGAAAAAAGATAATCAAAAAATGATACAAAACACAAAACACTCCGTATCTCTGAAACCGTTCATTTGCGGACATATGTTTATTAAGACTTTTCTGCATATTTTGGCCCATACTACCCCCCGTTTTATTTTGTGACACTTTTTTTTAACACCCTGTATACATGCAATTGTCCAGTTCTTATTCTATAAAACGATACTGGCAGGTAAAGATTACTGCAAAATTCTCAAAGTCGTCCGACGTGGTTTGACGTTTACCCCCTCTCTACCTACCAAAAGCCTTTCCAACTTCTGCCTCTGCTATACATTCTTAGTTAACGCCCAATTTGGGCCACTGATTACTTTAAATTTCAATTGTTTATGTCAAATAGTGTCTAAGTAAAATAATTGTGACAGACAGGCAGAGAGATACCAAGGTAATTTCCCTAAGTGTTTTTTATTGCCAATTTGGGTACTGATGAGACAAATTACTTGAAAAATTATTTGTTATTGTCTTCAAAATTTTACAGTTTTTTCATGTTTCGTCCTAAGTATATCTTTTTCATATTTAAATTTGATATGTTTTTATCACGAGATAAACGAGACAAGACAAGACGAGACGAGACGAGAGAATGGCTCTCTCGAGCGAGAGAAGCGCCTTCTCGTCAAGATGAGAGAACAGTTTTCTCTCGCCCTACGAGACGAGACGAGAGAGGCCTCTCTCTCGTCTCGTCTCGCGGCATCACTAATATTTAGTCTGAATCTGTGTTCTATTTAGATTTTATGTATGTTATGACGGTATATTAATTTGTTAGACAAATATGGTGGGCATTTATTCACTAATATTTTATGATAGAAATTCAAGGAGTGGTGCTCATGAAATTAGACATTTTCAACCAGGATAATTATTTAATTTATTTTTTGTTTACCCTGGTTATCAATATTCGGATCATATACGCTATCACAGAAATTAGGTTTAGACAATACCAATGCCTCATTATGATTTTTCTTTACAGGTTTATCGATTGCAGTAAATTATTTTCAAATTTGCATATGCTATTTTAATACAATTGGTGACGTGTTTTCTAAATCTCAGAATAGTATAAAAAGGGTGGGTCCTTTTCTTCAGTACTTTGAGCGCAAAAGAAAGACGCCAAATGTAATGTCATTTTGCGCGCACGATTTAAATTTAAATTTACCAATCATAAAACATCGTATACCTAGAACTCTTCTTAGTACTTAAACACATTTGAGTTACAGCTCTAGTCTTATATGCTCTAAGTACAGATCTTTTAGGTCACAATATATTTGAATGTATAATAAATTTTTAAATACATTTTTTTTTTAATAAATTGACTTCCAAGAATGTGAAACCTTGAGTACTATGTACAATGTCTATTTTCAGAGAAAGCAGTGGTAGTTTATTAAAGCAGACATAGTAACTTTTAAATCTTTTCGTCTTAATTTTTATTTTATTTTTAAACTTTTTATTTATATAAATTTTATGTGTTTGTCCATAAAAAAGTGTATCTTTAAAAGTAAACTAATAATCTCTCTCTTAAAGAATTGGATACCGCAAAGATAAGGAAATAGTTGGTGAAAATATAATTGAAAATATAACCTTAGAGAATGTTTCTGTACATCATTAAATGATTTACATTGTCATTTCGCGCCACCTCAGTGTAGTCCTATGAACATTTTAGCGTAACCTCGTTTGATACTAATAATAATTATTGTGAAGTAAACAGTCGTTTCAACACTAAATTATCATGATTTACAATTTTAGTAATAAAGCAAAAAATTTTTTTTAGATAAATTTATTTAAACGAATGAATACATAATATGACATCCAAATTAATTGAAAACTAGAAAGATATATGTTTGACATCCTAAATTATACTGTTCACAGTTTAACAGACTCCATTTTTAATCAATTTCTTTTAGAATCAATAGGCTTCATTCCCTTATAGAGTTTGACTTTTCTGAAAATTTCAAGCTATCGATGTTTTCAAATGCCATGTAGTTCTTGTTACATTTCATGTAATAGAGCTAAATATTGTTATGCCCTGTATATTATTTCTAGGTACTAAATGAATGTAATGTACTGATTCAATAGTTTCTATCACAAATTATTAATAACAACAATCTAAATAGTTAGGAATAATGAGGGTTTATGAAAATGATATTTATTTAGTCCGTATTTTCTTGATATTTAAATTATGGTGTGTATTACACATAAACAATGTTTGAACCAAAAAGTTGTATGGATTTGAAAAATGCATACCTCAATATCACTTACTAATACCATATTCGTCCACAGAATATTTTTGAGTAAATATTATGGGCTTAATAAGAGTCTCATAATTAAGATAGGTTAGCAATGATTTTAAAATTCAACACCCTGTATATTATTTTAACCATTTATTATGAAATACATTTTTTATCAAATATGCAGGGTATTTTTGAATTCATAGTATATAATTCTATGGCTTGTAGATGAGTCAAAATAGAATAGCTTCTGGTAATGAACCCACGTTCGGAAATTCACCCATTTTAAATAATTGGTAATTTGACACTTTTACATGCTGGACTTGGATGACAGTCCTGTAAAGTTTGTTGGTTCGAGCCAACGACGAAAAACTACTAGACTAATCCATTCATTTATAATTAGGACTTTTCTTATTGCAATCATTTAGATTCTGTTTACTATTACGCAAACAGAGCTGTCGCTAGTGATGCGCGAGACAAGACGAGAGAGTGGCCTCTCTCGTCTCGTCGCGAGAAAAACTGTTCTCTCGTCTTGACGAGAAGCCGCTTCTCTCGCTCTAGAGAGCCTTCCTCTCGTTTTGTCTCGTCTCGTTTTTCTCATAATAAATCAATACCAAATTTAAATTTGAAAAAGACTAAAATTTGTAAGACAAAAACAAAGAATTTTTCAAGTAATTTGCTCATTAGTACCCAAATTTGACAATAAGAAACACTTATGTCTCTCTGTCTGTCCGTCTGTCATAGTCGTTTTACAATTGCAATTTGAAGCACTAAATGGTCCAGATTAGGCGTTAACTAAAAACGAAAATACTTTGTCTTGTAAGTCAGTTGGGGAGGGAGGAAGAGGTTAAATTGGAAGTTAGAACTTTTCTAATGCAATCCTGTGATGTCAAATAAAAGCATTTCGTAGTATGTTTTCAAAATGCAAAAAGTTAGAGACATAAAACAAAAACGATGTGAAATTAGAGAAACATTATGATATTTTTGTTATACTGACATTTACTTTACTTGAGACGTAAAATAGAGGGCGTTACTATCTTTAAATTTTCTAATGGAAAGTAAAGTAATGTAATACCTCATTTGAAAGAATTATTATATTTACGTCCAAGCACACAGTTTTCATTTTTTTTTGTTTTTACAAAAATTACATTCTTGATAATCCTCGTGTGCCGCAATAATCCTAGAAATGTTAGATAATATTAGAAGAACATTTTTTAATAAACTTTTTTTGCCAAGAAGTTATGACAAATTTAATACATCAAGTGGTTTTTAAATCACCTTTGAAATTCTTAATTTATTTATTTATTTTAGTAAATACAAGAAGTGTTTCCTTAGTAGTAAACAATAATTGTTAATATGAGAGTTATCAAGAATGTAACTTATTAGTAAAGGCCCAAAACATGTCTGTATAAGAACAAAGTATCATCTACAAAAAATTGCCATTTGTGCCGTGTTAAATCCCTCTAACAGTAAAAAATTACTTAAATTTATAAAAGATATTGACATTTACTATGTACTAGCCAAAATGTTAATTATCCATTCTATACTATTGTAAAAAACAGTAGTTATGAGTTATTATACCTCCAGTAATGATCCTTTGAATTTGAAGCGGTAAATAAAAAAAAAGAATTTAAGCTACTTTATTTAATGTAATTTCTGTAAAAACATAAAAATCTAAATCTGTTTACATGAACGCAAAAATATAGAAAATATCTTTCAATTGAGGTATCACATGACCCTACTTTTTATTAGAAAATTTAAAGATAGTAACGCCCTCTATCTTACGTGTCCCAAGTAAAGTGCATCTCGTTATAACAAAAATATAATATCTCTTGAGTTTTACCTCGTTTTTGTTTTGTCATTATCTTTTTTCATTTAGAAGTTAAAATAGTGGAAGGTACAATTTTCGTCCTCACTCACATTCGTTTGTATTACCTTCTCTTTGACAGTTTTTCGAAAAAACGCTTAAAAATTTTCAACTTATCTTCAAAAGTAACCTCAGAAAAGCAGAATAGATTAAATATAAGAAATGATTGTATAAATTTTAAATAAATGAAATGAGAAATATTTTTTCTTATGAATTACTATTTATAAAATCCTAATAACACAAGTATCATTTGTTACAATTTAATATATATAGAATAGGTGTATTATAGTTAACTTTTTTTCTCGAAATCTAATATGTTAAAATTTTAAGTTACGATAAGCAATTGAAAATTTCAAATAAACAAAGAGAAAATTGTTCGAGGGAGCCCGAGAGAGCTCGAAAGAAATGAGACATTCTCGTCGAGAGATGACACTCTCTCGTCTCGTCTCGAATCTGTTTTCGAGAGAAAATGTCTCTCTCGTCTCGTTCGAGACGAGACAAGACGACACGAGAGACGAGAGAGTCTCGCGGCATCACTAGCTGTCGCATCGGCTGCCGCATTATAAAGAAGGAGATAGCTGCTAATTTGAGTGAGGATGGTTTGTGGGAGTATGTTTATCTTAGGAGCTAGTATTACTTGCGTACTTTCTTGATAAACACTATACAACTACAATAGTTGCAACGAGAAAAATATCATAAACTGATAATAAGTGGCATTAATAATGCAAATACACGTCCCTAATGCAATTTTAAAAGCTATTTGTGCGATTTAGAGCCCTATGTTTAGTCAATACCGAATTTTGACTATAAAGAATCCTTGTAAAAACACTCTCTCATAATAATTTGACAACCATGATACAAAAAAATTACGGAGGTTATGATACTTAACCGACGAATCTTGTCGATTCCCGCATGACGTTGTGTGGAATATTTTCTCGTGCTGATACCTCAAATTCGTAAAAGATACGCCTTCCCACCACAATACGTCACCGTGACATAGTATCAATCGGCGTAATATCGTCCCTTCTTTTTAACCGACTTCAAAAAAGGAGGAGGTTTTCAATTCGTCTCGATATTTTTTTTATAGTATCATGTTTGACAACCTCGTGGATGACAACGTCAATATTTGCAATTCGATTTTTGTAAACAAACTTAGTCTAGTAGTTTTTCGTCGTTGGTTCGAGTCCTGCTAAGGGAAAAATAGGGTTGTTATGGATTAAGAGATAGATGTTGAATTTGAAATAAATTAAAGATATTAAAATATAAAGTAGTAAGATATTTTTTTTGGTGTCATCGGCATCAACTACTAAGGTTATTAGCCTCGTGTTATGTGTAGGCTTTGTTGCTGTCTCCCAGCACCACTTTAGGAACAGCACTGTTATTTAGAACCCAACACTGAATGGTCGAGTGGGGAAACCTACCAAGTCACCAGAATGAATTTTAAATAATTAAATTAAACAAAAAATCCCGGCCAACGGTGGGATTCGAACCTGGGACCCTTGGATCCGCAGGCAGAGACTCTACCACTGAGCCACCCACCCCCCCTGTAAGAGATTTAAAAGAGTTAAAAATAAAACAAAGAGGTAACAGAAGGAGTGGTATTGGAAAGAAGCTAGTGGGATGAACCAGTAGAGCGGAGCAGAATGTAGACCTAAAAAGTAAGGCAGGAGGCAGAGAAAAGATAAAATAAAAATTATAATTTTTTTTCTTTTCTAAATTAAAATAAAATTTGTAGAGTTGAACCCAGCCCGAAGGAGATTTTACGTAATTGGATGACACCATTAGGGTTTTCCCTGTTTAGACGAAATATGCCTTTTTAAAATGCCTATAACTTTTGTGCAAACCTGGTTGGCGTTTCTATAATACGGAATAAATGCGTAAATAGGATTGGTAAAAAATGGCGGAGGCCTAGAAGATATTTCAGCTGTTATAATAAATATCAGAATAAAATGAAATTTAGATGGGAGCTAAAAATGACATGTTAATTGATAATTGAAAAGCCTATATTCGAATATCAACAACTTGCGGCCTCTTATCTGGAAATTAAAATACTATGATTTATTTTTATTAAAATTATAAAGAGTGAACCACCAGGAACTGCATTGATCGATATCTCAGAAACTAATTGTATAGGGTTTAAAATGAGATTGAGAAAACTTCCAAATATCAATTTTTTCATATAGGTATAGGACATGATACATAAAGTCTGCCTAGAATCTTAAGTAGAATACAATAATGTAATAATATAATGTAAAAATATATAGGAAGTCGTATTTAAAATAAACGATTTAAGGTTTATTTTTGCTATAACCGGAAGTGCACAATAGATGATATTTCAGCTAAGTAGTCCGATCTCAAATTTTCAATTTTTTTTTACATCCAGTCCATGAGATATCGATCGATGCAGTTCCTGGTGGCTCACACCATATAATAAAATAGCTATCCAGATTAATCGCTGTGTAAAAACTTACTCCCAACTTAATTTAACATATTTCTGACTACGGTAGTCATTTTATGATTTAAAAATTATGTTCAAAACATATGGAGGAATATAAATTAATCACTAAATATTTTGAGATCGTAAAGAGATGAAAGGAAAAAGAAAAACAACTAAAATGTGTTAAATATCATTCAAAGCATGTAATTTTAATTAGAAAAAATTGAATTGACTATTTAAACACAAAACTAGGACAACTATTTATTATATAGACAAGAATCAATAGAAAATCGTTAAATTTTTCATTACATATCTCAAAAATGGTTAAATGAGCGCAAATTAAATGAAATTTGTTAAAAAATTGTCGAAAACTAACCAAACCACATAAAATGTGTTCAATATCATTCAGAACATATAATTCAGCTAAAAAAAATGCTACAAATTTTTTTAAAACATTAGAAATACTATTTTCCCACTCGACCATACACTGTTGGGTTCTAATTAACAGTGCTGTTCCTGAAGTGGCGCTGGGAAACAGTAACAAAGCCTACACAGAATACACATGATTGAGAATTTTAACACAAACTTGAGACTGGCATTTAAGGTACATACACTTAGGCCATAAATAAAAAAAAATACTATTATACTGCAAAACTAGAACAATTTTTATTATACAATTAAAAATCTGACAGAATTTAGTTAAACATTAAACATTTTTTTCTATCTCAATTATTATAATAGTTACTATCATCCTGAATATGTCTAAAATTTGACGACATAAAAAGGCTTAAAAATAAATTAATATTTCTATGTTTATTATACTTTTGATTTAACTCATCGGCCAACCCGCGTAAAATTATAATGTAATAATTACCTCACTACAGGAAAATTCAAATGTCAATCATAGCAATTTCAATTAAAAACAATCTTTATTAGATTATACGTTCATTACATAACGAATGGCCTAAAAGCAAGCTATCTATCTGGGCATAAAAGAATGCTTAATTTCCTTTCTAACGTAACAACTTTTTCCAGCGCTCGATAACACCGTACCAGATGCATTCGAATGCATAAAATCACGTAATCTGCACGCTGCATGAGCAACAGCAAACAACTGCAAACAACATCGAAGGAAACTTACGTCAGCAGACCTATAACTATTCAGCTATTAGCTATTAGTTATATATCTTCGTCCATGCAACCGCCACGACTTCCCCGTTCTAAAAGTGAACGTCCTAAATTTCGTAGAGTGCGTTTAATATTGACTTTGTAACCGCGAATCATGGCTGTACAGTGTGTCCCGCATATTATTTACCAAGGAAAATTTGTAAAATATTGCTGGGTTTATTTCTCTGATGTGGTATGTAGAGTGTTTTAAATACACTGCGACCTAAAATATCTTTTATGGTCTCTTCCGTCACTAATGTAGCAAGGGATTAGACTCGATATCTATAACGACCCAAACAATCATATCTTCCCAAGGAAATATTAAATTATGGAGTACTACACATTTAGTCAGAATGTGAGTGGAGGTTTCATTCTCCTCCTCACAGAATCTTCATTTACTATCTCCTACTAGTCCAAGTTTACTAGGGTGTCCTTTAAGGTAAGAACCCCCGTTACTATGCGTAGCCATTCTGAAGTAATGTCTACCGATGGTCCCGGGAAGATTTTGCAATATACATTGAGGGTGGTTTTTATCCAGTTGCCTTTTTGCAAGGTTTTCCATCCTCCCAAAAAAAAGTATCTTAGCCCCAAGAGATCGTTCTAATTATCAGTTCTTCTACTATTCGTAGTACTAAAATTGTAACACCAGATCTCAAAGTTTTGCTTGTTCTTACCTGCCGAGAGATAAAATTGGTTATTTAGCTCTTCGGCTATATAATTTTGGGGTTTGGTACGTTTGCTCAATATTCAGTTGCCCGACAACTTGGTTGTTCAAGACCGTTTGATCGACAACTCATTTTTCCGACGATAAGATTAGATTAGATTTAAAATAAAGTAAAAATTTGTCAGATTTTTTGTGGAACTCCATTATCTGCCTGGTCTTTTTAGCTTTGATAGTGGCCCCTGAATATAGTTGAAATACTTCAGCATTTTGCCAAAGCCATTTTTTTGTTCAAACCATTTGGTCAGTTTTGCTTCGAGTCATCTCTGACCTTTCTCGATTCTTCCGAAGGTGATTACGTCATCCTTTCTCGCTGCAATTGAGCCAACCTTAATAAAATAGATAATTTCACGTAATACCCGAATGGCTGTAAAGAACAGATGATTGGTCAAAACTAATGAACAGGAATGATGACAAAAACAGATTCTAATTAAATTACAAAACAAACGGCTATGTTTTTAGATTTCTCTACACCCATATGGAAATTAGTTTATTTACGCACAGTCTACAAAACGAAAAACTATGCCATTGCGTTCAACTGAACGAATATATTTCATGTCCATTCTACCTAGTAAGACCACGGAAAAAAAATCCACCAATCACATTTCAATTTTAGTCATACTGCTACTATTATTTTTTAAATTTTAAATAAGTTTCAATTCTGTCGCACTAATTGTCAGTATATGTTTGGTTATTGAGATTAAATATACAATAAAGTGAACTATTCTCGTGTAGAATCGATAAATATTTCGTCTAAATTTAGGAAATAAACCATACATTTAAGTAAAACTTAAAATAACTTTAATTACTAGTATTAAAACTAATTTTTTCTACTCCTACATGCATAATAGCTTTTTTACGCACAGATTACAAAACGAAAAAGTATGTTATTGCCTTAAACTGAACGAATATATTTCATATCCATTCTAGGTAGTGAGAACACTGCAAAAAATGAAATCCACTAATCACAGTTCATATTTTGATCAATCAACTGCTATTATTTTTAAAATTTTAAATTAGTGACAATTCTGTCAAATTAATTGTGAGTTTATTTTTTAGTTATTAGGATTAAACATACATTAAAATGAATTATTCTTGTGTAGAATCGATAAATAATAGAATTTATATTTTTATTTCATCTTTAATTATAAATAATTTGTTAATTTAAATAAAACTATATGAAGTCAATTTAATTACGAGTATTAAAGCAGCAAAAATAAACGCGTAGATGATCCTGTGGTTAGGGTGCTTGCCTTCCACATGGATGACTGGAGTTCGATTCTCGGATGGAGAAAATTGAAATGAAACGTTTTCTTGTTTTTCTCGTTTATTTTATTTTAAAAATTATTAAAATTCATAAATTATTTTAAAATTAGTTATTTTGTTTTAATAAGTTTTAATAACCGAAAATATTTTTTTATATGTAAATTTTCGTTAGTGGGTCGTAGAAAAATATTCTGTACAACTCGAGTGGATTGTCCACATCGCACTCAGACGATTGAGTACTGCACCTACGGCGTCATGCTCAAATTTCGTCTTCGTGCGATATAGCCATCATATCCACTCTTGTATCACAAACTACTATTTTATAGGTGTAGATAGGACAGGGACTAGGGCATGGGGCTTTCATGCGAAAGGCACAAGTTCAAATCTCGACTGGGGATTAATTAAATTAAATCTTTTTTTTTCATGTTTATTTTATTTTATTTTATTTTATAATTTAGTAAAAGTCATAAATTATTTTAAAATTAGTTATTTTCTCTTAACATCCTAAAATAATTTTCAATATTTGTAGATTTTTGTTAGTAGGTCTTAGAAAAAATATAGTGTAAAACTCGAATGGATTGTCCATATCGTGCGATATGGCCATCATATCGACTCTTGTTGCACACACTACTATTCTAACAAACTTTAATAGATGTTTTAGTGAATAAGTTTGTATTTGTGTACAAAATCATATTTATGTAAACTTCATGAAAAAAAGTATTAATTATAACAGGTGAATTTAAATTTCAACCATACTTTGTAACAACTTGAATCCAAAGAATCATTCAACCAATAAAATAGGGAATGTGCCAAACTCCTACAAGTAAGCATACTTAAAAAATATCGTTTTCTGCAGCTCAAAAATAAATTTTAATATAAAATACCCTTCTACTGCAATTGATTTAAAAATAATTAAATTTCAGTTAATCCCGTAATATTATTGGCCCCAAAATGAGATTATTTTCTATACTATTTAAAATTAAGTATTATAAATCATTTTGTAGAATCACTTAGGAACTGGTATTATTAAAAACAAATTTTAAAAATAAAAAAAAAATGTAAAACAAGTTTTAGTTTTCCATTATTATGTCTTTAAACCCATTATGATTGCCAATTTTTTCTTTTAGAGATTTATGTCTATCTTTATCTTATGCATCAAAGTCTAATGTAAAATTTCTACAATTTTGTTTATTTTCATTATTCTACCTCTATCTCTCTTTATTCTCTATTTCTTCGTATATTTTTCTTAATGTCCTTTTGTCCATAATAATTTACTTATTTACATTCTTCTTGGAGCTATACATATACTTACTAACCTTAACAGATACTCCCTAAACCCTAAAGAACACAATTTTGAGACCGTTTTTAGTTTACTCATTTTATTTTGCCCCCACTTTTTTAATTCTCTAGTTTTTCTATTTTAAGTGTTTAATTTTTAAATTTTCAAGAAGTAATTATCTCAGTGTCGCTCTATTTCTGTCACAGAAATTATACGACGTATATAGACTAAAAACTATCCTAAGCCTTATAGTCTTGCAAGTCTTATATTTTACTCCGTCTATTGTCAGATTTTTCCAGTCCTTCAGTTGTTTGTCGGCAATATTTTACAACACAGCTTCCTTTCAATTCCTTCTCGGGCCTTTCCCTATCTTCTTCTTCCTTTCCAGTGTCTTCCACGCTATGTATTTAACATATCAGTTCTACTCCATACGTTTCAGATAGTCCAACCACTGTAACCTCTTCAATTGTATTACGAATGTTTTTGTTGGTTCATTGTGCAATTCATAAATTCCATTGCTTTCGTCTGTTTCCTTCCTCCATAGATTCTACTCAGTATTTTACTTTCTGAGACATACAGGTCATATAGGACTCAAGGAACTGAAAAGGCTGATGAACTAACGAAAAAGGGGTCAGAATTACCATTGACATGATCCCAATCTGTATTTGGTATGAGCAAAAGTTCTGCTCGATAGATACTGAAGATGTGGATAAATACCAAACTCACTGGCAACAGATAAGGGAACACAGAATCAGTAAGCTCGTGCTAAGAGGACCAAACTCACGCATGGCTGCTGAGATATTACAGCTCGCAAGGCGCCAGATATTCACCATTCTGGGATTACTAACGAGACACTACTAGCGAAACAGCTTCTTGTGATGGAACTACACAATGATCCCACTACGTATAGACTCTGCATGGAAGTGGAAAAAACCTCATACCATGCTATCTTAGATTGCTAAGCTCTTGCTAGGCGGTGACCTACCCCTTTCGGTTTAGAACCGAAAAGAACCCCCCATTCATACTTGGTAGAGAACCTAGGAAAACTAACCAAAGGCAGAAGACTATTCAAAGATATGGAGAAAGCAGGGGAATACAATAGTCTCAAAAGACCGCAGTGTTCCGTGCTAAATCAAACCGTACCTGATTATAACCAATAAAGATACGGATAGAGAAAGTGGTAGGTCCAAATAAAGACGTTAACTAAAAAAAAGTAGATTTTTACCTTGGGGAGTCAGTATTTGGGGGGTTAAATTGGAAGAAAATTTTTCTGATACCATCCAGTGGGGTATCAGATGAAAGCTTTTCGAAAAACGTTTAATACTTTTTCATCAACACTTTTTTTGAAAAAACTCTATTGTTGTCCTCTTAAAATATCTCCAAAAGGAACACACAATTGTTGAGAAAATTATCAATTTCATTTTTTTTATTACAAAAGAAAATGAACTTCTACTGTACTTGTACTGATACTTTTTACCAGCACCTGGCCTAAATCTATCAACGTATCAACTATACTTATTTTATAAACACAAGTACAACTTGTATTTGGCTGAATAGACCGTCAGATAGTGACCGATTTAGGTGCCCCATTTTCGCATACAAGCCTTAAAGAGGGTTGAAAAGTATATCGATGTTAAGTAGAATAAAATAAAATTTACGAGTGGCTCTTGGGGATAACACATTTAAAATCAGAACAATTTTCCTACCCCAAAATGCACTTATCCATTCGGGGCAGTCAAGAAAATATGTTTTTAGGACTAGTGACGACGTACGTTTTCATGCATTCGATAGGCTTGTGTGGAAAAATCGGACAAAATCTCGATTTTTCCTTAGAACATTACGCCCTTATTTCAACCCTTTATCCACTTGCAACATTAAAGCCTTTGGTTTTCTGAAGCAACAAATAACCTTTCGTTTGTGTTAGGGAAAATCGAATTTTCCATTTGTTGTCCCCAGCAGCCACTCGTAAATTTCCTTTCAGTCTACCTAAAATCGATGTACCTTTCAACCCTCTTCGAGGCTTGTATGTGAAAATAGGGCATCTAAACCTGTCACTATCTGACGGACTAGAATTTTTTCTTCTTAAATCCTTCGTAATTTGTATCGATTTAAATTTTAAATTATCTATATATTAACAAAAAGAAATAACTACTACGAACTAAAAGCTGTTTTGGAATAATTTAAAATTGTTAGCCTGATGATGCATCACAATGGACGAAACTAATCATCTATTAACCCCCTTTTCTTTTAATAAAATAAAATAGTCTGTGGTAAATGTTTTTTGTTCTTATTTGGATAATAAGAATAATAATTAAAGGTTTTTATATTATTTTTTTTTTCGTAATAAGAAATTATAAGAGACACCTTGTATACATGTGTATATGTATAGTTAGTGTGAGCGTATGTAGTTGATGGTTGAACTGCGAGTGAGTTGAGATTGCAACATTTGTCCCAGATGCGGGTCATTGCTATGTGAGAGCAACCGAAATATATAAGGTCGTGTGCTTTTGCCTATGCCGGCAGTGACTACTGATCCGAACTAGCATAGTTCAGCACAATAATACATCAAAATAAACATTTTTGTTTTAGTTGTGTAGAACGGAAATCAAGTATCAATAGTTCGTAACCAAAAATTATTTCGGTCATAAAATTTTAGTAAAGAAATAACACCGAAAAAATGTAAGGGGTTGTGATGAAAATTAAGGTGGGTAACTGGTATAAAATTAAAAAAACCCTCCTCCACGGAAAATTTACATTCCTCCGAAGATTTAAAAAACAAATGGTTTTTATTTTTTATTTTCTCTGTATATTAAGCTAAAGACACGAAACTTGGTAAATATTATTTGTTTATAAAACTATATGTTTTGAAATTTTTTCAACCCTGAAGTATGCTTAGAAAAAGTTGAAATAGTCAACCACTAAGATATTTTTCTTACAAGTTTTTTTAAATAATAAAAAAAAAAATATGGCTGAAAAGCCCAATTCATTTACTAACTTTTTTTCTCTACAAGTTTTTTCAAAAACTTAAGCATTTACGAGAACAAAAAAATGCAATGCATTTTCAAAAAGATGAGCTAACGCGAGTGTATTTTGCCTTAAGGTCTAGTATCTGTGCTTTGCAATGACATCCATAAAAACAGTAATACTTATACAACGATTATGCAGTGTCATTTTTTTTAGCTTAATATACAGGGAAAATAAAAAGAAAAACCATTTTTTTTTAAATCACCGGAGGGGTGTAAGGAAGATTTTTTCAAAAATTTTTATATCAAATAACCACCTTAATTTTCATAATTTTTTTAGGACATTTAAGACATATGATTGCATATTTTGACGTGTTTTCTTTTTCATAATTTCAAAGGTAGATGTCAAAAATGTAAGAAATTTGTCGTTGCAACAAATTTATATTTTGTGAAAATCGTGTAGGTATTTAGCTCATAAATTTTGATGTCTGATGCTTCTATTTTACGTTTATGACTGTGTAGAACTTTTTTTCGTAAAACTATTAATAAAAGATTTCATCTGTTTCCATTTTAAGACAACGATTTTTAGAAAATTATATTTAAAAATGAAATATTATTATGCTTCCCAACTATTCACAAAACTTCATCAGTTTTACTATTACAAATATTGGTGAATACGCAATGGGGCGAGCCCGCCATTTTTATTGATTTTTAATACTGTTTTTAATTTTAAGTTTAGGTTAACCGATAACTGTAAAAAATACTTCTAGATCAATTTTTGTAAATACAATACATTTTTTATTCAATAAATTAAACTTTTAAAATTAAATGAGACATTTTTGTTCTAACTCATTTATTAAAACTCCATTGCGACATGAGATGTTTTTTTTTTAGAATCTATTGCACAATTAATATTAAACAACACATATTTAACACATCAAATTGGTAGATAATCTTGTATTGACCATGTAAAAATCAATTTAAAAGCACTCACTTCGTCACCTTCACCATGAGATGTCAAGAAGTGTGTATAAAAGTTTTGACTTAATTGATATACTATAAAAACGTAATTCTTACTGACTTTTTTGCGATTTGAAATTATAAGTTGCGACCTACTTTTAAGTAATATACGTCCATATAAATAAGAAACAAATTTGGTTGTTTAAAATATTTAATTCAATATTCGAAAAATAAAACAAAATTCTTAAATAGTTTGACATATAATAGCATTTGAATCAATATATTGATATTATTAGTGTTTTTCCTCAAATCTTTTAATATATATTAATTATAGTTTATACGCCGGTGGATCCCTATGCTGCACCCCTGACCCCTTTACAGTCAAACTACAGTGGCATTATATGTATATTTTTATTTTTCAACATAGTCTCCCTCTACGCTAATGCACTTTTAGAACTCTGCAAATCACCTTTCCATAGCTTGCAACAGTTCATCATTACTGGAAAATGTTTTCCCAAGTAAGATTTCTTTTAATTTGGGGAACAGTATGTAATCACTGGGAGCAAGATCTGGCGGGTATGGTGGGTGCTCCACTAATTCAGAGCCTGCTTGGTGTATACCAGCCATGGCAATACAAGATGTATGGCTGGTAGCATTATCCTGATGGAACAGCACGCCATTCCTCAACTTTCTTCGGCGTTTCTATTTAAGATCGTCTCGAAATTTAAAATCAATTGTGCGTAATAGGCTACTGTTATTCTCCGTCCCTTGTACAAATAGTTAGGATGATTCCTTGAGCATCCCAGAACACAAACAGCGAAACCTTTCCAGCAGACGGCACCACATTGAATTGGGACGGAGGAGGAAAACCACGATGTTTCCACTCTTTACTTTGTTCTTTGATCTCGGGATCATATTGGTGCACCCATGACTCGTCCATTGTAACATACTGACTAAGAAAGTTCGCTTTATGTCAAAACCCGATTTCTTTTTAACACGCTTATATTAGCTTCACCTGTATGTATGTTTGTAACTCTCCTTTGGACACAAGTGGCTTATTACTGTCAGTATATCCCACTAAGTCAAGTTCGTTCGTGGCCGAGCGGTCTAACGCGCGGGTTTTCGATTGCCAGATTCACCAATCGTGGGTTCTAATCCCCACGGCTGAAAAAAAAATTTTTTTTAGCAATTTTTTTTTTAATAATTAATCGAACTAAAATGTAAAAAATAAATATAGTTTAAAAAACTAAAAATGCGCTTTTAGAGCATATCAAACTAAAAAATTAAAAATATTTTTTCAAATAAGCTTAAAACAATAATAAATGGAAAATACTAGTATTATTGTGAAAAAAGCGTGGGGCGCTTTGTCCATATTTTTCGTACATCGAGCTCCGGACGCTTTTTTCACAATAATACTAGTATTTTCCATTTATTATTGTTTTAAGCTTATTTGAAAAATTATTTTTAATTTTTTAGTTTGATATGCTCTAAAAGCGTGTTTTTTAGTTTTTTTTGAACTATATTTGATCAATGGTTAACATTGAACCCATTCTGCACTTATCTTTTTCATAATATAATCAGTATGTGGTGCACCTCATGATATGATAAGCCAGTTTCTTCCACAATGTCCCTGATGCGAACTCGTCGTTCTTGTAGTAAGATACCGTGTACCTTTTTAATGTTTTTGTTTTGTTACCGTTATGGGAGGATCACCAGCATGCTGGTTTTCACAGGATGTTCTTCCGCATTTAAAATCTCGACACCAGTGTTTGACTAATTCATAAGAAACTGCAGACTCCCCAATAGTTGCCACAATGTCTTCATGAATTTCAGTTGGCGTAAAGCCTTTTTTATGGAGGTATTTTTTTACGGTTCTTTGTTCTACAGGATTCATTTTTATGAACAATCACGACATACAGTCCAAGAATTGCCACAGCACAACAACGCTTTGAGATACAAAGTTGATATTTTGTAAATATGATCTTCAAAAGTTAGTTAACTGTCAAATATTTATTAATCACACCACCACTTAGAAATAGGTCAGGGGCGGAGTATAGGGATACACCATCGTATATCAATCAGGTTTATACAACTTTTTTTGTCATGACTATTACTCATTATATGCTTGAGGATATCCTTTAAGCGTTGAAACAAGTTACAGTATTTTAATTGCTTCATTCAAAAAATAAAAAATTCTCTGTCTTCAATTATTGTTTAACTACTTAATTTCTATGTTCAAAAGTACGTTTGTGCATTTTGATTATGACTATCAGCATACCCAGTCCCAGAATTGATTTGGACTAAAAATTCACAGATACGGCATATGTACTCTATGAGTATGACTTATGTTAAAATCAATGCAATGTCATAAGGCCTCCTATTTTTAAATTAAATTCTTCTAAACTGCTGAAACATCAGATGCTTAAATTTCATTAATGGCTTTCTAGATAGAGTTTTTCCATCAGTATAAATCAGTGCCCACATTTTCTTATTCGCTTTTAATTTAAATGCAAAACATTTTACAAAAAACACGGTTTAATATCCGGTAAATATAATACCTATAAAATGTGTCCCAATTCTTCCAATTCAGTTTAAAATTTAGCCAATGAGCTATAATAATTCTTAATAGTTCCTAAAGTGATTTCCTATTGGATGTGTAAGGATATTCCAGGACAATAGTTTTCCATAATATACTTGTTTATCTTTTATGTAGTCATTTACTATATAACATAACCCTAGAATTAGAAGATCATCTCCTTTAAATTGTTCTTTATATTATTTAATTTTTCAAACGTCCAATCATTCTTCTTTTATTATTAAAGTATTTCGTTTTCTTTGCTTAAATATGACATAATTAAATTTATTTACTAATAATTTACATTTAATAACAATTCCCATAATAGAAATTAGATCGTTAATAGATATCTTGGTCCTGGAGCTGAGCCTTGGGGTAAGCCGACATTAATTTTGTGGTTTTCAGGTGAATAGTCATCATCATATATTGAAAGTTATGATACGAAGCTGTCAACTTTTCTACCGAAATATTGTAATCTAGTATTTGTTAATATCAAAACATGCATTAAAATTTGGCTTATCGATTTACCAATAATTCCTTAAGGTATTCCGCATGGAACTATTTTCGTACATCTCCTTAAAGTACATTTATGAAAAATAAACGACGAATAAAATTTGAATCATTTACGAATCGAACGGGCTAAAGCCGTCGCTGTTTCCATGTCTAGAATGCTAGTTGTTACCTCACATATAGACATTGTAGATAAGAATAATTTGAAAAGTAGGTCGCCGATAATTGTCGTAAATTGAAGAAAATAGATGAGGATAGGGTTTAAAATTACAGAGTGACGCTTAAAATAGCAACTAATTAATACAACCGTCAATGTTTTAGAAAACAAACACTGTATTAATAAGTTTTAGTTGTTGATTTTCGTCAATAAGAGATTGTATCAATACAGAGATCAATACAGGATGGAGAAAATTTAATTATCATTATTTTACAATATTTTTATTAATTAATATTATTTTTTGTTTGTTTCACGTACAGGTACGGAGTGTCACTAGGAGCCAGTAATTTTCATACGTATTGTTCTTATGGTGTTGGTTTTTGATTTAATATTTTTCTCATTATATTGCAGGTTGACAGAATAACAGATTTTTGTAGGTTTAGGTAAGTATTTGGTGGTAAGTTTATAATTTCAAGTTGTTTCTTTAGGTTCTTTGGGATTTCACCAGTTGCTCCTACGATTATGGGTACAACTCTGAATGACGTTGCGTTCCAGGTTTGTTTCATGTCCTCATCTAAGGGTAGGTAGTTTTCGGTTTTTTCTTTGTATTTTTTTGCATGTTTAATGGTGCTGGGACCGCTATATCTATGAGTAGTATCTCATTTGTTTTTTGTTGTTAATGAGAATGTCTGATCTGTTGTGTTGCATCTATCTATCGGTTTGTATCTCTCTATCCCAATATACCTTGTACTCGTCATTCTCTTTTATCGTCTCTGGTGTATATTTATAATACGGAGTTTTTGTTTCAGAGAGTTGTATGTAGTTTGTAGCATACTTCATCATGAATGATTTTTGCGATATTGTTGTGCCTAGTTGTATATTCCTTTGGTGCCATAGTTTTGCATCCGCTGATAAGATGCTTTATGTTTTCATTTCCTTCACCGCACATCCAACACTTGGTGTTTACTAATGTATTGTCTTTAACTATGTATTTAAGGTATGACTTGGCGGCAACGACCTGATCCTGGATGGCGCATAGGAATCCTTCGGTCAAAGGAAACAGGCTACCTCCTCTAAGCCATGCATTGGAAGTACTTTGTCACTGTATTTCAGGCTGAAATACATGCAATCGAATTGTGTGTATGAGAGAATTTAAGAAGGAAGTACAAAAAACAAACCATCCTAATTCTCTCAGATAGCCAAGCAGCCTTAAAGGCTCAAAGCTTGTCTGGAAGTGCCTTGGAATACTAAATGATCTGGCAACTCATAACAAGGTAAAACTAGCGTGGGTACCAGGGTACAAAGGTATCCAAGGAAATGAAAAGGCTGATGAACTCGCCAAAGAGAAATCAGATCTACCATTCACAGGACCCGAACCTGTATTTGGGATAAGCAAAACCTCTGCTCGACAGGCAGTGAACAGGTGGATAACCACAAAACACCAAATTCACTGGCAACAGATAAGAGGGCACAGAATCAGTAAGCTCATACTAAGGGGACCAAACCCACGCATGGCTACTGAGGCACTACAACTCGCAAGGACTCAGATATCCACCATTGTGGGATTACTAACGGGGCACTGCTTGCTGAAACACCTTCATGTGATGGGATTACGCAATGATCCCACTACGTGTAGACTCTGTATGGAAGAGGAAGAAACCTTATACCATGTGACCTTCGAATGCGAAGCTCTAACTAGGCGAAGTTTCATCCTTTTCGGCCTAGAACCGGAAAGGACGCCCCTGGAACACTTGGTAGGGAATCTACTAAAACGAACCAAACACGCAGGACTATTCCAAAGATAGTACCTGAATACGAGGAAAGCAGGGGAATACAATAGACCCAAGAGGCCGCAGTGTTCTGGGTCAAACCTAACCCTACCTGCTTACAACCGATAAAGATAAAGATAAAGGTATTCAGCGTTAAGAGCGTGTGGGTGTCTGCCGTGAAGTTCTTTGCCATTCCAAGTTTCTTGTAACTTTGCAACTGTATAGTTTGAGTCGCATTGGTATTCCCTGTCAGCAAGGTTTAAAGGTGATAGCTTTTTGTCAAGTTGAATAACTGTTTTGTGAACTGAGGAGTGGTCTTCTGTCTTGTAAAAGTATTTTGGAAGATGTTCGATTTGGTTTTTATGGTGTAAGCGCGTGTCCGCCACTCCTCTTCCACCCATGCTTCTGGTTAGGTGGAATCTATCAATGCAGGCTTTAGGATGGTGTTTTCGGTGTTTTGTAAAATTTAGTCTGATGGATCCGTTCAGGCTGTCTAGTTCCGTGGGTGTTCACTTTACAACTCCAAAACTATACGTAATTACAGGGATGGCATAAGAATTAATAGCTATGAACACGTTTTGTGCTGTCAGCTTAGTTCCAAGAATTGTTTTTATTCTGTGTTGTCTTTTCATTGTTTCTGCATCTACTCCTTGGGCCTGGGCAAATCCGACATAATAATAATAATAATAATAATACTTGTATGTTTCACCTTTTTCCAAGTTTGCAATAAATATTATTTAACGTTTTGTCTTCAAAGGGTCTTTTTTACTATGGTTATTATTTACTCTATCCAACCATAATTTTTTATTATCTCTTAACAATGTACTGTAGGTACTTTACTTTAAGAATTTTTGTAAGTATATCCCTGTTCTATTTTCACCCTATAGTCTTTATGAATAAAATTAATTTGTAATTTAATAGGTACACTCACAGTGTTGATCTATTAAATATCTTAAGTTTTCCTGAACAATCAAAAAATAAATGTGTTTAAGATTCTATGACTTATTCCTGTAATATCAGTAAATTTCATCATATCTATCAAATGTCTTTGAGAAATCCCAGTAAATAATTATGTTACTTCAAAAAGAAAGAATTTTAAGGCCAAATTATCTTCTACTGTGTGGTGTTTCGGATATTTAAATTTATATATTAAACAAACAAGGGGTTGTCTCTATAGTGGATTTTATTACACCTCAAATAGATGATTATAACATATTTATAGTCTCGGTCTTCTATATGGTGCACACTCTGCGTGAAGATTCACAGTTTATCTATAGGGCATGCAATGTAAGTAAAGCCTATATTATAATAATTAGAAAATCTTTTTAAAAATTATATATTTTATGTTTATATTTTATTTTTTTAGGTTGTTCAAGACTCTTAACTAATGAAAAGTATAGAATCCTACTTTTTTCTATGAATTAGGAACTGCAAGTACAAATTCAACCAACAGTTTTCAAAAACAACCGCCAAGCTCAGCTTCGTCAAGTTTGTCTGTTTTTGGATTGTAAAAAATACACAGACATTCCCGCTTCCGTTAATAATGAAAACTTTGTTATTAAAACATCTGAAAATAAAATTTGCAACTAATACTAGCTTCAGGTGTTTAGACAATTAGCACGTAAAAAAAGCGATCAAAATGTTAAGACGATTCTTCTAGAACAAATCCCACAGAACTGAAATTAGGAGAATGGATTTGATGTCAATTCTCGCTCAAAATTTACGCAGTGAGTATCTGTCAGACATGTCAATTGTCATTCGTGAAAGTGATTTGAAAATAATTGTTAATTTTATTCATTTAAAAACAATTTGTACATTGTACATTATACTCCATGTTCTGTCGTATACTAGAATTATTGTAGAAAATTATGGAATCAGCAGATAAACCAGACCAACAAGAAATATTGATTCGTAATTCACTGTCACATATGGCTTGAAAATTAAGGGGAAAAATCCTTTCTTATTTTTGTAATTTTCAGCTTATGATCTTCCAGGAGACTAAAATGTAAAATTAAAACGATTTTAATCACAACCTAAGTGTGTGGCGATTTTTTTCAAACTGGCCAAGAATGACAAATATAACATTAAAACCAAATAAAATTCAGAGGAAAATACTTAATTTATTTCCTTAATTATTGTGTGGGTACAGTCTAATGCAACGCGAAAATATTGCAATAATGTAACATAAGATTTCTTCTGTAGTACTTGACATATTGATAAATTGTGGTCTTAAAATTGCCAATACATTCAGTCTACTAGTTGTTCCCCTATTGATTATATAAAAATCACCAATGACTTGCAACATGGAAGCAGTTCCCAAATACCTTAATGTTGCAAGAACTTTTTCTATGCGAGTCAGAGTTTTATTTCTAAAAAATTAATGTTTAGTTACTTGTTATGTTACATCTAATTACATTGATACCTTGCTTAGTACTTTTAAAATGAAAGCGTTACAAAAAGACATTCAATTTCTTTAACAGGAATTTGAATACTTAGGTACTTACGGTGTAGTAGGAGAACTTAATTGTGGGGTAATATCATTAATAAATATTTGTAAGAGCTCCTTTGATAACTGAAATCTTTCTAAAAATTTCTGATGTGTCCGATGGACAAAATGATTAATCCTATCTCTATAATATATTTTTCTTCTTCTTGGATGAACATAAATATTAATAAAGTTCATTGAAATTTTCATCGTTCGTATATTCTTCCAAATTAAAATTTATTTTCAATATTCCACTTCATTTTCAACAAAAATACTCAAACAGCTCGTCCTTTTTAGGTTATAAACGTGGAGAATGGATAATGTTATTAAACAAGGGTAACAATTTTAACCACTCAAATTAGACCAGTTTAAAAATGTCATATATTAAATTTCAGTTAGCATTAACTAATCATAGTACAACAAGAGCAAAAATTAACACGATGTTTAATTTTAACCGCGTATTGTACAACTCGCCGTTAATTTTTTTCTGAAAACTGTTATATATTTTTTCAAATTACGACCCTGTTTGACACCTACTACGCAAACTCAAAAAAAGCTCAATTTTATTCCCCTTGTAGGAACGTTTTTGTAAACTGTGAAATCCATTCTTCCAAAACAAAATGTTTTGGAAGTCTTTCTGGTCTGATTGAAAACATATCTATTGATGGTTGACAATCATTTTTGTTTGAAACATTTGATGCATCTGGAAATCCACAAAGAGGCGATTATTTGACTGGGATTGCTTGCAATTTAATTTTATCTTTTAAATTTAAATACAACTGTAACGTAAAATCTTTTGTAACAGATAATACAGCAAACATGGCACAAATGAGTAAAACTAAGAATAGACTCAAAAATCATAAATTTAATTAATTTAATTTAGGAATAAGAAAAGTCAAAGAAAATGTTACACAAATTATTAAGTACTTCAGAAATATTCATCTGGATAGGGCAAAATACATACAGGCAGGTGGAAAAACATTACTTAGTGCTTCCGAGCGACGTAAGATGGAATAGTATGTCAGATTGTTTAAAGGAATATGCAAGTCAATGGGAGAAAATATTAAAAGTATGTGAGAAAAATAAAAAAGAAATAGACTCAACAATATACCAAAAAGTTTCAAATATTAGTCTTAAACGTCCAGCTGAAGATTACCTAAATATCTTAAGGCTTTTGCTGTAGGACTTGATAAATTACAGAAAACAAAAATGCTGATGCAGATAGACGGTTCAAAATATTCATAAAAAGTCCAACTTAAGATTGTAATAGAACTCTTTACGGGACACTGTGAAATTTAAAGACATAAATTTGCTAGGATATCTGACGATTCCCTATGTAGAAAATGTGAAGAAAAGGATAAAACTCCTATTCACATAGTATTTCTTTGCTGGAACCTTAAATGGTAACAAGATAATCACTTCGGGTATAATATTCGAAAAGCGAAGAAATTGTGAAAGTGTCCAACAGACATATTCTTGAATACCCTGAAGCGGTAGAAATTGATAGGGGTACAATAAAACCAGAGCTTCAGTATTAGTAAGTTTTTAATAACACCCTAATTCAGTAAGAAGCTTAAAATTACAGATTTATAAAAACTCACAAAGTGTGATTGAAAAAGAAGTGATTATAATTAAAAACTTAAAGTGTACACGCATTTACCGAAGAGTAACAATTTTGAATAATATCTAGCTGGGGAAATCAAAATGTTATTGTTTTCTTCAATAATTTAAGAAAATATTTTTTTATCCCTTTTTATATTTTGATAATATTGTTCTAGTGTAAACTAAGAAGGTTAAGTATATTGTAGCTAATCTTCGCCTTTACAGAACAAATGTTCATTGATTAAATAACGAAGCTTTATTATTGTTGTTAATCACATTAAAGAAATTCAACAAATTTCCTGTATATAAAGTCGAACTATCAGTTCGCCCTGTATAAGTAAACATCCGAAGGCCATGATCTAATTCTAAGAACAAAATAAATGCGTTCCTACGATAGGGAAATGCGCCGACATTGGCGAAAACGTCGAAAAAATGCATTTCTGATAACGCAACCCATTTTAATATTGGTTGATATTAGATAAGGTTTATTCCATTCGACTACCGTATTACAACAAAATGGCGGACAGAAAAGTACTCGCTGTAATTAAAATAATTTTTTATTAGAAAATTAATTAATTTTCATTCGCGTATCGATTATTTTTTTACAATGTATAGGGTAACGTTAACTCACCTGAAATTTGTGCTTCTCCCATAACCTGGAATAAGAAAAGAAATAATTTAGTTAAAATATCCATTTAATCACAAATTTTAATACATAAATCTATATCTACTTTATATATGAGATTATGTTATCAATAATAAATATATTTAATTTCAAGAAAGTTACAATATATACAGGATCTCAATATTAAAACTTCCCATTCCCATAATGAAAAGAATATCAAAAATTGCTTAAAACAGATAGAATTTTATTCCAAGGGAGACACTTTTCTATCATATTCTCAAATGTCATTCCTCTCCCCTCCGACACACTAACCAATACAATTTAAATAGGAAAAGTACAATGTGTGACACACCATTGAAAATGTAATTCTATGCAGAATTCAGCAATATGACTGTCCATTGCGTTTCTTATGATTTTAGCGCTCTCTCCAGGGATATTTTGGTATTTTGTTATTTTGGTAAATTGCGATTAAAGTTAAATGGGGCATGTTCAAAAATTTTGAATTTTTTTTTTATGAATAATAGAGTAGAAAATAAAACTACATTTTTTAAATTTTTTTTTATCTATTCATTTGCCGGAGTTATGAATTTTTTAAAATTTATGACGTCACCGGGAATAGACCAATAGGAGCTAACGCCACAACGTTGCCGGCTAGAAGGTTTACGAGAAGTGATGTACGTTCGTTTGTGTACTCCTTCTTACTTTTAGACTTCTAAAACATCGTTAAACAAATATATTTAAATATATAATATCAAATGTTTTTTGAAAGTATTATTTCTGTTTAAACTTTTACCATATTTAAAGTTTCATTGTTTTAAAAGTCACTTAATAATTCAGAAAATGGCAAAATGACAGCACTGTGTATGGCATCTGTCATCATAGTGTCTCGATCAAGAATTTATTTGGAATTTGAGTGTTTAATTTTGTACTTTTTATAAATATTATGACTACGAAAAAGTGTTTTGTTCCAGAATGTGATAATGATTCACATTCATCTTCAAAAATATTTATTAGTGTTCCTAGAAATTTGGAAAGAAGAAAATCAACCTTCTACTAGCGATGTTTCTCGTGAACTTTTTAATAAAAATACACCGGATTATCAAGATGTAGCAGCAATTTCTGCTAATTGTCCCCTTCAGGAAATTGAAAATGAGGCTACTATAAATTCTTAGGTGTATAACCTAAAAACCCTTCTGGAAGAAAATGCAAAATCTCCTGAAAGTTTTGAAGATACCCAATTTATTCATCATTTTGTGGAAGAACTAGTGATAAAGAAATAATAGAAAAATGTGGGTATTTAAACAAACTGGTTCCTGGATCCCATATAATGGCAGATTGGGGTTTCAGAATATTCAGCTACTTGAAAACATGGGATGCACTTTAGTAAAGCCACACCTAGTGTATCACAGAATGAAAAAAGTTCTCCAGAAGATGTACAATTAAGTAAAAGAATAGCATCTCTAAGAATACATGTGGAAAGAGTTATAAGAAGGGTTAGTTAAGTTAACATGTTAAAACCACATTCCTGGGTGAATTTTAAGCAAGTACATTTACTTAGTAATATCTGCGTAATTGCTTGTTAACTTACAAGAACCAATTTTGTAAGAGTAAATATTAATTTAATTAACTTTTTTTATTTGTTTTTTAATTTAATTTACCTAATTATCACATTTCAGGGATTATAATGAGTTTTTAAATAGACAATGTAATTTTTTATAAAATTTTAACTTTTCGAGCAAATCAAAGAGGAATGAGTACCTGTATATGCATAGTTTTTTTGGGACTAAAACTACCAAACCAAAGGCACCTATTTACAGCAGTTTAAAATAAAACATTTTAACAAAAACGCCTATGTCACAGTGATAAATATTAAAAACAACCAAGTTCAGTTGAATGTGGTAGCAAAGTCTATATATTCCAATAAATCGGGTAAATACATGTGGTATCACTGGTGATAAATTTAAAAATATCACATTTTTCTTGCCACCTTTTTCAAAAAACCAGAAAGTGTGCCTTCTTATCAATCCTTTACGAAAATGACAACAGTGAAAAATGTGAAAAAAAAATTTAATGTTGCTATTCGTTATTACGATAGTAAAACATGTTTGCAGTTCCGTTTATTTTTTTATGAAAATCTAAGTAAAAGCAACCAATGTCAAAGGGTTATAATTTTTTTCTGTCAAATCAAATATATCACAAAATTAAAAATTGATCATAGGTCAAGCTAAAGTAATACCTTTATTGATAGTAGCTTTAAAAAAGGAGAAAGAATAATATTGACTTAAGTTATTATTATTAACATTGGTGATTTTTAATAAAAACTCTTCAATTATTGTTTACAAAGAAATATATAAAAATCTGAAAATTTTATTTATTAACCTTTTAATAAAAAATGAGAAAAATGAAGTAAAAAACAATTTATTTACAAATAAAAAATATATATACAAATCCTAAGAATATAAAAGTACTGATTTATTTTCCTGTAGTGGATGAAGAGGTTTCTTTAACAATCTAGCCAAATGTACATCAATATTTACGCATTTTGATAAATTAGAGCCTTTCCAATAACACTGAGTAGATGTTACAGATGGTTCCTCACTTCTTCTATGAAGCCACCTGAAAAAAATAAAAGGGTTAGATATACAGTTACAAAATAACTATATAACCAGCTACAAAATGCCTTATTTTATGTAACAAGACGAGCAGAGCTTTACTAGCTCTGAACGAATCCAGTAAAGAACCTCGGAATTTCAAAACTTAAAAATAAACAATCTCTTCACATTTTTGAAATATAGAGCTTTTCGAAAAAAAAAAATGCTATTTTTAAAAGTACAATTTTTTGTTTAAACAGCTATGTCTCATTTTAGGCTATTGAGTATTATAAAATAAAAAATTACGGGATGCTTTGTTAGCTTCAAACGAATCCAGCAGAGCACTCCAGTTTTTTTTTAAACCACACTACGTTTTTTGGCTCCTACAATATTATAAAATATTCGAAATTTGGCATTTTTAAAAAAAATTCGCAATTCCTTGCTGACTTCAAAGTTTTTTTCTGAAAACAAATATACTTACCACATTTTTAGGATTTTAAAACAGCCTAAACATGTGTCATAAGTAGTTGTTTTTATATATAAAAAACAAATTAAAAAACTGAAGTGTCCTGCTGACTTTGTTCCAACAAAGCACCCTGTATTATTTAAAAATAGCAATTTTTTTAGTAAAGTTTTACAATATTTCAAGAGTCAAGAGGGTGTGGTTTTTAGAAAAAAGCTTTAAAAAACTGAATTGCTCTGCTGGCTTCTTTCGAACGTTAGCAAGCACCATGTATTTTTTAAAAATATCATTTTTTTGGAAAAAAAAAAAAGATAATATTTCAAGTGCATAAATATATGGCGTTGCTGTTTTTACAGAAAAAACTTTATAAAACAGAGGTGCTTTGCTTACTTCGTTCGAAGCTATCAGAGCATTTTAAGTTTTGCACAAAACGAGGAGCATAAAATTTTTGAAAAGGGTATAAAAATAGCCTAAAAATATGGCATATGTTTTAACTCAAAATTTCATAGGTGCTCTGCAGCATTCTTTGGTATCATAATTATTACTAGGTTCACTAACAAAATCTATTTCTGGATTATTTTAACACTTGCTGCGATTACAAAAAATGTCTCTTTATATGTCAAAATTAGAAAAAAAATATTTATAGGAATAAAAGGCCTTATACATTGTTTATTATATGTGATATAAAAACAAAAAAGCATAATAAATATTACAAACTTGAGATGCAGCATTTCCTAAACATTGTCCACTAAAAATTTCATTTTTGTTAATTACAACAACCACATCATAAGGTTTTTGCCGTACTTTGTGTTTAGGTGTAATTTGTCTCCTTCTCTCTTATGGAAAAAGTAATTATCTCCATATTCTTGCTTGAAAGATCTAAAAATAAAACCTGAGATAAATATGTTTTACCATAAGGTATATTACTCCATATAAACTGTAACTACCTACTATTAAAACAAATTATAAATAAAGTCTTACCTTTCTGTCTTTTGTAAACTAAGTATTGTTAAAAAATGCAGTAATCATCTCGGTAATCATATTTTTGTTTACAATGGGTAAAACACTTGATTCAACTTTTATAAATCCAGCTGATAAATTCATATTATTAATAAAATTAAACCAAAACAAAAAACTAAGGTTAGGTGTTAGGTGGTGTCAATTTTAATGTCACTTAGATGTGCGTTCACTTCGACATTCTGTGTGTCGGTTTGTTCGTTGGCTTGGTTTTGTATAACAAAAAAAACTTCGACACAAGATGATTGGTCTATTCCCGATGACGTATAATTTCAAATTTTAAATTTCAATTGGGCTTAATTTAAAAACTTTTGACTTTTTTAACGAACTGACTATTTAGAATAACTTGTATAGCGAGTAACTATTACAATATAATTTATAAAACAGCATATCTCACTTGTGAACATGGTCCATTGTTACCTTGTAAGTTTTATATTATGCTAAAGGGCGCTAAAATCAAAACAAATGCAATGAACAGTTATATTGCTAAATTGGACATAAGATAATGTGTCAAACTTTGTAGGTTCTTTTCCTGTTTAAATTGTATTGGTTAATGTGACAAAGGGGATGGGAATACCTTATGACATTTGGGAATATGATAAAAAAGTGCCTCCTTGGAATCTTTATCTTTGTCGGTTATAAGCAGGTAGGAGATTGGGCCCAGAACACTGCGGCGTCTTGGGTCTATTGTATTCCTCTGCTTACCCCGTATTTAGTTACTATCTTTGGAATAGTCCTGTTCCGTTGGTTAGTTTAAACAGTTCCCTGCCAAGTGTTCCTGGGGCGTTAGTTCCGGTTCTAAGCCGAAAAGGGTGAAACGCCGCCTAATACGAGCTTCGCATTCGAAGATAACATGGTATGACGTTACTTCTACTTCCGTGTAGATTATACACGTAATGAGATCATTATGTAATCCCATCACATGCAGGTGTTTCAATAAGCAGTTTCCCGTTAGTAATCCTACAATGGTGAAAATCTGAGGTCTTACAAGCTGTAGTACCTCAGCAGCCATGCGTGGGTTTGGTCCCCTTACCATGCGATTACTGGAGTGCGTTTAGAAAAGTCGCACGGCGCGTCTGACCGCATGCATTAGAATAGGGTCCAGACGCGCCGTGCGAGGTTTCTAAACGCACTCCTGATTCTGTGACGTTTTAACTGTTGCTAGTGAATTTAGTGTTTTGTGGGTATCCACCTGTTCACTGCCTATCAAGCAGATGTTTTGCTTATTCCTAATGCAGGTTCAGGTCCTGTGAATGGTAGTTCTGATCCCTCTCTGGTAAGTGCATCAGCCTTTTCATTTCATTGGATACATTTATGTCTTGGAATCCACGCTAGTTTTACCTTATCATCGGTTACTAGATCATTTAGTATTCCAAGGCAGTTCCAGACCAGCTTCGACTTGACTATATTTCAACAAAGGGCATTTAAGAATTAAAATAGTTTATTCTCTGTACTTCTCTCTTAAATTCTCTCGTACACACAATTCGATTGCCTGAAATACAGTTGTATGTTTTCCCAGTGAGACAATGATGTCGCATTTAGGTTTAACTCCAAGTACACCACAACCTGTTCCCTTGTAAATTTTAGATCCATTCATATACCATACGAGATCGCCAAGCAAGTATTTTTCTACGTCCTTATTTACCTCGTTCCAGTTGCAGTTGACCTAGAAGAGTCTCTTAAAGGTTAGGCGGGGTATCATATGATCTGATCCCATGTTTAATGTAGGATCATTAACCTCATGTGTTATTCTGGTATGTTTTATAAGTCCCAGTGGATTCCAGTTGTTGGAGATGCTCAGCTTGTATGCACTCATTCTGGCCTCCTCCTTTACGACTAGGTCAAGTGATAGGAGGTTTAGAACGATTTCCACAGAGGCTGTCGATGTACTTCTCAATACTCTTGTAAAACAAAGGCATGCCAGCCTCTGTACTAATGAGAGGGTATTGAGGGCTGTTTTCTGGTTTACTTTTGAACACCAAACAATCGCTCCTTAAGTTATCATGGAACTTGTTATTGCCGAATATCCAATGGACCATTTTTGGTTTGACAAATGCCCGACTCCCTACAATGAGAGACATTTTACATTTGTTGAACACTTTTTGTAAGTGTTGGTTCCAAGTAAGTTTGCTATCTAGTATTAGAACAAGGTTCGTTCTCTTTAGCCTTTCTCCAAACAGGGTTGGAGTTTCTAAGACCTCTAACCTTGTTTTCCTAGTAAAGCTTATGAGTTGTGCCTTGTCAAGGTTTCCCAAGAGGTTGCCACTTTGGAATAAAATCTGTTTCAAGCAATTTTTGTTATTATTTTTTATTAGAAGATATTGCGAATGAGAAATTTTTGAATTGACAGCCACGTATACAATGTCGGTTAAATGGACAAAAAGTTTCATATTTTGATGGGTTATTTCAATGGTCTATAAAAGTTCTAGATTTTGCTGCTAGTTCCGGAGACATTCGACAAAATCCGCTCAATTTCGTTTCTATGTCTAGCATTGTTATTGTAAAATAAAGTTCATAATAACATGCAACACCAAAATTTTTAATACGACGTTTCATAATTCCAAGACCACCGTCAACTCTATTTTTTTTTTAAATACGAACCTGTATTTTACCTGAAATTTTTATACCTAAATACAACGGTATGTTACACTACGTTTCGTCTATATAATATAACCATAATATTTATTTAATTCTAAATTAATTGAAACCGAGAAATGCATTGAAATATTACATGTGACGGAATATGACATAAATATTGATTACAACTGAGATGCACGGCTAACATGATTTTGTTAAGAACCCTTGTACGTTTTACATTTTGTCTACAAATACTAGAACAATTTACTTGCGTACTTTATAAATAAATTTCCTAGCTGAACATTGGCTTTTAGCGTTTTTAGAGTTTTTATAGTTTTTAAAGATAATTCAAAACAGGTGGAAATTCGTAAAACAGCTTCATCATTTGCCAAAGTAATTAATTGGTTATCGCCGCCTACTGGGAGTTTAGTGGAGTGTGCGTGCGTGTAGTTGTGTCTGTCTGTGTGTCTTTATCCACGATAACTCATGAACGGATACAAAGAAAACACCAAATTATAAACTTAAACTTTATTCCGGCCTGTGGTGAACTGATTAGATTTTGGGCAGAGTCGGAACATCTGGGAGGAGGGGGTACTTTATAAGAGGTCATTTTTATATTTTATAAAATATATCTGTTATTTACGTTTGGAGAAGAAAATTCTTTAAATAAAAGTTAATTCCTATATTATTCTCTATAATTTTTGTTTAATACAAAATTTTCCTAAAATGATCCGTATTCGAGAAATTTGAGAAAATGTAAAAAATCAAATTTTTATGAAAATTCTTCAAATAAAAGTTGTTAACGATATAATTTTCTAAAATTTTTGTTCTACGCATAATTTCTCTAAAATGGACCGTATTCGAGATATTTGAGAAAAAGTGTAAATTTTGAATTTAAAAAAAAAAAACTCAGAAACGGATAAAGAAAAACACATTAAATTTTATAATAAAGATTTTTTCCGGCCTGAGGTGAACTGATTAGATTTTGAACAGAGTCGGAAAATCTGAGGGTACTTTATAGAGGGTTATTTTTATATTTTATGAAATATATCTGTTATTTACGTTTGGACAAGAAAATTCTTAAAATAAAAGTTACTTCTAATATTATTCTCTATAATTTTTGTCCAAAAAAAAAAACTTCCTAAAATGGTCCGTATTCGAGAAATTTTTCAAAATGTAAAAAATTCTGATTTTTAAGAAAATTGTTAAACTAAAAGATGTTTGCGATATCGATCTCTATAATTTTTGTTTTTTACATGATTTCTCTAAAATGGACCGTAATGGAAAAATTGGAGGAAAAGTATAAAATTTAAATTTTTCAGCATTTTCGTTGGCAATGAGTGTATATAGAAAAATGTTTCGAGTTAGATGTATGTGGAAAATGTATATATTAAGTTAACCTCTAAATATTTACAGAAGTGCTACAAAAGGGTGTACAAAATAACCGAAAAAAGACTGTAATAACTAGATAGGAAAGTCATGTATTGAACACATCAGATTTTTTATTTATTTATTGATAGTTAAAGATATTAAAAGTTAAAAGGGAAGACTTGTATTTCGTGCAAAACTTTTTAATTAATAAATGCAAAGCGCTTTCGGCATGGTGCCATCATCAGTGCTTATCTACAAAAATTGTGGATGTAAACTCACAATTTATAAATATGTGCAAAAATAAAATCTGAGTAAGACTTTTAGATCAAAAGTTAAATATATATATATAAGGTAATTTTGAACAAATTAACGATTAAAAAATAACAAATTAGTTAAAAAAATTTAAAAAGATTTACAAATAGAGGGTGACTGTGGAAAATATATTGAAATTTAGAATACAATAGTTAATATTAAAAAGATTAAAGGCAAAAGGCAAAAAAAAAACTAAAGGTTTTTTTTTCATTTACATTATAATTGTAAAAAAGTCTACCTACTGTCCACAAACAAGCATATCCACCAAGTTCTTAGTCATCCTCGCTCCAAAAATAAATATTTCTGGAGATTCACAACTTGCTAAATCATAATTATTACTATTAGTAATATTTTAAATTTAAATTGATTTATGTCAAATGTCAAGAGAAAAAAAATATAAAATTCACTGTGGAAGCCGAAAAAGAATGTTGTTTGAACTTTTTGGACTTTTCGGTCCACAGGCAGGGTAATAAATTTGAATTTAGCATATATAGAAAACCCAACCAAACAGACCACGTGATACACTATTATTCAAATCACCCTCACCAATATAAAATGTCTGCTTTCTATTGCTACATTCATAGACTTCTATCAATCCCTCTAAATAAAACTAACTATCTTCAAGAATTAAATATACTTAAACAAATTGCATTTAACAACGGGTATGACCCGGACATAATTCAATCTCTAATCACTAAAATTAAATTCAAGAAAATTCAAAAACTAGCCTACTCTAATTTGAGTCATATTAATAATTTTTACATATCCCCTTCTGGGAAAATAACTTAGCTAAGAGAATCTCAAAAGTTTTTGCTAACAACGTATATAACATTAAGGTATCTTTCAAATCAATTAATAAATTAGACTCTCATCTAGTCAACACCAAAGACAAAACGAAATTGTTAGACAAGAGTGGAGTGTACAGGTTGCAATGCAGCGATTGCGATGCCAGTTATATCGGCAGAACTTGCAGATCTTTGGGAGTCCGGATAGGCGAGCACATCAAGAAGCCGGACACATCTGCATTTGGACATCACTTGAGATTCAATCAACATAATTTTAGCCTAACAAAAAACTCCAAATTATTAGTCAACTTGAACACAAAAAATTTCAACCTACTAGATTTCCATGAAGATGTTGAAATTGCCCTTAAAAGAGAACAATATCCTCTGTCTCAACACTCAAGTGAACCTTAACAGAAATTTGATACCACTCCATAAAAAACTCAGTTAACCCTCTATGATGATGTAAGTCTGAGTCGCTCAATATAAGCTTTCGTGAGCCATCCCCTCCTAAACTCGATTTCACCCATCAGAGCCATGGTACTTTTATGATTATTCTTGTTCTCTATTTTGTCTCACTCCAACCATGAGTACGCTTGTTGAGTGATTTGGAATTTTTAGGACTAAACATCAGATTCACCTCTAGGGACCGCGGGTTCAGTTGTGCCAGCTTGGGTCAACGTCTTTAATGTCGCTTGTCACCACTGTCACATGGAAAAAGTCGGTTAAACAATATTAATAAAAATGAATGTATAAATCAATTTAAATTTAAAATATTACTAATAGTAATAATTATGATTTAGCAAGTTGTGAATATCCAGAAATATTTAATTTTGGAGCGAGGATGACTAAGATCTTGGTAGATATGCTTGTTTGTGGACAGTAGGTAGACTTTTTTACAATTATAATGTAAATGGAAAAAAAAACCTTCAGGTTTTTTCTTTTGGCCTTTTGCCTTTAACCTTTTTGATATTAACTATTGTATTCTAAATTTAAATTTCAATATATTTTCCACAATCTTTTTAACTAATTTGTTAACTTGTTTTAAACTGTAGTCAATGCGAATAGTAAAGGTGGCTATTCCACACTCACTATTCCCAACACTGGGTTATTTGTAAGACTTTAGATTTAGATTTTATTTTTACACATATTTATAAATTGTAAGTTTACATCCACAATTTTTGTAGATAAGCACTGATGATGGCACCATGCCGAAAGCGCTTTGTATTTATTAATTAAAAAGTTTTGCACGAAATACAAGTCTTTCCTTTTAAATCTAAACTACGTGCACACAGCTGTCAACTTTTTTGGTTATTTTAAAGATATTATGTATTCGAAATTCGAAGTAATGGTGACATAGCGGTGTTCTTGTTATTGTTACCGGATTCTATAAATTTTTTAAGAAATTTCAGATACAATTCAATTTTTAATTTAAATTTTGAACATTTTAAAAATAAATAATAAAATTTGATGTAAAACATATGCATATATCCCTCCGTCTATGGATGGTCTATTAAAGGGGTCGATTTACTAATGTTTCTTAGCTAGTTTAGTTGATTTCCGTCAAGCATCCCATTACCGACACCGATTTTTTTAAACTTTTTTTGGAATTTGCGGTAATTCTTTATAGTTGAGTTATTGTTTAATACAACTATACCATAATATACAATATATCGAAATATAAATAGTACCTACATACTCCCACAAACTGTCGAAAATGAAGCACATCCTGATCGTCAACAATTTCTAAATACAAATCTTCAAAAGATTGTTGATATAAATAAGGACCAACGTGGCACAAAATTGTAACTCTGAAGTATACCGGATCTAGAGACAGCTTAAAATCGAAAAGAAAAGAACGAATATTTGCAGATCTCTCTAGAGAATCTAAAGAAAATATACGTTCACTTCCCGCTCATACGGTTTCCTTCCTTTGATGATGATAATGATAAAGACCTTCGCCAAATTTAAATCCAGAAAGTGAGCTAGGATGAGCGAATGCCATGGTGCTGGATCCCATCGGGTCGGCCTACCGGTTTCGGTTACCGGACTTCAAAAATCGATTCTGTCATCGAAGTAGGAGGTTGACTGACCCAAAAACTATTCGGATTCACGTGCGAATAAGATTTAAAAATAAACATAAAAATTAAGCGTTCTCTAAAGTAAAAATGATGATGATAATTTCATTAAAGTGTGTTAACTTAATGATTTAAAATCTAATTGAATGGGGGACGGATCCAATAGTAAAAATGGGTTACGGAATGCGGAGTAAGGAGTTACAGAAATGAAATGAGGAAAAAAGGTCAAATGAGAAAACCAAATAAAAACGGATTAGAACACATAGAGAGAATATGAGTATAATTTATTTTCTATAATTATTGTGAAAATGGTACCAAAATATTCAAAAACGACCTAAAAACATCACCTAATTAAAACATAATGTACCAGATTTCGGCCATTGCTTCTAGAACTCTAAAACATAAAACCACATTTTTAACGATAATCTATTTTTGATTAGTTCGTCTTTCATACATAGACTATTTTAGAATCAAGAGAAAATACTTGGAATTTTGGAAAAATGAGTAGCGTAAACAAATTCTAAACTTCTTGTCCACCTTCCAGATTTTTATATCATCAGTTTGAAAAATAGAGAATTAATCATTGACAATATTAATTATTTGGTACTTAATTATTCATTAACTTCAACCAATTATTTTAAATGTTTCATAATATTCAGTAAAAGAGAAAATACAGTTCTCCCATAACAGTTTTGTCAAAATTAGTAAATTATAATTTAACCTATGTCCTCAAGAACTTGGGAACATAGAACCCAATTAATAATAATACATATTAACTAAAATTAAAAAATTATAAAATTGAATAGTTAATACTATTAAAAAGTTAAAACAATAAAAAAGTTGAATAAAAACATGCTTTTTCTGGTTATTTTGTACAACGTATTGTATCACCCCTGTGAACTAAATACATACATCTTACTCGAAACATGTTTTTATGTATAGGTATTGTAACCTACCACACCCAGGTACATTAATAGTTTATTAATTCCATTTATTAAATATAATATTGCATTCTTATTAAATTCAAAATCCTTCATTTAACGAAAAATCTCCAAGATAATTAAATCTTATTTACGACACCTAATAAATAATAGCTATAACCACGTCCATAACAGATCCAAATTTCGTGCACGTGGCTGAGTTCCTAGAGTATGAAAACAGCATAAAGCATATTTCTTTCACGAAGTAATTATCATTAAAACACTTAACTCGCTTATCTTTCCAGTTTCGATGTTAAGATTCATTTCGACAATATTTCGACACACAAAGCTTTCAAGGCACATAATAAATAAGCCACCCCCTGCACCCACAGTATTTCCATGAGAACTAAAGACATAGAGACGTCACTCATAAAGCCATTAAAATTTTAGTATAAGTCAGACCCAAATAAGCTCGTATTCATTCATTTTTACTTTCCTACCTGTATACAGATATAAGGGAACTATAGGAATCATTATTTTTTTCGACCTCAAGTTTTCGACCTCGAGTTTTCGACGGATTTTTGCGTGCGTGCGTGCGTGTGTGTGTGTGTGTGTGTGTGTGTGTGTGTGTGTGTGTGTGTGTGTGTGTGTGTGTGTGTGTGTGTATGTGTGTGTGTGTGTGTGTGTGTGTGTGTGTGTGTGTGTGTGTGTGTGTGTGTGTGTGTGTGTGTGTGTGTGTGTGTGTGTGTGTGTGTGTGTGTGTGTGTGTGTGTGTGTGTGTGTGTGTGTGTGTGTGTGTGTCTGTATCCACCATAACTTATGAACCGATACACAGAAAAACACCAAATTTTAAACTTAATGAACTGATTAGTTTTTGGGCAGAGTCAGAACATCTGGGGGGTACTTTATAGGTGGTCATTTTTATATTTTATGAAATATGTCTGTTATTTACGTTTGGAGAAGAAAATTCTTTGAATAGAAGTTACTTCTAATATTATTCTCTATAGTTTTTGTTCCATACAAAATTTTCCTAAAATGGTCCGTATTCGATAAATTTAAGAAAAATAAAAAAATATTTTTTTGTAAAAATTGTTCAAATAAAAGTTGTTTGTAATATATAATTTTTAAATTATACATAATTTCTCTAAAATGGACCGTATTCGACATATTTGAGAAAATGTGTAAATTTCGAATTTTGAAGAAAACTCAAAAACGGATAAAGAAAAAACATTAAATTTTAAACTTAAGATTTATTTCGGCGTAACGTGAAATGATTAGATTTTGGACAAAGTCGGAACATCTGGGGGGTACTTTATAGGAGGCCGTTTTTATGTTTTATGGAATATGTCTGTTATTTATGTTTGGAGAAGAAAATTGTTCAAATGTTATATATATATTTAAAAAAAAAAAATTATTTTAATCAAACTACATGAAACTAATTTAATTACGATTATTAAAACCACAATTTTAAAAGTAGAGGTGGAGGCGAGGACAGAGAGCTTGCCTTCCACACGAAAAGCCCGGGATCGAATCTGGGCTGGGAACTGGGAACTAATTAAATAAAATCTTTTTTTATGTTGACCTTATTTTATAAATTGGTTAAATTCATAAATTATCTAAAAATTAGGTATTTTGTCTTAATAACCTAAAATAAATTTTAAATTTGTAGATTGCTCTGCTCGCAAATATTCATTCAAATTAAGGCATTTCACAACTGGTTTCAGAAATAGCTATTTCTTTATTTAAGTTAAAATATAGATCCTCAAATAAGTAAAATATTTAAATCCGCATTACTTTGTATGGCATTGCCTATACTCATTTTTTTCTCAAGATTTTGATGGTTCTATTATAAAAATTAACATTTTTCTAATTTTAATTCGCTTTAGAGACCTTGGTAAGTTACAAAACTACATATAGGTAGGTCTAATTGATTTTTATAATTCGTCGAATAAAACAGTCCTATTTTCAACTTAATTCTTCTGAAAATAAAAATATTTGTGTTCTTATTATCATCAGTAGTTTAAGGTTACAAAGTTTAAAACATCTAGATAATTACAGGTAAAACTTTATGACAATTAAAAACAAAAGAATAAACGCCTAAAATTTAATTTAACCCATTTTTCAAAAATAATGAATGGCTTTTTGTTCGCCCGACGTCACAAAAATGTGTTTTTTGATAAAAGAATTGCAAAAAAGATAAAATTAAAGATATTCATAACATATAGGGTATTCCATTATAACACAGCAAATGAATGAAGTCTAATAAAATTGTTCGACGATGTGAAACCCATCAAATATGTGTAACTACATAGGGTATTTTGTGCTTTAAAAAGTATAGGTTTGGTCAGTTCCTCTTTTATGAAGCACCTTATATTCAAAAATAATTGTTAAATATGGTCATACAACTTTTATATTAAACATTTCTTCGTATTTCCAATAATAAAACAGCTATCGATCAATTACACACTGAGGGGAAGCCCTGTATAGGTATAGTTGGCAGACCTGTTATCGTTGGATAAGTAAATTCATAAGGAATTTTATGCTTAAAAAATATAGAGTGCTGTGTATAGTTGGCAGACCTGTTGTTGTTGTTGTTGGATAAATAAATTTATAAGAAATTTTATGCTTAAAAAATATAGTGCTGTAATTGAAAAAATTGAGCACATTGAATTTAAAATTAGCAATTTTTAAGACATCCACTCGAAACTTGTTTGCGTGTCTAAAACATCAATTGAAATATCGAGCAAATACGCACTAATGGGACACCCTGTATAATTTGACATTTTTGTAATCGCAGCGTCAAGATGATTTAAGTACTTTAAGTACTAGTTGCATAATGTTGAACATTATGAAACTGGTTACGAAAAATTCAATGTCACCAGTTGCAAAAGGAAAAATAAAATAAACCTTTCATGGTTTTAAAATGAACATAAGGATTATTATTGAAAGTTTATATCAAAGAAGACTCATAAAAATAGAATTTGGTTAAAGTTACAACCTAGTAGTAATGCTTTTTTGGTTCCTATTTTCCATTCTAAATTAGCACAAAACAATTCAAACACAATACACGACAAAATAACTCACTTTCTTGAAAATTAAATAACTTCAACCAGTAATATAAACACACTACAATTCGTTGAGAATAAATTAATATGATTTTCTATTTGTTATTGAAATGTATGAAGTTACGCATATGCAACTACCAATACAAGAAAGTAATATTGGTTGCCTAGATGTCAGTAATATATTACCAAAACACAATTTTATAAATAATCTATTCAAAATTAGAAAAACATGTATGTATGTAACACGTTATGTAACTTGTTTATGTTAGGGGACCTCGCTCTATTTTTTTTCGACTCGAGGCAACGCAAAAACTTTATAAAAAAATATTTTTTTTTCAAAACTCGCTTCAACTAAGATACCGTTTTTGACTTAGGAGAGCAGAATTAACAATGGGTGTCAATTCAACCCCATCCCCGGTGTCAACTCAACCCCGATTTGGGTGTCAATTCGACCTATAATTTAGCATCAAACATCTTGTGGGTGTTAACTCGTCCCCTGCCTAAAAATGTACCATAAACAGTGAGTGCTTGATTTGGTTACGTTGGCATTGTAGTTTTTAAATCAATATCGAAATTATTAAGTCCAAAAACTTTTTTTTTTACCACCTTAAAATTAATTTTGTACGGTGCAGAATTTGATAGCTTACAAATAGTGGAATATACGTATCAAATTCAGTTCAAATCAGAGGAATTAAAGCAAAAATTGGGACAATTGTTTTTTTTTAAATTAAAGAAAATACCTTGTATAATTAATAATTAATATTAGCAGAAATATAATCACTTCAGATTCCTCTAATATCTGGTAAAGTTTAGTTAGCAAAAGGGTTGCCACCCGTCCGTCCTCTGGAAGGACAGTCTTTCTTCAAAGGCTAGTGTCCTTCCGTTCTTCTATTTAAAAAAATTGTCCTTCTTTGAACAAAGAAAGAGAATCTTCTAGAAAAACATCAAAACTAATGGACAGCTTTTTAATTAAAAAAGATGTTAAAGAGGAAACGAATATTATAATAATTCAGTTGTGTAAAATCTATCACACAGTTCGGCATAGTCAGTCAAATAACTCTTTGGATTGTCTTTTAAAGTTGGATTAAACACTATTTTCAGATTCTTCTATGGCTTTAAAACTATCTTGTGGTAGAATTAAAAGTGACGGCTTTAGAAAAAGATCTCTATTTAATAAAAAATCACAATCCAAAGATTTTTTTTCAATTCATCTAGTGGCCTCAAATAGAAGAAACGTTAAACTATTTCCTATATCCGTTCAGTTTTTTACTCTGGCAGATGGCTTGCAAAATTACTTGCTAGATTTTTCTGAAAATTCTAATGAGACTCCACAAGGAATATTTGATATGATGAAAAACTGCCCTACAGGTATTAAAGTTAGATTTTAAGTATCTAAAATTTGAAAGATAGACTTGAAACGGAATTTTATGGTTTTGAAGTCAGAAGTAGATTAAAATGTTTAGAAATTTTTTCTCAAAAAATCCTTAGAATATTTAAATAGATGATTTGATTTTTCTGAAAAAAAAAAAAAAACTGGCAACTTACACTTTCTAAACTAAATTTAAAAAACGGATTTCCCTCATACTTAGACGTTAAAAATATTTTTTTTACCATTGCTGAAAATGAAAATCCTAAAATAAATATGGAAATGATTTTTAATGAAGTATCGGTAATTAGTCGAACATATAAATTATTGGAAAGTTCTTGTGATGAGTATAAAAACTACGCTACACCAGATAAGTGGAAATATATATTTCAAAAAGTGCCAGACCTAACATTTTTTCTCTTGTTTCCTATTTTTTTGAGCATTCCAGCAAGTTCCGCTATATCAGAGAGAATTTTTTCTGTATCTGGGAGAAAGTGAAGAGTCGAAAGCAACAGGTGTTCTTTAGAACTGTTTAGGGTCGAATTGTTGATAGATTTTAATTTTTAAAAAATTTATAACAAACCTTTATTGAGCGAAAGCTAAAAATGATCTAATCTTTTCTAGTTCTGACTTATATTTATAATTTTAGTACAGAGTGCAACGTTAACATTAATCTTGTATTAGTCGGCGAGATTGTTTCTATAACTTCCCATTAAAGATGACAAAAAACTGTTAGATGCAGCAAAATCAAATAAAAAATATACTTTTAAAAAATAAACCCGTTTTTTATTATTATGCATTGATGTTTATACAATAAATTATTTTTTTGAAGGCTCAAATGAAAGTATTTGAGCGAGGTACCCCCAAACATTTTTGGGGTCAATCACCACTGATTCTTAAAACTATGTCCTTCTTCCCCTCTCTGAAAAGGTGGCAACCCTAAATTGAAAATCACATCTTAATGTTGGTCTAATAGGTATGTATGAATAAATGTTGTCAAGGGTGTTTTATTTCGACATAATATGTGGTAAACTTTATAATCTTCATTTTTGTGGCAGTTATAATTGAAAACGCGGAGATATGACAGAAATGTTAAGATTAATGAAGGAACAATTTAAAAAAACTCAAGAACAATTTCAAAATCCCAAGAACAAATTAAAGCTTCAGAACAAAAAATTCAAGAACGAATAAAAATTCTTAAAAATAATATCAAATAACAAAATGAACAATAATTTAAAATGTTAGAATTAACTAAAAAATCTGATGTGTCCAACACATGACTTTCCTATCTAGTTATTACATACAGGCTTTTTTTCGGTTATTTTGTTACAACCTATTGTAGCACCCCTGTAAATATTTAGAGATTACCTTAATATATACATTTTCCACATACACCTAACTCGAAACATTTTTCTATAGATATTCATTGAAAACGAAAATATTGAACAATTTAAATTTAGTACTTTTCCTCTAATTTTTTCATTATGGTCCATTTCAGAAAAAATCATGTAAAAAACAAAAATTATAGAGATCGATAACGCAAACAACTTTTAGTTTAACAATTTTCTTAAAAATCAGAATTTTGCACATTTTGTCAAATTTCTCGAATACGGACCATTTCAGGAAAATTTGGTATAAAACAAAAATTAAAGAAAATAATATTAGAAGTAACTTTTATTGGAACAATTTTCTTCTCCAAACATATATAAGAGATATATTCCATAAAGTATAAAAACGGCCTCCCATAAAGTACCCCCCTCCCAGATGCTCCGACTTTGTCCAAAATCTAATTATTTTGCCTCAGGCCGAAATAAAACATAAATTTAATGTTTTTTTCCTTTATTCGTTTTTGAGTTTTCTTCAAAATTTAAAATTTAAACATTTTCTAAAATATCTCGAATAAGGTCCATTTTAGAGAAATTATGTAAAGAATAAAAATTATAGAGAATTGTATAACAAACAACTTTTATTTAAGCAATTTTTATAAAAAATATTTTTTTTACATTTTGTCAAATTTCTCGAATACGGACCATTTTAGCAAAACTTTGTATAGTACAAAAATTATAGATAATAATATTATAAGTAACTTTTGTTTGACAAATTTTCATATCCAAATGTAAATAACAGATATATTCCATAAAATATAAAAATGACCATCGAAGAAACAGCAAACATACAACAAAAGTTAGAAGAAGAAATTAGAATAGAAATATAGAAACAAATAACAAAGTTCACTTAGTCATTGAAGTAGAACAAGTAATTACTGCAGAGAAGACTGGCATAAAGGATTAACTCTGAAGGAATAATATAATAAATTCGCCCATAATAGATTGTAGTGATGTAAGGAGACAAAATGGGAACGATGAAAATGCAAATAATAAGACATTTTCAAACAAACGAAATTATATTTTTTGAACTTCCCTGTACAATTTTGACTCTATAAAACCAATTTCTCTATTACAATAGACCTAGAGTCTTGGATGTTATCAAATCTTTTTTACTAAACATCGAAACATGTCAAAATCACCAAACGCATGACAAGTCGCCGTGAAAACATACGTAAAAGGATCAGAGAAAGAATCAAGCAGGCTGGTGGCCGTGTACGGAGCTCGGCGGCTTGGCATCATCGCCAACTACGACCGAACGGAACGGCACGGCAATGTTTTGAGGACGAACGTTGACCCCGAGATTCTGCACCGTGATCGCAATGCCTCATGCCGCATTCAAGGGAACCCATTTTACGTAAATTTTGGTTGTACGGGTGGGCCATAACAGTTTACCGGTTTATATTTTTTATGGGAAAAATTTATCAGGACTAGGGGGTGACGATTTTGGCTTATATGGAAAAAATAATTCTTAGTAACGGATTTTTTTTATTAACTCGAGTTTTCAGGCATACCGATGTAGGTATGTACGTACCTATGTGAAAAGATTTATTTATATTTCAAGTTTGTCGTAAAAAGTAACGTATACTTATTGTTGTTATGAAATGATGATATTTTGTCCATTCCAGAATAATTGCTATATTATATTGATGCAAATCGGACAATATTTTTTCCACGACTGTTTTTTTAAACGGATAGGTGAATCGGCTAGTGAAAAAGGTAGGTAGAAAATTCTCAATTTAAATTTTCATTTTTTGGGATTTGGCCCTGCTTGGTTAAAAACTAATTTTCAACATAATTTCAGTTTGAGAAATTAAGGATGTCTAGTAAATTTTCGAAAAAAAATATTTTTCTCCAGAGTAATATGCCTTTTATGTTGCAGGTATGCTCGCCATTTAGGTCCATATACCAAATTTACCATATTTGAAAATTCTTGGTCAACTATGATTTTTCATTTATTTTATTAATATGAAAAATCAAAGTTGACCGAAGATTTTGAAAATGACTTATATTTTAATTTCAAGCAATTTTTCTAAATAACGTTTAGACGTATCTGTTACCGAAAAGCAATTATCTTGACAAAATAAATACAAAATCACAGTTGGCCAAAGACTTTAAAATTTGGTATATAAATTTTTGGTCCTGCACAACATAAAAGGTACTTTTCGAAAATTTTCAAAACATCCTTGATTTCTCAAAACTTAAAATATGTTGAAAATTAATTTTAAACCAAGCAGGGTTGAACCCCGAAAAATTAAAATTTAAATCGAGAATTTTGTACTCGATTCACCTATACGGGGACACACTTTATATTATGCGGTAATAACGGCGAATAATTATTTTTCATAAATTTACAAAAACTATTAAAAATATCCAATATTACTTTCTTGTATTGTTAGTTGCATATGCATAACTTTATTCTTCTTTTTGACAAATAAATATTAATTTATTCTCAACGACTTGTTTTGTATTTATATTGCTTGTTAAAGTAATATGGATTCCATGAAAGTGGGGTATTTTGTCGTGTATTGTGTTTTAATTATTTTTCGCTGATTTTGAATAGAAAATAAGGATCAAAACAACATTACAACTAGGTTCTAAGTTTAACCAAATTCTGTTTTCATGTCTTTTTTTGATATAAACTTTCAATAAGAATGTATATATTGATTTTAAAACCGAAACTGCTTTTTTTTGTATTCTTTACGCAATTGATAACATAATGAATTTTTCGTAACCAATTTCATAATGTTTAACATTATGTAACTGGTTGCCTAAAGTAGATCATTTGGACACTTACTAGAATTAAAAAAAATATCACTTTATATGTCAAAATTAGAAAAGAGTATTTTTATTTTATTCAGAGGTTTTTCCAAATTTCATTTTTAACACTGTAACCTACCTCACCCAGGTACTTTCATAATTTATTAATTCTATTTTAATAAAGAAAAGTTGCACTTTTAATAAATTCAAATAGCTAAATTTTACAAAAAATCATTAAATCCTAACTATATTGCTTAATAAATTAAAGCAATAATTCTGTTCTCTAAAATTACAGAAAAGATAAAAAGTTATCCCATGAGAATTCGATCCAAAAACTTCCATAAACATATTTCTTTTCACGAAGTAATAATTAAAACAGTTAATGCGCTTATCTTCCTTGTTTTTAATATTAAGAACGATTTCGATAAGATTTTGATACAAAATTCCGAGAATTTCACAAGGCACATAATAAATGTACCACCTCTTTTTATCCAACCAAATTCGTTCCCACCGGAACTACGACATACTGACGTTACAAAAAGCCATTAAAACGGGTATAAATACCCGACCCAAGGAGCTTAAATTAGATTATGATTTTATATTCATTTAGTTATTATTTTGTATCCAGTTATATTTCAAGTTCAGTATTCAGTACCTTTCCTAAATCGACGCTTTTCTTAACCGACGTCTATCCTACAATACTTTCTATCCCCCAAACGCTGTCAACATTACGACGCCCAACGATCTGATGCCCTACATCCTGACGCTCAACGTCCTTCGCCATATTTTCCTACCTTTCTACATCCCGAACGCTGTCACGTCCCGCACCACTTAAGTATTTTTTACCTTATATCCATTCTGACGACCTATCTCCCGAACGCTGTAACGTCCCGACGATCAACGTCCCATCGCTATACACCTCGACGCTTGCCGTCCCTAAATATTTCCTTCATAATATCCTTGGCGACAACCTTCCTCGCGCAGCACCACCTAAGTATATATTTTCTACTGTATATCTATCCCGACGCAGTACCGTACGACGTTAGGCGACTCCATGCAAGGCAGCGTTCAATGCTGCGACGTACCTAAATCGACGCCGTCACAACGCTAGATAAAATTAGTACATAATGTTTAGTTTAGACGAGCCTAATGTTTGTATTTTCAATGGGGAGTAAAAATGTTTATATAACTTTCTTTGAGATACCACTGGGGTTTCATTTGAACGAAGTCCTGATATTTGCTTCAAAATATTACCAATGTAACCGAATAATCCACATGGTATTCAAGTATTCACCCTGAAAGACAGTTAGGTTAGACATCTGTTTTCGATGGGTGAATTTGAGTTATTTCAATAGAAATTATAAAAATCAATATTTTGCAGGGTTGTATTGTCTTGGATAAATTATGCAAACATAAACCTAGATGGTAAAATTTATTAGTAAGTTAATCAATTGGTGAATTGACACTGTTCATTAGCTCAAGGGGATACCTATACTAAGCCACTCATTCTACTAGGTATAAACAATAAGCATATGTGAACATCAGCACAGTAAGTTAACCAACTGGCGAATTGGCGCTGTTCGTTAACTCCGTTGGTCATCACCTCTATACTCGTCGAAATAATTATCCAAGAGAATACAATTCTGTGTATATCTGGGATAGAATCAGGCTAAATAAAACATAAACATCAACACAGTAAGTTAACCAACTGGCGATTTGGCGCTGTTCGTTATCATCAAGCTAAATAAAATATATTTTGATAGCAAATGAACGTGGTGGTCCGCGTTTGAACGGTGAGATCTCAGTAAATTTGTAATATACTTTGTAAATTATTGCATTTCATTTAAAGTATGAAAAATAAAAAGGTTAAATTATAATTTTGTATGATTTTATTTACCAATTTGCACCAAACTTTACATTGAATCCTGGTTTATGTTAATTAACATTATCATAACGTTAGATTACGTTAACCCCGCAGTACTAAAAACCTGTGTATGAGACCGGTCTATTCTTTAGACGTGTTAAATTTGAAATATTATAATAATATGTTAAAAAGGGACAGTCGCAGGGAAAGCTAGAATATTTAGACTTTAAAAAAGTTACATTTCCTCTCATATTTTAAGGTGAAAGTTATACTTTTTCTCCATAACTCATGTCCCATTAGTTATGGCCCACACTGTATAAGTCGGCTTATTAAATTGTTGGTATTTTGAAGATATGTATTTATCATTATTTTAGTAATATTTGCAAATATAGCAGATTTTCATAGAACACGGTCAAGTGCAAAATTAAAACATTAATAATTAAGAAGCTGATGATATAAATAATGCATTTAAACGTCTGAAGCGGTCAGCAAAAGCGAACAATAATATAAACTATTAAATCATTGACCTTGAAATGTGGTTTGTTAAATATTAGTTAATATACACATAAACAGGCAAAAGGCTAGATGTTCTCTTATTTTAATAGAATAAAAAAAAAATATTACTTACGGCTAAAAAAATTCTTTTATGACGATTGATGCAATTTTTTGGTCAATTTCCTATTAGGTGAATAAAAAAATTGACTTTTCCCGTACTATAAACACCGAAATTAGCTTAAACAAACCAATTAACAACGTTAATAAATTATTTCCAATTATTATAATCTAAACTTTCCACCCATAATTTTCCATTAGAATAGTCGTCATTTTTTTAAATTTGTCATCGGTTCGTTCTAGACGCGAAAGTAAAAAATAAATATTACGTCATCTGCGGGCCAAAGCACCAAATTATATCAAGCCAAGGTCAATGACACCCAATTTGATAGTATGCCCGACGGATCGGCAATTTTTTTGAACGGACATTGGCGTGTCTCAGTTGGCGTTGGTGGTAACGGTTCTTTCCGCACAACATGGTAATTTTTCAATACCGCGAGTGTCCTTGAGATAGAGCAGAAATTCGTTTGTTTCGGGAATCCGTCAGGGTCAACATACAGTTATAGCAAAACAAATGTAAAATGTGAAATATCAGTTTTAATTTGCAATTAAAAATGGCTTTATTTTATAATCAAATAGTAATACAGGGTGTTCTCTGTCGAGATATTTAGGTCTCGAATTAGCGAAAAAAAATATTAGAATAATAATAAAATAATAATAACACCGGCCTGACTTCTGCACGTAAAATTTTGGTTTCTTCTATGTTATAAAATATAGGAAAAAATAAATTTTCTGATCAAAGTTTGTTTTTGTAGAAACTAGAGAAATTTTTCAAATTTTCAAGAAAAATAACTGGATTTTTATATATATATTTTTTTTATAATTTTAGTTTTAATTACGAAAAACAAAGTTTTTGCCGAACATCAAAGTCTTTTTAATTCAAGAATTGTGATAATAGCATATAAATGTAAAATAACAAAAAATCAAGTATAGAAATGAATATTTTTAGTAGGTAGTTCTCTTATGTTTGTATGGGCTTTCTTGTATTAAACCTCAAATGTAATCTCCCATCATATGCTCGTTGTACTGCCCTTCGTAACGTTGTTCAAAGTCCATCACATCTTGGTGAAGACGTTCTTCTTGCTCCTCTGAGTAGGCAACCACATTTAGTTCACTCGTAAAACGGCTTTTCTTAAGAATTCAATAAAATTGAAATACATTGCGAGTGTGGAAAGTGACATTTTTCACACGAGTGGGAAATATTGTCGCACAAGGCACAAGCCGAGTGCGACTATCACAGAAGTGTGTAAAATCACTTTTCACACAAGTGATGTACAATATTTTTCCTACGACCACAAAATAATTTCTATAAAAAAATGTAAAATCAGGTTATTATTGTAATAATTAAAATGTATTTAAAAAAAAATAATCAACAATAATTGTATTTATTCAATTTTCATATTTTTCGAAACAAAAATAAAAAAAAAAACAAACAAAAACAAAAATTCTGCAACCACCAAGTTTTAAACGCGGGCCCGCGGACCTGTCGTGTAAGTCAACCTGAGCTAATGGGTCTTATGTCAAATGCATTTTTAATTCGATTTTAAGTTTAAACAGAATAAAACGCCAAAATAATAAGATGTATACGTAGTTATTTTAAAATTATTTTAATAATTGTTAAAAATAAATATCTAGAATCTAAGTTAATCGTCAATTTTAAGGATTTAATCATCATATCGATTTTACTATTATTAATATGGACATTACATTATGTGACAGCAGATGCGGAAATGTAAAACGAGGTTAATATTATAATAAATAAAATGAATTTTAAAAAACAATCAATAATAATCGTATTTATTCAATTTTCATATTTTCTAAACAAAAGAAAACAAAAAAAAAAAAAATAAAAAAACAAAAAAAAAAATTCTGCCTCCGCAAGGATTTGAACGCGGTCGCTCGGCAGGTCTCAAATGGCAAAGTTGATAAAGTTTGATATTCTAGCACCTGAGCTAATAGGCCTTGCGTCAATTAAATGATCTAATCGGTTATGTGTTTAACCAGAATAAAAAGCAAACAACTTAGTTATTTTCAAATTATTTTAATAATAATTGTTCAAGATAAATATCTAGGATCTAATTTACAATAATTTCAATAATTTAACAATGCGTTTGACATTTTGTGACAGCTGATGCGGAAAGTAGTATATTCGCACACGGGTGAAAAGTAAATTCCTATTCATACGCGTATGTTATAGGGCACTTTCCATAGGACTATATAGTGTGATATGTCTCACTTTCCTAAGTGATCGTAGGAAAATGAAATTGTCTTTTACATAACTAAAAAAAATTTTTTTTGACCTTCTGTGAAACGTGAAATGTGCATAATTAACAATCTTGAATCCTGTCATGTAAACAAGCAATGCATTTATTTCAAGATATCTCGAAAACGGTTCTTACAATATTTTTGTAATGTAAATCAAGAAGTTATAAAATTTTCTCAAAAAACGCTGACTTTTTTGGTGAAAAGATATAAATTTTTAAAATAAAAATATTTTTAAAACAGTCGACGCGTAGTGGGGTACAATGATTACAACTTGCCTACATTGTAATCGCTACACTTAACGCGCGGTAACTCAAATGTATGTCAGATTACTTTAGGCTTGTTTTGGTTCTTTCGGAAACTAGTTTAGAATCACTGAATTACACTCGATCAGCTAAGAGGTTGTTATAATCTCGCGACGTATTCTTAAAAAATTAATTCGTCCACTGTATTTGATAACCGGAATCGACGGTTCTGCTTGAACCAAAACAAACCCTTAAAATTAGAATTAGGAAGTCACAAATTTCTATAGGTATACACACTCACTTGATAGCCCACATTCATATATTTGCGATGTAATGGGGTGGATTTTACTTGAAATAATAAAGTATCTGTATATATAAGCTTATATGTGTTGTGTAGAGTCTCTTACAAAAATAACATTTTTTAGCATTGAGAATCTCGAACTAAAAATTTTAAGCATAGTTTTAATCGACTCTTTTTTAATTGTCAGCTCTGTTGTTACCAAGAAAACCATTAACTACTGCTTTAAGATTCGCCTGGGCTTGTTTTTCATGAGTATTGAAGAATTCTATTAAATTATCACTGCTCATTATTTGTTTTATGTGTGTTCCGATGAAAATACCCACTTTTATTTTAGCTTCAGATAAATTGGGATAAAATCCCTTTAAATATTCAAAAGCTTCAGAATTTGGATCCATAGCTCTTAGAAATTGCTTCATTAGGCCCAATTTTATATGTGGCAGCAATATATTCTTAGGCTCTACAATTGATCTGAAATTTTAGTTGTTTACCTTTTAAAGTATTTTTATAATTAACACAGGTAAACTGAGATACCCATTTTTTATTTCGATTCCGGACTTTGAGGTTAAAATAGGCTTCATAAGCTTCGCAAAGCTTAAATTTTGTTTCCAAGATAAAATGTTTGCTTCTTACTTTAACAAATTAACTGCAAATAAAATAAAATGAGTCAACATCCTATTTACACTATCTTGATGCAATTTTCTAAGTTATAACACAAAAGGGCGGTTGTTACAGTTGTCATGATAGACAAGTAAGCACTACTGTGTCCTTCACAAATTAGACAAAACCAAACTTTAAGAGCTAAGAATGGAAATTTAAGTGTTTTTTGATGTCTAGAATCAGAACTCCAGCATTAGAACAAAAACCCAACAAAATAAAATTTTTGTCGACTTGTGTAGTAGAAGAAAAGGACCTAATAGTTTGGTTTCAGAGAAAAGCACTCGATCATAGACCAAGTTCATAGATATCATTTAAAAGTCCCTAGAAGAGAAAAAGTTTGCGTCACCGTCTATTGGGACGTGGCTCAAGCTTTAGACAAAGTATTGCATGAATGCTCGATTCAAAAACTGAACATGTTCCTGACACGTCAATGATCTGAAATATTAAAATCTTAGTTATCAGAAAGGCAAGGGCGGATTTACGGGGGGGGGGGGGGGGTACTGGGGGTAATTACCCTCCCCATGATTATATATAATAAAAAAACTTATAAAAAGCGGTATTTAAAAAAAAAAAATTTTTTATTTTTTAACGCATCAGATAGCTTAAAAAACATTAAAAAAAGACAAATTCACGTATCTCAACTTCACTTGTATTTACTAAGAGGGTTAGGTGCATGACATTAATACTAAGCTAAATGACTGCATATCCATGTACGACACAAGAAATTAAAAAAAAAAGAATTTAAAGTAATCCAGCAGTACCAAAATTATTTTTTCGACTTGAGGGAACGCAAAAACAACTTTTAGAAAATATGCTTCCTCTCGAAACTCGCTTCAACTGAAATACCCTTTTTGACTTAGGAGGATGCGGTAGGTTATGTTAAATATATTTTAACGGTAATTTCATTTAAAATTTTATTTGTTTCTTGTTCCTCTTTTACATCGATAATAAGGAAGTTGTAGAGAATTTTAAATTTTATTTTTATTACATTTATTACAGGGTAAAAAATTAGGTTTAAAAGGGTTTCATATAATAGAAATGAGAAATACACGTTTATTATTTTGCAGCACCTCAAATTATTTTTTTATTAAAAGACAAGTGTATACAGCTTCCTCAATACTTTTTGGACCTGGCCCTTCTATTGGCCTGACAAAATCGGCAGTGACAGACCTAATCAAAGAACATTCCCTTGTGAAATTCAAGGAAAGATGGGATGAAACAAGAAACTGCAGAGTTACCAGGAAGCTCTTAAGTTATCATCCTGACAACACTGCAGCAAACAAATGCTTGACTATGACTAGACAGAATCTGCGCCTAGTCACAGGCATTCTGATTGGTCATTGCCAAATACGAAAGCATCTGCATATCATGGGGCTGTCAGAATCCGCACTCTGCAGAGGGTGCGAACAAGAAGATGAGGCCATCGAGCATATTCTTTACGATTGCTTGACGCTCTCATTTATTAGAAGATTTGTGTTCGGCGAGTATCGGTTAACACCGGCCGATATAAGAGAAGCACCTCTTGGCGACGTTGTCAACTATATTAAATCTGTAGACTGGCTCACGAGCTAGGAGGATGCACAATGGGCCTGATGAGGCCCAAGTGCCGTGGGGTAACCCACCCTCTACACATTACAGATACAGATACAGCTTCTTTATTTGACTGGACTTTTAATACCTAGTAACAGTTTAAAAGTGTTTTTTGTTTTAACTATTTTTAGTTCTAGGTACTGTCCTAGTATCTTTGTGATTAAAACTTAATAGTAATAAAATTTTATTTTTAACAAGTAATCTTGGTAAATTTTACCCCTCCCATAAAAAAAAGCTAAATCCGCTTTTGCAGAAAGGTATTTCAGAATTAAACAGGAAGAAACCTATTCCGACCTATGAGAAATAAAGGCTGAAGTACTTCAAGGTAGTGTACTAGCTGCAATACTCTACTTGTTGTATACCAGAGATATTCTTAATCTTAAGCCCAATACCATCGCAACATTTGCTGATGATACCACAATCCTTGCTATTGGAAAAATTCACGAAGATGCTAATAGAAAATTGCAAAAATCTGTAGACCAGATTAACACCTGGACGAAAAGATGGCAAATTAAACTGAATGAAGACAAATCTGTGCATATCAACTTCAGCACTAAAAAAATTAATGTATTGATAGTCAGATCCCTTTTGCTAATACAAAATATCTGGGTATGATACTTGAAGCTAGACTTCGCTGAAAAGTCCATATTAAACAGAAACGCGAAGAGCTTGGTATAAAATATAAAAGAATGTATTGGTTGCTAGGAAAAAATTCCAAATTTTTTACATACAAAAAACTGCTTCTTTACAGGCAGATATTGAAACCCATATGGACGTATGGTATCCATCTTTGGGACTGTGTCAGTAAAAGTAACATCCAAGTTATTCAACGTCTCTAGAATAAAGCATTAAGGAACATCGTCGATGCACCCTGGTACTGCCGCAATGCTGATCTCTATAGGGACCTTAAAGTGGAGACTGTTGAAAATACAATATACAAATTTGCCAGTAGTCACCAACAACTCTTGCTTCAACATGGAAACGTTGAGGTTATCCAGCCATGCCAACCTAATAAGAAGACTCAAGAGAACCAAACCTTTTGAGTTAGTTCAGTGATGTTAGATAAAAGCAGAGTATAGTGCGGTTTAGTGTTATACGTTAACGGTAGTGTAAATAAATAATTAGACTCTAAAGTACACTAGTAAGTAGAATCTTAGTTTATAAAGTTTTTCATCCCTAGGTAAGTTAGGTTACAATAAAATTGCTTAATTGATCTAAAAGATTATAATAATCGTAAATTCGTAAATGCTTCTTTTCTTGGGGCATTTATAAAAAAAAAATTAGTTTCATGAAAATTGTAATTTTCGTACGCATTATCCGCTGGTCGAACCCTATTTTGTGATAGAGTCTCTTCTCTCAGTGCATGTTTCAAGTTGTACAGTATATTTTTTTCTACGTGACACTAATGAAAATTTACAATTAAAAAAATATTTTAGGTTATTAAGACAAAATAACTAATTTTAATAATTTTTAAAATATAATAAACGAAAAAAAGAAAAAAGTTCATTTCATTTTTCCCCATCCGAGTATCGAACTCAAGTCTTCCGTTTGGAAGGTAAAAAAGAACGCTAGCCACAGGACCATCTACTCTTTTATTTTCGTTGCTTTAATACTCGCAATTAAATTGAGTTTTTATAGTTTTATTTAAATTAACAAATTATTTATAATTATAGACAAAATAAAAAGCCATTTTAATGTATGTTTAATCTCAATAACTAAAAAATATACTGACAATTAGTTTGACAGAATTGTCACTTATTTAAAATTTTAAAAATAATAGCAGTCGGTTGAACGGTGATTGGTGGATTTATTTTTTTTGCAGTGTTCTCACTACCTAGAATGGATAAGAAATATATTCGTTCAGTTGAAGGCAATAGCATACTTTTTCGTTTTAAAAACCTATTTGTAGATAAGCTAATGTCCATGTGGCTGTGGAAAAACATTGTTTTCGCACCTCCTTTACCGAGAAGTAACGAGCTTCTTACATTCAAAAATTCGGATGAAAATGGGCTTATGTGGCAGATATCTGGCACTACTGAACATGCTTAAAAACCATCTATTATTTGAATAAAATAAAGTTTATTAAGGTAATTTACATTTTAAAATAAAAATGTTTTGACTGGCCGTTCCATAGACCTCGCGTTACAGGAACACCATCTGGTGATTATTTAAATATTATTCCTCATTGACAATAAAATATAAAACACCCTTTTTGTCAACTTAATAGAAAAATATCTATTTTAGATACCTATAATTATTTTAGTTGACAAATTAAATAAGTCAGTTCTAAGTATACTCGTATATCCCTAATTCATATAGTGAAAGTAAGTAAAAAAATATCTACGTTTAAACTTTTATAGAGATAATTGCTTGTCTGACGTCTAAATAGGCATTATACAACTAACAAAAAAATAACACATCCTTACATCACGCGTGAATTAATCAATATTTACCGAAATAACGTTATAATTTTTCTGGCAAGGCGTTTCAAACCAACAGCCTGTATTTTTACCAGAGTTTGTTGACCTCCAAAATAAAAATCTATTTTTATTATTTGTTTGATTAGAGAGAAATACATAAAGTAATCTTTATAATTTAAAATAGGCATTGTGTATTTAAATAGGTGTACCTACTGCGAGTAGATAAAACGTATGAAAAAAAAAAAGATGCAAAACGCCAAAATAAAAGGTTCAACGATCGCTTGATTTTCGGGAATCATTGCTCTTGAAATTTTGGCGGACAATTTTTATGTGCTATCACAGATTTATGGGTGGCATATATAACGCTGCCTGTATGAATCTTTAGGTGTTAAAGGTATCAACATTTTCATTATTTCATATCGTGTATGTATAATGTCCAAAAACCTTTTTATTATCTAGGAGATTTTTAGTGAAGTGTATTGATATAATTCCCTCTGCTCACATCATCAGTGGAACTATGGAAACTTCATCTAGTTTCCAGATGTTCTTTAATTCATATGATATATTTCCATATTTCCTGATTTGCTCGCTCTCTATATCGATTATTACCACCCCTAAGAAAGTTCTAAAAAAAATGTCAGGATGCGAGGGTGGTTTTAACCCTTCTACAATTTCTTTTTTCTTTAAATACCGAAAAGAGAGTAATCCTCTAAAATGCACCTTTGTCAAATTTCATTTAATTTGTTTTAGTCATTTCTGAACAGCATACAAAAATGTTTTTTCTTTATGTAAACTTTGAAGTCTTTTCACAGGCAAACGGTACATTTATGGTATATAAATAAATTGGGTCCAATCGACTTATTTTGACCTCTACTACACGTGGTCCCAGCAATTTTGGGTTACCCTGTATAATCTTTTTCTTGTGGAAGATCTCATTGTAGAATGCGTTTAGTGAATTACAGGAAAATAACTTGTAATCGATCAACCAGCAATATCTTGTAGGAAAATCAAGAAAATACAGATTACTACGTGGACAAGAACTAAACAAAATCGTTTTCAAATATTACCTGTATTATTTAAAACACAGGCATTTATTTATTAGAATTTGTCCACTGGATTATTCGCGATTGAAAAGAAAGGACGTATAAAAGGAATTCAAGGTACATTTAAAATTTCTAGCTAAAAATTATGTTTCTAAAAAGTAAATACTTTTGAATTGTTTAGGGGTTTTTGTTTTTTTAATATTACATAATATAGAAAATTTACAAAACGCACTGGTTGATTTTTGTAATATTGTAATATTGTAATATCATTCAGGGTCCTCAGCAAGAAAACATTTATGAAAAAATACATGTGGCAACGTGATAGATGCTGGTATTTTATTAGTTGAACACTGATGGCGTGACATTTTCATTTAAATTCAAACAATTGAAAATTAAACTGTTACATACCTTATATAATTGCCAATTTAGGCATTTTTATAAAGAGTGTTCGACATTGGTATCGAATAAAGTAATTCCTCACAATCCAAACACTATAACATCAATCGCGAATATGGTAACATAACGCACCCAAAAGACAAACAACCGAAAAAAACAATCTTAGATGCATTAATAATTGATACTGCTCTTATCATTGGCGAAATTTTATTTTGAATAATGGCAAAGTAGTGTAGCCGAAATTTGATCCGCTCTCTATAATCTTATCGACAACGCGAGAGGTAAACGACCCCTTGGCGGACATTAACGCTGGTGCGTAAGCATATCGAGATATTCTGATTTTGATTGATAGGAATATAAAAAAATATTCGGAGAACGGGTTTATTGTCGAATAGTTTTCGGATGTATGCTGAAAAAGTCGATTGTTGTTTATATTAGACGGGTCCGGAATATGTTTTTTCGACGACCACTACAGAAAATCACATATTCCAAATTGTTTTTAAGCGTCAAAGTAGGCAATTCCGTATATATCCATAATTAGTGTGGAAATATTATTCTACACGGTAATTCCACACTTTTTGGTGCATCGAATAAATTGTCGTATAATCTTATATTTTAAGGACATACCTATTTAACTAAATAATTCGTCTAAATACTAAAAAATTTAGTTAATAGAAAACGTAAACTGATTTATAACTTCTGTAATGTTGGTTGCCTATATATAAAAGATAATACAAAACCAAAGATATCGGATAATAGATACGCCTTGTATACATTACACTTGTCCGCAACTTTTTTTTGACGGTACGCTCTTCCTATGTTGTCAGATCTCTTTCATCAAACATTAAATTTTTATTTAAAAAGTTACTATTACCTTTAATACAATCTAATAAAAAAAAGGAAATAAAGAATTGAAAGCATCAATATAAGTTTTTTATTAATTGCAATCACTTAAGACTTTTAAGTAGCTATTTCTACATGTGTATCACATGGGAATATTAAACATTTTGGTATAAATCATTTAACTTTGGCAACCTAAGACATTTTGTTGATGTTGTCAAAGTGACAGATCAAGTTTTATTGTGATTTTTGTGGTTTTTTGTAGTTTTCAAGAATAATTTAAACCCTGAACTTTTTATTATGGACTTTTACGATGGGAAGGAAATGTATAATGTGCCGAAATTCGCAGAATAAGAATGTTATTCGGTCATTTCATAAATAAGATTATGTTAGCATAGACGTAGGCATATACAGAAATAAGGCTTAATTTATTTAACAGTGTAAAGGCATTTAGCAGTTATCTTTTAACACTAAATAAATCTATTGAGCAGATTCTTCACCAAGAGTGTTTGTAGGAGTAACCATTGATAGTAAAATGACATTCGAAATGTCACAAAAGAAGCTTCCTTTAGTGTTTTTTCTATTCGGACAAATTAGAAATAAAGTATCTCTTGATAATCTTAAGCTAATGTGTTTTAGCCTTGTCCAGATATTATAAAATCATTGTTGATTACTGTCCTAAATGAGTTATTATCCCAGACAACACACCAAATCCCAGAGATATCCGCAGAATATCTTTTGTGGATATCCAATATATCCACAGGATATCAGAAAAATTCCGTGGATCTAATATGGATATCCAAATGTCCGTCTATATCTAGGATATAGAAGATATCCTAATGGATATTCAGCAAAATATCTAATGGGTATCTTCCAGAAAATACAAGAAATCACAGAGATATCCACAGAATATATTTTGTGGATATTCAATATATCCAATATGGATATCCAACCAAATGTCCGTCTATATCCCAGGATCTAGAAGATATTCGGATATTCAGCAAAATACTTTATGGGTATCTTTAGTAGAGGTTCGTAAGTAACCAATGATTATTGAATAACGTCGAAAGAAAATAGCAGAGAAAAAATATTTTCAACACTCAAAATATTTTCAACACTCTGTCTTTGATTTTGCCCACTAAGGAGAAAGTCATAAAGTCATCCTTATTAGGACTCTTCAGCAATAAATGAAAATTCTCGACTCTAATGGAGTGAATAGGACACACATTTCGATCGAACTCAAATACGGCGGGTCGAGCATGAGTAGATGCGATAGTAGTATCTCCATCTATACTTAGTAAGCAGAATCAAATAACATCAAGTGGATATCCACGATGGTTTGCGTTCGCGCCTAGACTTTGATATATTTAGTGGATGTTCATGGGATATTGAATAAACCTTAAAAAAATTAATTTTAAATATCTGAACGGTACTATTAGCTACAATGGCGAGCACAATGGCGTAATTTTTTAATAATTTGCTATTTAATTACTATTATTTATGGACATTTGCATGTCTATAAATTACATTTCATGGATATAAAATAGATATCTACCATGGACTGGACATTCAGTGGATATTGGGATGTTCAGTAGATATCCAAAGGATTTGGTGTGCTGTCTGGGATATCATTACACAAATAATTCTAAAAATAGGTGTCGTGACATGCAACCCAAATGGTATGTAATAGAAAGATCATATTTGTATATTTATGTATCTGAAATAAAATTGTTCTGTTTTTAATAGCTTTTTATTTCATAAAAAAGGTAGTCCGACAATATAATTATTCTTTTTTCGACCTGTAGAAAAGATTTTCAAACAGTACCCATGTAAAAATAATAATAAATGGCTTTATATTTTACTTGCTCTTTGCTCTTCATGTATTTAAAAAATATATATATAATAAAATACCAACAAAAATGTTCTTCAACTTTGAGCTACTTACGATTTTAATCTATAAGAAAATATATAAAATGACTTTTTGAATGCCCTGTATAAATTGAATATGTTTTCTTTAAATTTACCTTTGATTCCGAAGACCCATAGGTTACTGATTTGGTCATTAAATAATTTTTACTAAAAATATATGTAAACCCTCCCGAAACACTACGTCAATGTGCGACGTACGATTCCCCTTTCCCCGTCTGGTAAAACATGCGGACAGAAGGTGTATTGGGTATACAGTGTGTAGGGCGAGTCTATCTTAGATAATATGATGTCTATGTACAAAAACAAAATTCAAATCAAGTTACCCTTTTTAAAATATTGACATTTCAAATCTGAAATTTAGTTTCGATATTTTTTGAACATCACAAATAATAAAATGGACAGTGATAGTAATAGCACTGATAATAATACTTCACTACATATTAAAGAAATAGAGAATAACATTACAGAAGACTTATTGCCTTAAAAATCGGCGAAAAAATACAACTTATAGCTTATTCACGATTTATGGATTGGCGCCAACAATAATAAGGTGAAACTCCTTTTCAGAAAATATTTTAATGGCTTATTTTGGGGAGCTATCAAAGTCTTTTAAATCTTCTACACAGGGCCGCCGAGAGCCAGGCCGGGCCCCAGGATAATTCTGTAGATCGGGCCCCGTGATTTAACCAAAAATTATACCTCTTCTACTGAAATACAATGTTTTTCTAAAAAAAAGGTCCTCACATCAAAATAGTAATTAATAGTAATACTCCCTCAATTAATTACTTCTTCCAACAGCTGCCGAGCCCCCATTTCAGCCGGGCCCCGGGAATTTGTCCCGGCTACCCCCCCCCTCTTGTGGGCCCTGCTTCTACATTATGGTCAATTTACTCGATGTTTAATAAAAAAATAAAAAAAACAACAGGGTGGCCACTTTTTTAATGGGATTGTATTAGTAATTATGGAGAAAAAGTTGCCTATCTCGAATCATAATCTAACGGTGGAAATTAATCAAAACTAGCAGGCCCGTCTCTTGAGATATTTCGATAATAGGAAATTCGATCTTTTCAGTTTTTTCGTTATCGTTCATTTATTTCAGAACTACTAAAAAATATTTGAAAGCTTTTTTATTTGATAGTAAATTTTCTTTGATTTGACGTTTTCATATTTTACATCCAACGTTTCGTATCCTCCAGACCACCCTCAACTTATTTTTTTTTAAATATGGACCTAGATATTTTATAACATTACCCTTTCGTCCTGCATCTAGCGGTGAATTACACAATGGCATTTAATGACGGTTTTTGGGTAATATAAACCGTAATCCAAATTTTATTAAATTTACGCTTGGTTTCAGCCATCTTTAGTTGAATCAACATAATGTCATGCCTCTCTTACAAAATTTATGTAATTTTTCGAAAATTAAACAATTCATCAACAACAACAAGAACAACAATAGTAATGTAGAAATTTTAAAAACGCAATTACTGATAATAACAAAAAGAAATACAGTCTTTGTAAGTCATAATCAAATTATTGAAAATATCAATAAAATTATTTGAGTAATTGTTTAAAATGTCCGCCATCTTTTTCAATACATTTGGCGATTCTGATATTCATGCTTCTGATGTTATTGCTTATTTCTTCTTCTTGGATATCTTCCAATGCATCTTCAATCATTTCGCGGAGAATCTCAATTGTTACATTCGGTGTATTATACACTTTATTTTTGAGACGTCTCCACAAATAAAAATCTAATGGATTCAGATCTGGCAAGCCACGCCACTGGACCTCTTGTTCCAATCCATAAATTAGGGAAAAGTCTGATTCAAATAATCCGTGATTATTCTTGAATTGTGTGGACCATATCCATCTTGTTGGAATCAGATTTCGTTAAGATGGTACTCTAGCATGTCCTGCAGTCATATTGTGACGTTTGTTTATTTTCAAACATCAGTTTATTTATTAATAATTTATTTAAATACTTATTTATTTTATAACACAACTATTTTAATTTATATATACTTCGAATGTCTTTAAACTGATCACTATTTATATTCACCACATGTCTATCTACTATTTACTATTTATCTTCACTGTCCATATACTAACTAACTCTGATGGCTCATTCACCAATATTTATATACAAATTGGTGGTCTAGAATGTTCCTCCACCAAAATTACCAGAATAAACCAGAAACGTTATCACGTTATATTTAGACTATAAATAGTATCTCGTTGACTCTGGAATGTTCGCGAAAGTGTCTACAACCATAGTCGTCACATAGGTTTGGTCTTAAGGGGTTTAATTATGTATAATAATCAGACAAGTTGAGCCTCAAAGGCCAAATAATACAGAGAGGGACTTGGAGTATTAGAGCATGACTGAATAATTAAATGTTCACATTACAATATCTAAATATTTTTCTGCAATAAAGTATAGTCCCAGTAATTTATTATTTAACAAACCGCATCACATATTCAAAGAAAAACGATATTGATGTCTCACTTCTTGGATTAGGTGTGCAAAGTTGTTATTAAGTCTTACCTTCTGTTTAAACCAATTACAAAATCGCAATCTTCTTTCAGGATCATTTCGATATAGTTTTTGTACCTCTTGGTATTTGTAATCATGGTATCCGTGTCTCTTGACTATCTTATTAACAGCCCTTTTGATAAATTACATTCACCTGCAATAGTCCTCGTCCCAACTCCTGGATTTATTCGAATTTGAACTGAGACATTGATATCGTTGACTGACTCCTTTCTTCGAACATGCGAAACTCTAGGTTTATCGAACGTATTATGTTCGAGAAGAGTTGTAGACAAACGCCAAATTTTTTTTATATTTGGTTGCATTCTGTCGGGATAACAACAAAACATCTATAGAAATATAAACACAAAATATAACATGAAAGAATAACAAGTAAACGAGGTATCAATGAGATATAGAGCAGACATAGAAAGAAGTCTAGACAATACACCAGTTTTAAACATGGCCAACATCAGGCCCGACTAGAGGGGGGGTGGCAGCCGGGACTAATTCTTGGGGCCCGGACTCATAAGGGTCCGGCAGAGGTGTAAGGAGGGCCCGGCAACCGTGGCGAGGATTTTTGTTTTTCTTCAGAAGTTCGGCACAAGACAAGAGGGGGAAGCTTTTGGTTGAGATTCTTTTTTTTGTTTAGAAAATTCAATTCAAGTAGAGGAGAAAAAGTTTTTGCTTGAAGACCTTTTTTTTGGAAAATTCAATTGAAGTAGAGGAGGAAAAGTTTTTGTTTGAAGAGCTTTTTTATTTAGAGAAATTTATTTAGTAAAAAGGAGAGAATTTTTTATATAAAATTGTCTCGGGGCCCGATCTAGAGAATTGTCCTGGGGCCCGGCCTGGCTCTCGGCCAACATAGTAAAGAAGAAATTAAATAATGAGAATGCCATAAAAACATCAACTGAGAAAAATATTAATAAAAAAAAACGCAGAAAATAAAGGTATGGTTAGATGACAAATGTGATGAAGAAATTAAAAAAAAAAACACAAACTGAGAGAAAAATACCTACAAACAGGGAACGATACAGACGGAAAAAATATATAGAACAAAGAAAGACTGTTAAAAAAAATGTGCAGGAATAAGAAAAGGCGTCACCAAGAAAAAAAAGTCGCAGAAATACAAGAAAATTACAAAAAAAAATTAAATTAATCATTTCTATAAAGATGTAGAAGGTATAAAAAAAAACAATATTTACATCAAGGATAAGGAGGAAAATTTAATAGGAGAAAAAAGCGAGCAAATGCAAAGATGAAAACAATACTTCCAAAAATTACTGAACGATGGACCTGAATTTAGCAGGTATGTATTGTCAAAAATGGAATTAGGAATATTTTTTAATTATTTATCTTATCAAAATATATTTTTTAATAGTCAAATAATTGATTCTCATTTATTTTTTCCTAATTAATCACTTTATGTTCGCAGTATTATACACTTTGAAAAAATTAACACTGATTATAAATTCAATACAGATCCGTACCAATAAAATTTGGATTACGGTCCATATTACCCAAAAACCGTCATTGAATGCCATTGTGTAATACACCCACTGGATGCAGGATGAAAAGTTATTTCAAATATTGTTATAAAATATTCAGGTCCATATTAAAAAAAAAAAAATAAGTTGAGGGTGGTCCGGAGAATACGAAACATTGGATGCAAAATATAAAAACGTCAATTCAAAAGAAAATTTACCATCAAATAAAAAACCTTAAAAATATATTTTAGTAGTTATGAAAATAAATGAACGATGACCAAAAAACCGAAAAGATCGAATTTCCTTTTATCGAAATATCTCGAGAACCGGGCCTGCTATTTTCGATTAATTTCCACCGCTGGATTATGCTTCGAGATTCGCAACTTTTTCTCCATTTAACCGACTTTCTAACTAGTATGGTTTGGAAATTACTAATACAATCCCATTAAAAAAGTGGCCACCCTGTATAACAAAAAAAATAAGTGAATAAATTCTACATTTTAAAATTTAAATTAAATTTAGATTTAAGAAAAGAAAATATATTACATATTTAAAAAGTGATAACAATAATACATATTTACCACCTTTTAATATTTCTAATTTTAAATCTTTAATAAAATTATCAAATTATTTAAAAAAATGTGTAGTTTGGGTTTTAATCATTGTGATCGTAGAAAAAGTATAGTGTGCCACTCTCGCAGAAAACCTATTCCACATTCGTGTGGAATTGGTTACTTTCTGCACTTGTTGCAAAATATACTATTTCAGATTGTATCACTACGAAATATTCTCCTCACTTTCTTTAAAAAATTGATATTTTACTTATAAATGTTCATTCATATATTTTTTACTTTCCTATCTGTATACAGATATAAGGAAAGTATAGGAATCATGATTTTTTTCGACCTCGAGTTTTCGACGGATTTTTACGTTTTGAGGTCCCCTGAATCCGTTTTGACTATTTTCGCGATGATGTCTGTGTGTGTGTCTGTGTGTGTGTCTGTGTGTGTGTGTGTGTGTCTGTATAACGCATAACTCATGAACCGATACACAGAAAAACACCAAATTTTAAACTTAAGCTTTGTTTCAGCGTCCAATGAGCTGATTAGATTTTGGGCAGTGTCGGAACATCTGGGGGGGTACTTTATAGGTGGTCATTTTTATATTTTATGGAATATATCTGTTATTTACGTTTGGAGAAGAAAATTCTTCAAATAAAAGTTACTTCTAATATAATTATCTATAATTTTTGTTTATGCAAAATTTTCCTAAAATGGTCCGTATTCGAGAAATTTGACAAAATGTAAAAAACATAATTTTTTATAAAAATTGTTCAAATAAAAGTTGTTTATAATATAATTCTCTATAATTTTTGTTACTATACATAATTTCTCTAAAATGGATCGTATTCGAGATATTTGAGAAAATGTGTAAATTTCGAAATTTGAAGAAAACTCAAAAACGGATAAAGGAAAAAACATTAAATTTTAAACTTAAGGTTTATTTCGGCCTGACGTGAAATGATTAGATTTTGGACAAAGTTGGAACATCTGGGGGGGGGTACTTTATGGAAGGCCGTTTTTATATTTTATGGAATATATCTGTTATTTATGTTTGGAGAAGAAAATTGTTCAAATAAAAGTTACTTCTAATATTATTACCTATAATTTTTGTTTTATGTCAAAATTTCCTGAAATGGTCCGTATTCGAGAAATTTGACAAAATGTGCAAAATTCTGATTTTTATGAAAATTGTTGAACTAAAAGTTGTTTGCGATATCGATTTCTATAATTTTTGTTTATACATGATTTTTCTAAAATGGTCCGTAATGGAAAAGTGCTAAATTTAAATTTTTCTGTATTTTCGTTTTCAATGAATATCTATAGAAAAATGTTTCGAGGTAGATGTATGTGTAAAATGTATATATTTAGTTTATCCTCTAAACATTTATAGAGATGCTGCAATAGGTTGTACAAAATAACCGGAAAATGCCTATAATAACTAGATAGGAAAGTCATGTGTTGGACACATCAGATTTTTTAATTCATACCCGATTTCGCTCGTGATTTTTAATCTTTAAAACGTTACGTTTCTAGTTTGTTATGGAATTTAAACTTTAACATTTTCTAGTTTGATATGGTTTTTCAATTTTAAAACCTTACGTTTCTAGTTTGATATGTGACATCCCAACCTAGTAATTGACAACCGCCGTGATGGCTCTGATACTAATACAATTTCTAGGGACCTCATTAGCTTAGCTGACTTATTTTAGTAATTGGAACTGGTTATTGGATTACAACCATTATATAGTAATATGAAAGTGATATAAATTAAAAGACAACATATGAAATGTCTTCCGAAGAATGGTTTATTACCTCCCGTTAGAAAAGTGACAGAAAATGCCACCCAATCTCAAAATAAATTACCTAGTTCAAATCTTCATACGAAGGTGTAGAAGATTGTTAAAATCAACCCTTCATAATAACCATTAATTATTTTTTATTATTAAAAATTTGACAATAAAACAAAGTATAAAAATATATATTTAAAAAAAGTTCATCCGCAGAAATTTACAATTGAAACATTATTGCAACAAAATATAGAAATATAAAATTACAAAATGTTTCTCCTAAATTATAATCCATTTACCTTCTCCTTATTTTACAATTTTTTTATTTAGAAATTTTATTTTTGCGATTCTTTTTTCAACAATTATTTTTGGCGATGAAAGAGAATTGATTTTAATATAATTATTTATTTAAAATTGCAAAATTATATCGATATAGGTTAGTTAGATACTTGTTTTGAATTATTTTTAAAATAAAAAAAATTGCTAGGGCTTCTTTAGTCATAATATATTTTCGATAGTTTTTGAATTTTTGTTCTCGGTTTGATTTTTCTGATTGTTAATACAGGATATTTGTAGTATACTTCAATATAAATATTTGAACAACTAAATGAATTCTTCTTTTGATAGTAGAAATAGATATCATAACGCTTAGAGAATCTCATACCGTAGCAAAAAAAGGTCGATTATAATTCGGATGCTCTGATAGAGGCAATTAGATTTTTTTATATGATAGTAAAAGCCCTTTGTAATTAAAAAGAGTTATGCAGAACTGAATAAAAATCATAAAATTATATACAGGGTGGCCTATCGAAAACATACCGCAAGGCATTACAGAGTGGAAAAAACTTTTCGGCAAAGTACAAAAACACGTCAAGGGGACACCTCGCAATGGCCAATTA
>OV651816.1:22550099-22615499 GCA_927349885.1 Psylliodes chrysocephalus
AATGTCCTCTTGTACCTGCCAAGAAAATAAAAAAAAAAAAGATCGTGGATTCTTTGATTTTCAATACGATAAAAGAAACCATCTTCTATTTGTTAGATGGAATGATAATAGTGCAGTAACGATGGTTACAAACTATGTTTCAGTCGAACCTTTAGCACAAGTCAAGAGATGGTCTTCGAAAAGAAAAGAGAAAATTTCAGTACCCCAACCACAACTTTTTAAAAACTATAACCACCGTATGGGCGGTGTTGATCTGTTAGATCAACAGGTCAATAATTATAGAATTGCTGTCCACGGTAAAAAATGGTGGTGGGTTCTCTTTACTCACATGATAAACGTAACTATTGTAAATGCCTGGAGATTACATAAAATTATTTACCCCAATGACAAAGTGGATCTTTTGCAATTTGTTAGAAGCATTACTCGTCACTATCTACGCTCCTATAATAAGGCTGTACAAAGAAGATCTGTATCTAGTAGGCCTTTTGGTTCATTACCAAGAAGTATATTGGAAGATCCGGTTGGACATTTCCCCAAAAAAATTGAGAACCAGCTCAGATGTCATCAATGTCATATGAGGGCTAGATGGATATGTGAAAAATGTAATGTGACTCTGTGCATTGAACGAGAGTGTTTCAAAATATTTCATTCTTAGTTGTTGCTTTACAGTATTATAATAATTGACATACAAAATAATAAATATAAAGTAAAGTATTTTTGGTAAAACTTATTATCCCATTGTACTCATTTGGATACACATATTTTTTAAAAAGTATGAGGAGGATATTTTTAGTTAAAAAAAAACCTGATTTAATATTTTTTTTCTGATAGGGCGCTGGTGGGCACTAATGGGTTAAAAGGGTTTTCACAGCAGCTTTAAAATCAGTTGTTCAAGGTAATATAGTTTTATGGTGGTTTTTATTTTTGGTTTTATTGACCTCTTTCAGAGTGGGCCCTTTTATGCTGAAGGCGTATTTATTACAACCTTAAGGCTCCTTTTAAAACTAATTGGATTTAATTGCAGTTTTATTTTACAATTTTAAAGTATCCTTGAAGTACTGAATAAAACCGTTCGGTGCTACTTGGGATGTCTTTTCATCAGGGCGCTCCGTCATATAGAAAACATATACTATTCATCAGGGCGTGCTTGTGCATGCTAATTTTCCGCCCTGAAGGATAGAATTTTATAAACATCAGTAATTTTAAAGTAATTATGACAACGAAGTGAAATCTGAAAAAAAAATCAAGACAAAAATTGTATTTTTAATTGCTTTATTTAAAATAATTATGAAAATTGCAGAAATCTACTACTCGTATTAGGTATAGGTGTTATTATTTCTGTGTAAAATATTGATTGACCGGCCCGTGGGCACGCTCCTGCAACACCTAGATCAACTCTAATAATTTTATAATTTTTGAGAGAAACTGGATTCACCAAACAGTGGTAAAACCCATGGTTACGTACGGCTCTGACGTCTGGTGGGACAAGGGACTTCAATGGATGGCCAGAGCAAAGCTGGCTGGAATATAGCGGCTTGCGTGCCTCGCAATAACTGGAGCAATGTCAACCACACCTACAAAATACCATATTGAGTAGTACTATGCTCCCATGACGTCACAGTAGAATTTGGGCCGATTCCACCGTTGTGTTAAACAAAATTTAAATTACTAAATGAAGTTTAAAATGTCATTGGTAATGTTTAAATGTTATTTTAATCTTTGATTAGGAATGTAAACTTCGTTTAACACAACGGTAAAATCGGCCCTTAGAGAGATTTTGCAAAAAACTACCGTCATACATTTGTGAATTACCCTGTAATTAAAAATATTTTTAATTGTATGTATGTTATAATATATTACAAAAACGTGTGTATGCAACAGAAATTTAATCTCGCTCGTAAGTTGGAAAATAAAAATTCCAAAAAATTGGGAATCTTCAACTTTTTTCAGTATATCGTACAAATACGATAATTATCGTGCGTCTTGCACCACTGCTCCAACCGTTGACATGATTCCTTATTTATAATTTAAGTCGAATGACATGCGCAGCAAGGCAAAATGGTGAGAGAAATCTCACACTCATTTTTCCATAGTTGCAGAATACAGCTGCAGATACCAAAAAGTTATTCCGTTGTTCCTCTATAAAATCTTGAGGTACAAATCTATTACTAAGCTACTGGCAGCAGTGTTGCCAGAATATATTTTTATAATGTACCAGATTTATCTAAAAAATGTACCAGATTTCATAAAAATGTACTAGATTCTATAAAATTACCAGATTTTTCTAATTATGAAGTTTGATCATTAAATAGCAAAAAAAGGTTTATAGAGAATACGAACACAACAATTTTTAACAATATTTTATCTCTCGACAAATTTCTGACACTATTTTATCTCTCCAGCAGTTTTTGAATAAGATTTTAATACCTTTTGATACTCTTTTATCTCTCGAACAGTTTTTAATTTTTTTTTATCTCTTGAGCTATTTTGAAACAATACTTTATCTCTCGATAAATTTCTAACAGTATTCTATCTCTCGAGCAATATTTAACAACTTTTTTTTTATCCCTCGAGCAATGTTTGCACAAATTTTTTTGTAAAATTTTCAACACTATTTAATCACTCGAGCAATTTTTAACAGCTCTTTTACCTTTCAAGCTTTTTGAACAATATTTGATCTCTCGTGCAATTTTTGAGCAAAATTTTAATAATTTCTAACACTATTTTATCTCTCGAGCAATTTTTATTAACATTTTTTATCTTTCTAACGATTTTTAAACAATGTTTTATCTCTCGAGAAATGTTTAACAGTATTTTTTAATTCTCGAGTAATTTTTGAATAAGATTTTAATAACTTATGATAGATACTATTTTATCCCTCGAGCAATTTTTGAACAAGGGTTTCACATTTTGTAATACTATTTTACCTCGAGCAATTTTTGAACACGATTTTAACAATTTATAATACTATTTAATCTTTCGAAAAATTATTAAATATTTTTATCTCTCATTAAATTTCTAACAGTATTTTTATCCCTAGAGCAATTTTTGAACAATATTTTACCCCTCAAGCAATTTTTAATACTATTTTATACTTCGGCCAATTTTTAACACCCTTTTTTACCTCTCGAGCCATTTTTGGACAATATTTGATCTCTCGAGCAATTTTTAAACAATGTTTTATCTCTCGAGAAGTATCTACTATTTTATCTCTGAAGTAATTTTTAAGAACTATTTTAATTTCTCTTGCAATTTTTGACCAATATATGTTACACTTCAAATGGAAACATACGCTGAAAAAAGTACTAGATTTTGTTTCGAGTGTACTAGAGTACCAGATTCTCAGAGAATGTACTAGATCTAGTACAATTGTACTAGACTGGCAACACTGACTGGCAGAGAGGATCACAAAATACTGATCTCGATCACACAATTGGATCAGTAATCTACTAGTTTTCGAAAACTGATAGGGTTAGCAACACTAGGTAATCTAACAATAGGATTTGTAATCTTTCTGATCCGAGGAAGTTTCCGGAAACGCCTTATGTTAGGGTTGAAATTTATGGTGAACATTTTTGGTTGTTTTTGAGCCTTCCTCAGGTATTTTGTGAAATTAAACATTATGTGGTAGCCTCGAGATGGCAGAATGTATCTTAATTTGTTGTATTAAGGGCCGATTCCACGTTTGCGTTAAACGAAGTTTAAATTAATAAACAAAGAATAAAATGACGTTTTTACATTATAACAAACTGTAATTTTAACGTTTGTTCAGTAATTTAAACTTCGTTTAACAAAACGGTGGAATCGGCCTTTAGTAATCAAATTAAAACCATCTTATTTCTATTTTATTTTATTGCATTTTAATTTTTTTTATAGTTTTATGGCAAACAAATTGATGTTAAATATTTTTATATCCTTGCACATCCTTAAGAAATTATCATACATCTTCGAGAAATCCTTATATTATATCCTCGTAAATCCTCCTTTTTATACATCTACATCATCAGTGGTTTACCCCTCGCTTTTCTGCAACCAGTAAGAAAAGTACAGGATTCATGATTTTTTTTCGACCTCTATATATCGACGGATCTTAAAGTTTTGTGGTCGCCTGATTCCGTTTTGACCATTTTTGCGATGATGTTTGTCTATATGTGTCTGTATCCACGATAACTCAAAAACAGATTGTGAGAAATACACCAAATTTTAAAGTTAAGAATTCATTCTGCAGTGAGCTGATTAGATTTTGCACATAGTCGGAGTATCTTTATAGGGTTCATTCTCTTTTTAAGTTTTATTTCTGTTATAATAAGAGACGAAAATTATTTGAATAAGAGTTCTCTCTATAAATTTTATCATAAAGGTACAAGAATTCTCTAAATTGGACCGTGATTTTTAGAAAAAGTCAAAAATTTAAATTTTTTAATTATTTTCGTTGGAAATGAAGATATGGAAAAATATTTTGAATATTTCATGATTTAAACACTTTCTGATTAGATGGGCCGTACTCAATGTATCTGATAATTTTACAGAAAAATAATGTCAGATATTTTAACAGAAATCAAATTTATGTTCGGCGAGTATTGGAATAATTAAATGGTAATCCATTAGAAGAAGTTCTACAAGAGACGAAAAAAATATTTTTTTTTAAAATCAGGTTCCGAGTGTTTTGTGGCAAAGTCGTTACGTATCAACTGTGAAAAATACCAGGGACACATTTTTTGTTTATAAATGTCAGCTATCTGGAGTTATGTAGATTTCAATTTTCCAATTTGGAATATTTATTGCAGGAAAGGATAATACACAATTTTGTACAGTGAAAATATGACAGCCAGCTAACAGATGATTTTAAAATCTGAATTTCTTTAAATTGTAATACTGTCTTTGTATCTGTAAGGTGTGGAGAGTGGATTACCCCTCCCAGCACTTAGGCCTCACATACCGATTGTGTATCCATCTAAATTGATAGGTACCTCCTGACTCGTGAGCCAGTCTGCAGATTTAATGTAGTTGGCAACGACGCTACGAACACAAATCTTTTAATAAACGAACACAAATCTTTTAATAAATGAGAGCGTCAGGCAACGATGTTCTTATCTTCTTATTCGCATCCCTTGTAGAGTGCGGATTCTAAAAGCTCTATGCAATGAAGATGCTTCCCTATTTGGCAATGACCAGTCAGAAAACCTGTCATCAGTCGCAGATCATGTCTAGTGATAGTTAAGTCGTTATTTGCTGTTTTTAGAGTAACTTCAAATATCCCTGGTAACTCTGTAGCTTCTTGTTTGATCCCATTTCTACTTGAATTTCAAAAGAAAATGTTCTTTAACTAGGTTTGTCACTATCGATGCTGGGGTCAGGTCTAAAAAGTATTTGGGCTACCTTCTTGGCTAGTAAATCAGCAAGATCACATTATTGATGGATACTTCGGCCAAAACTTTGGAGCATTCTAGTCCAAACCTAAATAACTTTGTGGTCTGTCCAGGGTAAGTAGTGCTTGTCTGTATCTGTATAGATGAGCATGTTCCTTCCAGTAATATTGTTTCCGGTAACTTCTTCTTTTACTGCTGAGATTCCCCGTGAGCTTAGTTTGAACTGCACTGTCAGTATTACTCACAGCCCATTTTATATTTAGGTTTAACGATCTGGAATATACTCTAATGATGGGAGTGCTAGAGTACAGGAATCGGATAATACCCGATTCCTAAAGGAATCGGTAGTATTCGAACACTAACAACTAACGACGAAATCGGAATCGATTCCGATTTTTAAATATTAGCTTTGTTCGCGGAGCCTGTCGGCGACATGTCCACGACAGATGAGCATGCGTATTTCAATTTTAAGCTATTTTAAGTATTCGATTTTCGGCTCTACGAACGCTTAAAATCGAAATGCGCATGCTCATCTGTCGTGGACATGTCGCCGACAGGCTCCGCGAACAAAGCTATTAAGACGATGCTGCTGCGAATCGCGACCCGGCTTGTAGCGCTGCTCACTGCTAACGTGCTGACTGAAACGGAATCATATTTATAGAGTTGGGTCGGTTTCGAGGTTCGAGACGCTGGAATCGCTGAAAATTGCATCGATATCGGTGATCGTCGTTATACTTGGTTAACGCAAGTACTCAGTATTCGGTATTCAATGAAATATCCGATTCCGTGAAGTACTCGATCCCTTAGTACTCGATTCTTGAAAGTATCCGATTCTTCTTCACTTAATATACTCCAAATCCTGAACCTTGTTTTGTTTTAGAACCATTTGTACAGATATGAATTGTACCTGCAACTTCCGACCCTTCTATTTGTTTCGTTCTTTATATGGCTTATAGAATATACAGTGTGTCCATGGATGGGGTACCCAAGGGGGAAAAATCTTTATTATTCATTTTACGACCAAAAGTCATTCTTTATAAAAACTTCTGCTTGTTGAGAAAATGGGGTTGCCTTATAAAAATTTTAGATTAATGTACAGGGTGTTAATAAATTAGGAAAATATGAAAATGCTTCGAGAGGGAAGTACCATTATTTATTATTTTTAACAAAAATTTTATAAAACAAAGTTGTTTATAAACTAGCATAGAGACTAAATACAAATTTTTAAATAAAAATTCCAATATTTTAAAATTATTCTACTTAACTACCTCCCACCTCGACACATTTTTCCGCTAACTTAATAAATTTGCCGTACACTTTACGAATGATTTGTGGCACATTCAGTTCATGGATTGCTTCTTCTATGCGCTCTTTTAATATTTATCTATCATGTGGAAGATTATTTAAGTAAACCTTTTGTTTTAATGCACCCCTCTTGAAGCATTTTCATATTTTCCTAATTTATTAACACCCTGTACATTTAACCTAAAATTTTTATCAGGCAACTCCATTTTCTCAACAAGCAAAACTTTTTATAAAGAATGACTTTTGGTCGTAAAATGAATAATAAGATTTTTTCTCCCTTGGAGACCCCATCCATGGACACACTGTATATCTCGGTGTAATGGACTCCTGCCAAAAGCGTAGTAGAGCAATAGTAGAGAAACAGTAGAGAAATAGTAGAGAAATAGTAGAGAAATAGTAGAGAAATAGTAGAGAAATAGTAGAGAAATAGTAGAGAAATAGTAGAGAAATAGTAGAGAAATAGTAGAGAAATAGTAGAGAAATAGTAGAGAAATAGTAGAGAAATAGTAGAGAAATAGTAGAGAAATAGTAGAGAAATAGTAGAGAAATAGTAGAGAAATAGTAGAGAAATAGTAGAGAAATAGTAGAGAAATAGTAGAGAAATAGTAGAGAAATAGTAGAGAAATAGTAGAGAAATAGTAGAGAAATAGTAGAGAAATAGTAGAAAAATAGTAGAGAAATAGTAGAGAAATAGTAGAGAAATAGTAGAGAAATAGTAGAGAAATAGTAGAGAAATAGTAGAGAAATAGTAGAGAAATAGTAGAGAAATAGTAGAGAAATAGTAGAGAAATAGTAGAGAAATAGTAGAGAAATAGTAGAGAAATAGTAGAGAAATAGTAGAGAAATAGTAGAGAAATAGTAGAGAAATAGTAGAGAAATAGTAGAGAAATAGTAGAGAAATAGTAGAGAAATAGTAGAGAAATAGTAGAGAAATAGTAGAGAAATAGTAGAGAAATAGTAGAGAAATAGTAGAGAAATAGTAGAGAAATAGTAGAGAAATAGTAGAGAAATAGTAGAAAAAAAGTAGAGAAATAGTAGAGAAATAGTAGAGAAATAGTAGAGAAATAGTAGAGAAATAGTAGAGAAATAGTAGAGAAATAGTAGAGAAATAGTAGAGAAATAGTAGAGAAATAGTAGAGAAATAGTAGAGAAATAGTAGAGAAATAGTAGAGAAATAGTAGAGAAATAGTAGAGAAATAGTAGAGAAATAGTAGAGAAATAGTAGAGAAATAGTAGAGAAATAGTAGAGAAATAGTAGAGAAATAGTAGAGAAATAGTAGAGAAATAGTAGAGAAATAGTAGAGAAATAGTAGAGAAATAGTAGAGAAATAGTAGAGAAATAGTAGAGAAATAGTAGAGAAATAGTAGAGAAATAGTAGAGAAATAGTAGAGAAATAGTAGAGAAATAGTAGAGAAATAGTAGAGAAATAGTAGAGAAATAGTAGAGAAATAGTAGAGAAATAGTAGAGAAATAGTAGAGAAATAGTAGAGAAATAGTAGAGAAATAGTAGAGAAATAGTAGAGAAATAGTAGAGAAATAGTAGAGAAATAGTAGAGAAATAGTAGAGAAATAGTAGAGAAATAGTAGAGAAATAGTAGAGAAATAGTAGAGAAATAGTAGAGAAATAGTAGAGAAATAGTAGAGAAATAGTAGAGAAATAGTAGAGAAATAGTAGAGAAATAGTAGAGAAATAGTAGAGAAATAGTAGAGAAATAGTAGAGAAATAGTAGAGAAATAGTAGAGAAATAGTAGAGAAATAGTAGAGAAATAGTAGAGAAATAGTAGAGAAATAGTAGAGAAATAGTAGAGAAATAGTAGAGAAATAGTAGAGAAATAGTAGAGAAATAGTAGAGAAATAGTAGAGAAATAGTAGAGAAATAGTAGAGAAATAGTAGAGAAATAGTAGAGAAATAGTAGAGAAATAGTAGAGAAATAGTAGAGAAATAGTAGAGAAATAGTAGAGAAATAGTAGAGAAATAGTAGAGAAATAGTAGAGAAATAGTAGAGAAATAGTAGAGAAATAGTAGAGAAATAGTAGAGAAATAGTAGAGAAATAGTAGAGAAATAGTAGAGAAATAGTAGAGAAATAGTAGAGAAATAGTAGAGAAATAGTAGAGAAATAGTAGAGAAATAGTAGAGAAATAGTAGAGAAATAGTAGAGAAATAGTAGAGAAATAGTAGAGAAATAGTAGAGAAATAGTAGAGAAATATTAGAGAAATATTAGAGAAATAGTAGAGAAATAGTAGAGAAATAGTAGAGAAATAGTAGAGAAATAGTAGAGAAATAGTAGAGAAATAGTAGAGAAACAGTAGAGAAATAGTAGAGAAATGGTAGAGAAATGGTAGAGAAATAGTAGAGAAATGAAATAATAGAGAAATAGTAGAGAAATAGTAGGGAAATAGTAGATACATTCTATAGGTCTATGTAGGAATACTAAAACTCGATAAAAATTACACCTACTATGTTGAGTTCTAAAGAAACTTAAACAAGTAGGTTCAGATATAAAAATAAGCTATATTTTGAAATCATAGTAGGAACTTGCAAGACACTATTTTAATACATAATAATTAAAAAGCGTGAATAAGCCACTCAGTCTAGAAACAATTATTATCCGTCTCATTCAATGGAATCTTTTGATATGAACAGATTTTTCCCTTCGGTTTATCAGAGATCAAATACGCAATATCATATCATAACCTCATTAAGCCAAGAAACATAACAAAAACATTGTAGGTAATTGACAGAAAAAAATGATGTCGATAAGTCGGTTTCCTTTTTTTCATTCAAATGGTGTATTTATATAATTTGTGGACTTTGAAATTTGTAACCTACTAAGAATATCTTCATTCATAGCAGCATAAATATGGCATTGGATGCATTTTTTTCATAACTATGTTATTAATAAATTCATGACTTGATCATAATTACAGGAATTATAATAGATAGAAAGAAAAATCATAAATAACCGCATGGATTCTTTGGTAGTGAATATTCCATTTATTCTTTTACTTTATTTTCTTTTTGTCAGTGTATTTCTATTTGTATAGATATTTACTTTCTCAAATTCAAGAGTTTGACCTGAACAGACCAGTTGAGGTATCTACCAAACTAGGGTTCATCTTCATACCCTTCGCGTAATTTCTTCGATTTTTCTGTTTTTCTACTCTTGGACGTTTACTATAGTATTTGTTCCTTTTTTGTTTTTAATTAATTTATTTCAGTAGCACAGTAGGATGGATGGTTGAAATTTAATAGACTATCAGTGCGTAACAAGTATGAAGACTAGGGAGAAACTTTAGTTTTTCGTCTTCGTTTTTGTGTAACTCGTCAAATTGACTGTTGCGGCTGGTCTTTTGCAAGTGTCAGTAATTTTCTCTGTGTGTGTGAATGTAAATAGAAGTGTTTTTCTATAAATATCATTAAATAAGTACCAACAATTATTAAAAAAGTGTCTAACATGAGTGGCAAGAAAAACATTAAAGTAGGATTTCATTCGTTCCCGGGTATAGAACGAGATATTTTACAGATATAGAATTGAAGAAAAGTATTGACGAAATTGAGCCATGCCTTCTTAAAGCTCTTAGTGCAAGTTTAATAATGTATTGTAACGGTTTGGCTCTACGGACGAGACAGTGCCAGGGTTTGCCACGACAGTACGAGACAACGAACCGTCAAGGTGACAGGAAACCCAACCTACAATCGGGCAGGCTGACAGAGACTGGGAGAAAGTGTGAAGAATGATCGAGAACGGTCATGGAAGCGGTTACCATGGATTATTGATGATAGGACACTGTCAATTTGAAGGGGAAGATAGAAAGCGGGTCAGCGCGTGGCGGATCAACGTTATAATTGTAAATAGTTTACACGTTCGGATATTTATTTTGTATGTTAATTAAATAAATAGTTTCAACCCACACTCGTGTTACAGTATGTATTCATAATTGTAATATTTATTGAAAACTAAATATAAACCTTATCTTACGTAGAATATTTTATTTTAATGTACATTTTTATATGGTTTACAACAGCCTGAAAACGTTATACGTATACATTAACAATTTAGCTTATTACAAAGAGTTCAAATGTTAGATAACATTACTTCTATTATTTTTTTATTGTACCTCAATTTAATAATGCTTTTTTTATGGAATCCTAAACGTTTTTAATAGTGGCAACATACAATTCCTAGGGCTGATAAAGCACTTTCTGGTGTTATTTGTGAATTTACACTTGTTGGAAGACAATATCTTATAATATTATGGGGCATATACAGGGTGGCTCACGCTCAACGGGACGGAGTTTTATGGGAAAACGACCAAAGATATAAAAAATTCGTTTGGGAGGAATACGTAGGTTACAGACGGCTACAATTTAAAATTTGTTAGATGTATACAGGATGTCCCACATAAGAGAAAATATACAAAGTTATATTATTTTTAATGGAACACCCTGTTTTTTATTTTAGAATTAAAAACTACATCAAAAATAATGTCAGTTAACTAAAGGTTCCCTATTACTATTATTATTAGTTTTCGATTTATTTGAATTTTTAAGGAAAAAAAGTCTCCCAGAAATTAATTGTTTACTCTTGTTTGAATAATTTTTAATGAACTAATTTTTTTTCTTATGTGGGACATCCTGTATACATCTAACAAATTTTAAATTGTAGCCGTCTGTAACCTACGTATTCCTCCTAAACGAATTTTTTATATCTTTGGTCGTTTTCCCATAAAGCTCCGTCCCGTTGAGCGTGAGCCACCCTGTATTGGGAAATTGGTGGTACTGTTTGTAAACTTAAAAGGGAAAATCCAAAATTATTGTATTGGGCAATATTATGAATATTCCCTAACCCCCTTTGTATTTGTTGAATACTAAAAACAAAAAACCACCATGTGAATAAATTGATTTTGTTAGAATAAAAAAGAAAACAAATGCTAGTATCTATTGCCGATAATATCTCACTACAAACAAAAAATATTTTCAGTTTAACTGTGTTTTAGTTTGCTCTCAATCCCATTTTGGTATAACTCAAAAATAATTAACAGTATGGTATTTACCAAATTTCGCCGTTTCCCCATTTATCATGGTTAATTTGCGTATTATTATTATAAGTTTAAAAAATAAATAGTACGTGCTCATCAATTAAAATATGTAGGACCTATTTAAAATTAAATACGTATACAACATATTGTCTGTCCCTTATTTAGCAATAAACAAGTTTATTTTTATTATTTTCACAAAATTATATTAAATCCCCATAAAAAGCCATGTATTTCTAGGATAAGTTGGAACTCTGCGGTAAATTCTAAAAACTCAATTAGCGTTTGTTTTTTGGAGCCATATTTAGAGTATACATGGAGGTAGAAGGTAGGACTCGCGTATCGGGGACAACACCAATGATTTGTAATTGCGTCTTGTTTGTTTATATTTACGCCGTGACTAGCAGTAGTATTTTATAAACCATAGAAGCAAATTTCACATAGATGAACAAATAATAATTATGCCGTGAAAACAAGAAGACGAAGCAACGACTTCTCGTAGGGTGGCCTGGCTTCGCCGACCGGCATAAACACCAACGGCCTGGACACAGCTCACCTACTCTGTCAAAAGGAGACAAATGAAAAGCGTACAACATGCGCACTACAAATCATTAGTGTTGTTCCCGATACGCGAGTGAAGGTAGGGAGACACTATAAGCATCATTTTCAAACATTCCAAACAGTATCTCTAGGCATAGCTTGTGTAGACTCAATATGGCCGATCCGCCAGAACTGGACTATTGGGAATGCAACCCAAACCTACATTTTTAAATTTTTTAGTAAATGTAAGTTATATTTATTAATTGTTATAAAACGGATGTTTAAGGTTAAACTAACTGATTTTCAGTAATTCCACTTTAAAACCCGACGCCCCTGGGTCTGATATTTTTTATTCTTTTCTTTAAATATTTTGTTGCGTTTTTCGAGGAAATATCAATCGCTTTCTATTTTGCAGGTCTTTTGTCCATCGGGTGTAAATTGTTGAAAGGCAAACTCGAACTCAGGGGACGGTCCGCAAGCCGGATATTGTTCGGGCTGTTTTTCTGGGTACTATGATACGTGAAAGTTGGATAGGTCCGTTACTCAATCTTTCTCTGTCTAATGCATTGACTAAATGGGAAAATTAAAGTATAAATACGGGGTTCAAAAGTAAGAACGGAGTTAGAATTCTTCCTGCCTTTCTCACGTCCAGTTGACAAAAAAAAAGTAAGATTCAGTTATCGTTAAGGTGACTCCCTTCTATATACTCTTCAATTATATTGATTGGTTTATCTCGTTTAACTATAAGGTGACAGCTTTTTTTGTTATATTTGGAAAGCGCAGTAAAAAGATATCGAGGGATCAGATAAATTATTTTCTCTCTAAGACGACTTCTGTTGCTCTATACACCGTTACCTTTAAGAGCATTCTATCGACATACAGATACTAAAATCGGGATAACTTTTTTATGAAGCTATAAATTTATTTGCGTTTTTCACTATTATACGAGAAAAAAAATCTTTTTTTGTGGCTGCATTGTATATATATTTTTTTTGTTAATTTATATTTTTTTCTCGTAGTTTTATTGATTTTTATATACAAATTTATACTAGCCACGATTCGGTATATTATTTTAAGATATTTAGCAAAAGAAAAAAAGAAAAATTAACAGAAGTTAACTTTTAAAGTCGATTTTAAATAAATGCATAATATTGGGCCGATAAGTGCTGCCCTCTCCGCTCTCGCTTCGGACACACCAAAATCTATTGCACTTGCATCCGTCGTTGCATTAGAATCTCATAGGCGGCGAAACCTGGGTGTACAGAGTACAGAGTGACTTCTTTCGTTATATATTTGTATATCGAGAGGTAGTTATTTGTTACCTATCAGGTGACCAAACAGACGGACGTTTTAAAAGAGCTTAATTTTTCTCTCTTCTAAGGGTTTTGTAGGATTGCATCTCTGAGTTATTGGATTCTTTGCGTGACTTGTCTTGGTGAACCGTCGCCTATAGTGACGACGCCGGATAAAGAAATAGCGAGTTATTTAGTACCTCTGATCCAACCGTATAAAACTCGTGGAAAACGACTAAAAGTATTGCGATTGTAATTCTACTTTTGTCGACGATATCTTTTTGCATACATAGTTTTTTATAAAATAATTGCAAAGCTTACAATTTTTTTTATATATCATCATGATTTAATGAAACTGTTATGTTAGACTGTAACTGATCTAACATAAAATAATCAAACAGTTGTTAAATAGCTAGGTATTAATAGAAAACATATAAAATAAAAATTATTATTATTTTATTGACCCAGGGCAGCCGAAAGCTATGGTGGACCTCGGGGCAAAACACTGGCAAGCCCCTCCCACACATTGTAATCTATTTTTTTGAAGCTGCCGCCCCCTTGGTCCCGAGCCCCGGGGATTTTGAGCCCCCTACCCCTCCTTCTCGTCGGATTTGTATGGACCACTAAACAATAAAATTTTATTGTTGTGATGTGTCATGATATCACATTTTTGATGTTTAATGTTTGTATATTTCTTCGCTGTAGTTTTAATTAGTGCTGTTTTCGCGGTTCACTATTTTAGCATTATCCACGTATCTTAGTTATTTATCATCAGTATAATTTCATTTTTTGCTGAAGTATTCAAGAGAAACACCTTCGCACGCACGCACGCACGCACGAACGCACGCACACATACACACGCACGCACACACATAATATATTTAGGAAAGTAAAAATGAGACATTCCTGAGGTAAAAAATGTGACAATTTCATATTATCTCAAGACCATGCCGAATGTTTTTGTTACAAAATTGCGCCCCTACACGGAGGTCGACATTCAAAAAGCTTTAAGCCTAATAAATAAACGCAGGTATTGTTTCTGTAAGGCAGACGGCTAACAACTTTCGTATCTGAGCAGAAGAAGAAAGAGCCCCTAAAAAAGGTAGAAAAACTTCCCTTTTTTTAAATAAAAGTCACTTCCAATATTATTCTCTACAACTCTTGCTTTATACAAAATTTTCCTGAAATTTCGAGAAATTTGACAAAATGTGCAAAATTCTGTTTTTTAAGAAAATTGTCAATCTAAAAGTTGTTTGCACATCGATCTCTATAATTTTTCTTTTTTACATGATTTCTCTAAAATGGACTGTAATGGAAAAATAGGAGAAAAAGTGTAAAATTTAAATTTTGCAGTATTTTCGTTTTCAATGAATATATTATATAGAAAAATATTTCGAGTTAGATGTATGTGGAAAATGTATATATTTGGTTTATCCTCTAAACATTTAGAGATGTCAACAATAGGTTGTACAAAATTACTGGAAAAAGCCTATAATAACTAGATAGGAAATTTATTTTTTGGACACATCAGATTTTACACCTACCAATGTCTCGTTTTTGCACTTGATTAATAAGCACTTCTCTCTACGGTAATATTATGAAGACTAGAGATAAGGAGGCGAATCGGCATACTCAAATACGGTCCCAAAAAACGCATGCTAATTGAACTTGTATAATTAACCACTTGGGCGCTGGTTCTGCATACGGTGTTCAAAATACATGGCTTCTTATGGGAATTGTACATAATTTTGTCAAAATAATAAAAATAAACTTGTTTATAGCTAAATAAAGCACAGCACATATGTTGTATTTATTTCTAAAGTTTTGCATGTTTTAATTAATAAACTATTTAATTTTATCTATATAAAATAGAAATTAGGTTTGTATGACCAAATTCGAAAAAGTTTCTTAAATGCTGAAATTTTGTAAGTACAATTTTGTGGCAAATTTGTTTTTTGAATTGAACCAATATATAGTTTTAAGAGTAAAATAAAACACAGTTAACAGATTTTTTAATTGTTGTAATACAAGTATGAAGGGAGATTTGGGAATGTACATGATATTACCTCATCCTTTAATTTCAGCTTTCCCCTTTTTATTTTGCTAACAGTATCATCAGTAAAAATATTCTCATAATATTTGATATATTCTAAAAAGTATAGAACAGTATCATCTCTAGAAAGTACTTTATCGGCACTAGAAACGATATACGGAGTGGCCCAAAAGTCTGGAAACGGCCAATTATCTCGTAAATTGCTAATCCAAATTGTACAAAATTTAAGGTACACCTATTTTGGGATACGGAGATTCCAGATTTGATATTTGCAATGTTGCCAGATTTGTTGTTTCTCTTATACTATTAGTCACTTTGGATTTTCAAATTTATCGCCCTGTAAATTCAATCATTATTGGAATCTCTTATTCAATACGAGTTCAACCATATGTAACACATGATTTTATGTAGTCTGGAAGGTCTTAAATAAATAAAACAATCATGAAGGAATGTGGTAGATGCATTCTACCATCGATTAGGGTACTGCCAACTCACAAATATAGCACATTTTGAACACTTGATAAAGTAACCATTATGTTAAAAATGTTATAATCTTTCAATTGTTATGTTTTAAAGTAGTTGAAAATAGTTTAAATTAAAAAATTTATTGAGACAATTAGGCGTTACCAGACTTATTTTATTTATTTAAGACCTTCCAGACTACATAAAATCATAAGTGTTACATACGGTTGAACTCGTATTAAATAGGAGATTCCAATAATGACTAAATATACAGGGTGATGAATTTGAAAAACGAAACTGACTAATAATTTAAGAAAAACGGAAAATTTGGCAACGTTGCAAATGTCAAATCTGGAATCAACGTATCCCAAAATAGGTGTGCCCCAAATTTTGTACAATTAGAACCAGCGATTTACGAGATAATTAGCCGTTTCCAGACTTTTGGGCCACTCTGTATATGCTGCAACTGTTCTAAACGTTTAGTATCCTATAAAAACATTTACAATAACACAATTGGGGTCAAAAAAAAAAAAAAAAATAACAGTAGCAACTCTTTATCTAACATTAAAACTCTATAAAAAATAAATTTTCTTTTCTAGTAAGTTAAATTTAATGCATAATTATTATTGTTGTTTGTACGTCAGCATCTATGACTGTAAAATTTTATATTACAGAAACTTGTAATAAAATAAAGTACACTTCGTAAGATACATATTGTGGCTATTTTACAATAAATATTATATTTAGACATGAATACATTATTGTACTTACATTAGAAGCTTTAAAAAGACGAATTGATTTCCTCTTGTGTTTGCTTTAGTTTTACATTTGATTTTTATTGTTTTACAATCTTGCTCTGATGTTTTTTGTCACTCATGTTACTTGTACTCAGGTACTTTTTTTCACATTATTTTGATTCTTTTTACTAATTTTTTAAAAAATCATTTCATTTTATATTGACTTACATAGAAAATTGACACCGCTGTCATTTGACATGCCAAATACAGTCAATTTCGCGAACTTTATAAAAAGAAGGACGGAAATTTGAAACTTGACCATTGCCAATTCGCCTCCTTCTCTCTAGTCTTCGTAACCAATATAAAAGTAAGAATAAAATTTAAAGTTATTGTGTTTGCAGAGCAAAACGATATGTGCACTCTTATAAGTTTATTCCAAGCTTTCGAATGTGAATACATTCATATTTAGGGATCTAGAAATATTTGTTAAAGAACAAAGTTAAAATTGGATGATGAACAATTAATTAATGTGTTTACTTACAACTTAGTGAGATTGTTTCGTGAAAATGGTAAAATTATTTTATAGATTATGACTAAACTAGATCTAAACCGACAGGAACATGTTAGACGATGCATTAAAATTGTTGATAAAACTTTTTAAAAAATTATTTACATTTTACAACTAACTAGTTGTTTAGTCGAACTATTAAAATTTTGAGGTATTCAAGACGTGCTATTGTCAAGTTCATGGCGCATGCGTTAAGTCAATTTTCCAAAAAGAAGAATTTACTTTAACTGTGTGGGACTAATGACTTCCGATTCGGATATCGTCGTGGCAACATTGAAATGGCGGTCTCCGAATCGGGAGTCTGCAAGTCCTACAATAATCACAAAATATCAAGTTCAAAAGTGACCATCGGACTAAATTAAATAAAATATTCAGTGCTTAGAATTCTGAAGAATATTTAAAATAATTATCAAGTGTAATGGAAGAGTGAGGATAGAAGTCCGATACATGAGGGTGCAGCTTTTCCACTTAAAAAAAATTAAAAAAAAAACATTTCCTGGGTGGATAGTCCTCGGATTAAACCCATAACCACATTAGAGAAGAAGTGTGGGACTAATGAAATCCTACAGCTAATTATTTCAAATCAAAGGGGGTTACATAAAGCTAATGATAATTTAAAAACGATCCCCTTTCTTAATGAGAGGCGCACGTGTCATATACAATTGAAATGAGAGAACATGTTTACTGAAAATTTTAAATTATAGATTTAAGAATAAAATTGTGGTAATTGTGTTAAAACATAGTTAATATTAATCTTGAAAGAGTAAAACCAAATTTGGTAGATTTTCACACTTTTATTTTAAAAATATAAAAAATTTTAAAAACACTAACATGACATATGTTTCGAAGTACAACTTCTTTTTCAAATGTGACTAATTTACAATTCGGTATCCAATATATATACGAAATAATTTAACAAAACAAAGTACTTAAGAAAAACATCAATAACATTACAAAATAAACTAACTATTTAAAGTAAATAAGGGTACTTAGGTAATTATAATATCAATCAGATAACAATAAGATAGCACATTACCGGGATTATCTCACAGAAAACTAGGAAAGAGATGTAATAAGGGTGAATTATTATTAATATATTAATATATTTAGAAACACTTGAAATAAATAGATTTAAAAATTCAGATAACTTACTAAATGATCAATTAGATATTAATAATTTACCCTTATTAAATCTCTTTCCTAGTTTTCTGTGAGATAATTCCGGTAATGTGCTATCTTATTGGTATCTGATTGATATTATAATTACCCAAGTACCCTTATTTACTTTAAATAGTTAGTTTATTTTGTAATGTTATTGATGTTTTTCTTAAGTACTTTGTTTTGTTAAATTATTTCGTATATATATATTGGATACCGAATTGTAAGGGCAAAAAACATAATGATGTTTAATATGCCAGAGCCTAACGGGAATAATATCAAAAGCAAAATATCTGAAGATATCGCAAGTGCTAAAAATATACTTGCAAATATCATAGAACCCAATAAAATTAAAAAAGTGATAAGGGTTGGAAGGATTGGTGCTAATCCAAGGCCAGTGAAAATTATTTTCGAGTCAAGTGATGATGTTCTGCATATTCTTAAAAATGTAAGGGCAATAGATACTCATGGAATCAAGGTAACATCCGATCTCACTCCTCACCAAAAAACCTACTTAGATAATCTACGAAAAGATTTAGAGAGACGTAAGGCGAATGGGGAAAATAAAACAATTAAATATATTGGAGGAACTCCTCAAATTGTTGACCAAAAAAACTAAATAACCCGGGTACCTCATATAATTGTTCAGCAATTGATGTTAAACAATTTCGTGTTTTATCACAATGTTGGCGGTATGAGAACAAAGTTAAGAGATCTACATCAATCAGTCGCCTTATGCAACTACGATGCAATCATCTTGTGTGAAACCTGGTTAAATTCGGACTATAGTGATTCTGAATTGGGTCTTAGTGATTTTAATATTTTTCGTATGGATCGTTGCGATCTACAAGATAATCATTTACAACGTGGCGGTGGTGTACTTATTGCTGTAAGAACATTATATTCAGCCAGTTCAGTTCCAGCCCAAATAAATATGGTAGAACATGTTTTTGTCCAAGTAAAAACAAATGGTAAAAACATCCTTTTGGGATGTTGTTATATTCCTCCTTCCTCTAGTCACGAAGTATATCAAACTTTTTGTGACGGCGTAGTTGATGTTGTACTTGAGAAGCCCGATTGTGATTTGGTGCTATGTGGTGATTTTAACATCCCTGATGTTACTTGGAAGAATGATAACTTAGGCTTAGAGGCTGAATATTCGAATAACTCACCTGCTAAAATTATAGTTAATAATTTAAGTTTTTTAAATGTTTATCAAAAAAATGTCATTGCAAATTCTAGACTAAAAATGTTAGACTTGGTATTTTCACAAATTGAAAATTTAATTGTGTCTAAGGCTTTAGATCCTCTTTTTCCCTCAAGCATATATCATGAGCCTTTAGAAATTAATATAATAACCCATGACTCCCATTTAAATCACATTGCGGAAGAGTGGTATTTTGATTTTCGAAACGCAGATTTTTTCAGCATTAACAACTTTTTTGCAGACGTTGGGATGAAATGTCTTTGTTAGGTGCTAATGAAGCAACTGAATTTCTTTATGACCAAATTTATACGGCACTCAATTTATTTGTACCAGTGAAAAAATATTCATTATCCAATTTTCCTTGTTGGTTTAATGTTGAACTTAAGAAATTAGTAGCTGAAAAAAAAAGAGTTCATAAGAAATACAAGCTATTCAATCAACACCACAATTATATTCTATTTAGTGATTTACGTAGGCGGTGCAAGGAACTATCTGAAGTTTGTTTCAAAGAATATAACAGAAAGATGGAAAATAATATTAACACTAATCCTAAATATTTTTGGAGCTACATAAATAACAAAAGAAAAGTCCATGATCTTCCAAAATTCATGACCTCGAATAACTCTGAGAGCTTCGATGATATTGTCAGCATTGTGAATGAATTCGCCAAGTTCTTTTCATCAGTTTTTTCTACCGACAATGTACAAAATTTACCTTCAAATAATTTTAAGAATACTGTGAATATATCAAACTATCAAATTAATGTAATCGACATTATGGAAAAAATTAACAGTCTACCATCGAAATTTTCCCATGGTCCAGATGGGATTCCAACTTATTTTTTAAAAAAGTGCATTTATACTTTGGCTAATCCTCTAAAAATCGTTTTTAACATATCCCTTAAATCAGGAATCTTTCCAAATTTCTGGAAACATAGTTTTTTGAAACCAATTTATAAATCGGGCCCAAAAGAGAAAATTGAAAACTACCGAGCTGTTTGTATCCAGTCCGATATTCCTAAAGCATTCGATTATCTCATGAGTAAGTTCTTATCTTGGGAATGTAAAAACATCATCATTAATGAACAGCATGGTTTCTGTCCTGGTCGGTCAACAGTGACTAATCTCTTGCTTTACAACACTTACATAATTAATGCTTTAGAAAATAAGTCACAAGTTGACTCGATCTATACAGACTTCTCAAAAGCCTTTGATCGAGTAAACCATAAACTTCTTATAAACAAACTAAAAAATATTGGAATATCGGGTGTCATGCTGACATGGATTCAAAGTTATTTAACAAATCGTTTTCAAAGCGTGAAAATTGCGGGTGTTGTATCTCATGAGATTACAGTTCCTTCAGGTGTACCTCAAGGTTCTCATTGTGGACCTATTCTATTTAATCTGTTTATTAACGATATTTGTGATACATTAAAATTTAGCCAATACCTACTTTTTGCAGATGATTTTAAGTTATTCAAATCTATTAATTCACATTCTGATATAATTGAATTGCAAACAGACCTTGACTCCCTGAATATATGGTGCAATCTAAACCAAATGGATCTAAATATTAAGAAGTGCTTCTATATATCTTTTAGCAAAATTTTGTCACCCATCATACATGACTATCAAATTAACAATCATAGTGTGTCAAGAGTTGATACCATTAAAGATTTAGGTGTCATGATGAATAGTAAATTGTCTTTTCAGGCACATATAGATATGATAACAGCAAAGGCATCAAAACTATTAGGTTTCATTTCTAGGTCATCCACGGATTTTTCTGCTTATACGTTCAAAACGACGTATTGTTCTCTAATAAGATCACAATTAGAATACTGTTCGATTATTTGGAATCCATATTACAATACTCATAAGCATCAAATTGAGACTATTCAGAATAAATTCTTGAGAATATGCGCCTATAAAATGGGTTATATAAAAGGAGATTACTCATATGCTTCAATTAATTCTCAATTAAACTTAAAATCACTTCACTTTAGAAGAACAGTTTCTGATATAATTTTTATAAATAAATTGTTAACAGGGAATATTGATTCTCCCCAAGCAGTAGGTCTTATTAATTTTAATACCTTTAGTAGGACTAGACAATTCGACTTATTTAATATACCACTACATACCACTAATTATGCCTTTAATTCACCAGTAAGTCGAATGTTACGTGAATGTAATAAGTTGAAATGTAAAAATTGTGATATTTTTGGAACTATTAATGCTCTCAGGACTTATTTAAATAATATGGAAGTCTAACATTTTTTTTTGTCTTCATTTTCTAACTGATTTTATAATTGTTATTTGATGCCGTTATATTTTATATTTTGTATAGTATTTTATATTACCAATATTAGTATTAGTTTAGTATTTTGTTAAGTATTTATTTTGCTGTTTTTATTCTAATTAATATTGTATTTTTTTTTAATGGGGTTACCCGTGAATAAATAAATAAATAAAATAAATAAATTGAGATTCTTGTTGTTATTTAAATTGGTACGGGAAGGTAGATTTTTATCCGAAAGCAATAAATATGCAAACATTTCTCTTAGATGATTAATATCAGATCCAGGGACGGCTCTTGTCCAAAATTTTGGGGGTTCACAGTGACAGAAGATGGATATCAGTACAGATTTATGAAAAAAACTTTTAGTATTTTAGAAAGTTTATAATAAACCTTTCTAAAACACTGACAGTTTTTTACCTACATCTATACGGAGATCTATATTCTGCTGCTGTGAACCCCCAAAATTTTGTTCACAAGCCGCCCCTGATCAGATCTTTTGTTAATGCAGTCATTTTAAGCAATATGCGCCATTTCTAAGAAAAGTCTTTTGTCTAGGCGAGGCTCTTTTTCTAAAACTTTGGTATCTTGGAAGTTGAAGGCATGGTTATTCGAAATTGCATGATTTGCTATTGCACAACGGATGCAATCTACAATCGCTGTTGTGAGCTGTTATGCGGTATTTTAATGGTCTTGTAGTTTGACCTATGTGTAATAAGTTACAATGCACACAAGGGATACTGTAGACTACATCCGTCCAAGATAGCATTGGTGTTTGTCCTTACGTTTTGAGAATACACTATTAACGGTGAGAACAGTTTTTGTCGTGAGGCCTGTAAGGATCTTACCTTTTACAGACTCCACTATGCTATGAATCTAAAGTCGACTGTAATTCTATGTTTTCAAGCTGCTGGCTTTGGTTTAACGATCGGTGATATAAAGAAACAAGCACATCTGCATTTAACACTGTTTATTTTTAACAGAAAAACATTACACTACATTTTATTAATTATTTACACTATGTACATATATCGTACTCAAAACATTTATAATTTGGTCGCCATTAGAGCGTGAGCAGAGATTAGGGACATAAAGATAGGAAACGCAACGACCGCGGCAATGATGGCGTCATCTATGTGTCTCAGATGTTAACTAAAAATATACGTCGTTTGCAGACAGACCAGTGTTGCCAAATATTTTTTAAGAGATCGTTCAAGTAACAAAAAATAGTATTTCAATAAAAAATCGTACAATAGGTACATATATAGCATAATATAGCTTAAATGGAATGAAAAAATAAAAAAAAAACTTTGGCATGAGAATTTATCTATTTATAAAAATGCTTACAACGAAAAAAAAAAAACAACTAAAGAAAATACATGAAACTTTAAATTAACACATAAACTAATCAATGACTGTCACTTGAAAGTGATTGAAATTTTTCATGTAAGCTTTTCATATGCCGTGATAGTTTGTGTTGGTACAAAATCACCACGGCCAAAATCACGATAAGTGAGAACCAAAATGACTGTCTTCAGAAATTACGAACGGCCTATGAATCTTTGCAAGTAGTTTTTGATTTTTATTGTTTTATGTTCTGAAGTTGTTGCAGATATTTAAATAAACCTACTAAAAAAGTGAAGATCACATTTTTACATACGATCTCACTAAAGCAATCGTACATCGTACAGAGAGTTAAAAAATCGTATAAATATGATTTAAATCGTATGCTTGGCAACACTGAGACAGACAGTAGTAGTGGACAGCAGTGGACAGTAAATGTAAATGTCAGTTAGTTTTATGTATATCGAAGAATCTTGAATTTAAATTTTGAGTTTATGATTGTGTTATCCTGTACATAAACTAAGTGAAATGGTTGTGGCTGTTTTTGTGTGAAATTTGAGAACAATAATTATATTTTGTAATATTACAATATTACAAGTCGGAGAACGTATTGTATTAGTAACAGATGCCACATGAATAAATTTAACAATTTCAATGTGGCGTTCTTTAATTAACCAAAGTAGTCATGTAAGTAACACAAAAAGGAACCAACTTTTGTCACAAAATAGGTATTTGTGTATTATTTATTGTTTTAGAACAAGAAAATGGCTTCAAAACGTTAGAAAGAAGATTTAATATAGAAAGAAAAATATCTGAATTTCCATTATTGAGTTTGCACTCAAATTTTTTAAATAAGACACCATTGGCCATTCGTTTGGAAAATAAAAACAAAAATGTAATGTTACAAATAACGATCAACAAATAAAAAATATTTGTCAAGAATAGATTACAATAATTAATCGATAATAGACTGTAAGTGTAGTATTCTTTTTAATAAATAATCTAGCGTAATTACATTGTTTAAATTTATTTAGAAGAACATGAGAATGCAGTCGATATTTATATAACCTTTATTATCAGGTTTTTAAATTTCCCGCTACGTTGTTTGATATCGATGAAAGCGCCACATAGTGGGTCAGATGTTAACTACGTTAAAGCTGGTCATTGTTAAGCATTGGCTTCATATGAGCGTTTCCTATCTTTATCTCCCTTATCTCTGAGCGTGGGTTTATACCCAGTTGTCGATGTGTCTGTTATGATTGGTCAGACGAGTCCACATGACGAGTCTGATTACGTGCAGTGGTTCGAAAAACCGTTACGGCTCGCGCAATCATTTTTGCGCATACATGTTACCAACTGATTTTCTTTGTCCAGTCATTATTATCGATTTCAAATTCGTGCATCTGTATTGGATAACAACCGCGCTAGTTTCTTTCAATTTATTGACTTTGCCAAACTTGCTTTGAATTGATACTTAAGTAAATGTTACGGGGGCAGTCTAGAGTCATTTCTGCGATTCTAATATTTTTGTCAAGGGTATTCTTAACAGTTTTAGTTGCAAATTTTAAATTTGGTGTTGAGTGAAACAAGTGTATGAGCCTGGGTGTGATATCTCTGATGTATGGTAGGATGAAAAATATCATGTTGGTATCCGGTGGTACATTTTCAGCTTCTGCATTATTGTTTTGACTTTCTATATTGGTGGTTATGCTATTATTCGTTAAGATGAATGAAGAGTTACATAATAGTTTTTTTAACCAGATGAGATGGGTATGAGTTGTCAATAACAAGCTTGTATAGGATGTTAAGGATTTTTTGGTGGAAGGAACTGTCACTTATACTGAGGGCTCTATTTTTTATTTATTTAATCAAATTGATCTTCGTTGAATGTGTATGGTACGACCAATAGTTAATGTATCTACCAGAACTGATAGGTTTTCTATACCAATGTATCATCAGTCGATTATCCATAAGTATAAACTTAGTGTCTAGAAAAGGGATGGAGTTGTAATTATCCTGCTTTTCTAGAATACATTGTGTATAAGGATCGTAGCTATTAAAAATTTTGAGCAGCTCATTCGCCCTATTGCTAGGTCATTGACACATTTCTTTATTAAATAACGTTTAACACCTCATCCATGACATAATTTGCTGAAATTGGTGAAATTTGGCTACCCATGGGGGTACCAAAAGTTTGTTTATATATTTTATTATTAAATAAAAAATAATTACTATTAAAAAGAAATGAAAGTTAAACCACATCTGTACTTGCTATGACATACCCATTTGGCGAAGTAGTATTGTTAAATAGTCTATTTATTTTAAAGGAATGCTTGATGTAATAATCGTTGTCATATTCATATATGATTTTGTCAGATTTTCTGTGAGGTTCTCAATTGGAGTACCAATAAATGCCAAAATTGGTCTCTTATGTATTTTCGGTAATGTACAGAATTTACCAGAAGTACCCTTATAGCTAGTTAGTTTCTTTTTTGTTGATTCAATAATTTGTTTTTTTTGTGAAAAGTCTTTAATTAGTTGGTTACACTTATTTCGATTGGTGATCTCTATTTTGCTCTACATAAGAAGAATCATTATCTATAATGTTGGAGAATAATTTCAAATAATATGTTGTTTATTAATAATCACCGTTACATTGCCCTTATCTCATCTTGTGACTTAGATATTTGGGTGATAATTTAGAAATTTCTAAAGCATATTTTTTTAATAAAAGGCTCATGGATTGTAAGAATTTTAATCTTGAAGAGGCCATAGCATGGTCTCCTCCCTGGAGTCGCCCTTTTATAGTATTCATAAAACAATAATAACACACCTATAGGTATTTTTTCTACGCCCATGTCAGTAAACGTTAAAAATCGCACTATCAACATTCCTTGTAAATGACATTTTTCTACGCCCATGTCAGTAAACGTTAAAAATCGCACTGTCAATATTCCTTGTAAATGATATTTAAGGTCGCCATTTCAGTGTATTTTACGTGGTCAAAACATAGGTTTACGATTTTTTACAGAACTTATTTTTCACTGGATGGATTTTAGTGAAACTTTGGCAGCTTATAGAAAAATGTTTAATGATTGAAATGAGACATTTTCATTTGTCCTGCTATTTATTAAATACTATTAAAAAATATAAAAAAGTGATAGTCACAGATGTAGTTCAAAAAACTTTATAACATTCTGCATATTTTTTTGAATATTCTTGCCAAATTTTAATAATCAATGTTGCGTACTTTTTAAGTTTTGTACAAAATACGATTTCATCTAAAATTGATAATGTCACTGCGTCCATGTTGCTTTTTAGTTCAGGACCTAAATAATAGATGTCCGATGGAGCAAAAGTAGCGAAAGCTTCGGCGCCGGGTTGCCATATTTTAAAATTGTCTTGAATTTAGACAAAACTATATAATTATGGTTATTTACAATTTACACAACTATAAGTTATATATACAGGGAGACTCATTTTTTAACGTTTTCTTCTTATTAAGACGAATTTTTAATAAAATTTGGTGCTTTGTCTAAAATTAAAATCTAAATTAACCAATATTTAAAATAAATGTCTTTATACGAGGAAAAACAAAAGTTTGTAAAAAAATTGGTTAAAAATGTATGCTGAGTTTTTTTTTGTAAATAAAGTGTGAATTCGGCAAAATGGGCATGAGTTGGTTATTCAATATGTTAACTATCATGAGATAAATATTCATCAATGCAATAAAGTGATGCTACTTTGAAGGCCAGTAATGTAATAATATATTTATTAGGCTATCAGTGACACCGATATATTTTTGCTCCAGTTCATGGTTTCAAAAAAAAATCAGTTAAAATAACACTAATGACTCTTTCATTTACTCTTCAAAAATGTTTTTTATTAGGAAGGATAAAATGAAAAATTTCTAAGTATCCAGTAAAAGCTTTATTTAATTCAATAAATATGTAAATAAATAACAAAATATTCTTTTCAAATAGCCTCTCTGGCTTTCAGTCGTTTTGGAATATTCCTGTACACAATCTCTGGCATTACGTACTGATTATAAAAATTTAGTAATTTGGGTAAAACATTATTCTGCCAAAAATGTTGGTCTCTTAGAATGACTTCTATATGTAGGGGTTGTTCGTCGTTTATGTAAAATATAAAAAAACATATATCTTTTCTAGAAATAAGCTGTCCTTGAATCTAAAAAAAAAAAAACTTTATGAATTGAAAAAAAAAATGCTACTATTATTTTTATTTAACGCTAAAAACACATTTAAATAATTTTATTTCCGTGCAAATATAAAAATATTGAAAGATGAAAAAATATTCAGGCAAATGATTTAAAATTCTCACTTGGTAATAGTAGTTATGATTTCGCTTTAACGACAGCATATTATTTTTTATTTCCAAGCACATTGTAGATTTTTCTTCTACTGCTTGCCTAAGTTTTTTTTTTTTTTTTTTTTTTTTTGATTTGTGAACACTATGAAGGTATTTTATTTTAATAATGGCATTATCCCCTAAAAGATCTATAAAAAAATAATAAAATTAATATGATTAATAAAATGACATGACGTATATGTATATTATTTCTTATACATTACCATCAGAAGAGGCTGCCAAAAACCCTTGCACTTCGTCTACAAATATGCCGCATGTTCTAATATTATCTAATATCTACTGTTTTATTAACATTTTCATATATAATACGCTTTGATATGTTTTGCAATTCTTTTATTTTAGACACGGTTAATAATTTTCTGCCTTCAACATTTAATTTCGTGTCCTTTTGCAACCTTTTGCACCTCAGAAAACCCATACAGGGGTATTTTTGTAGAAAATTTAATTTCCTACAAATTGTTCTTTGACAATTTTTTTATAACTTCAACTGTTTTGTTGATAAGAACGAAGATATAACAATTTTTGAACAAATTGGAAGCCGACACCGATGAGACGGGTTCAAGTACAAAAAAATGTTAGTGGGCACTTTCAAAGAGTCACTAATATATACTACAAATTCTGACTAATCGCAATGGATTACCATGAAATCAAACGAGGCTATATTAATTTAAATTTTAAAAATCATGGTTTATATGTTATTTAAATGGGAAATATACATCGATCGAAAGAAACCACGTAAAATCAAAATTACGGGCTCAAATTTTAAGGGAAGTTTTTTTTTTCGATAAGAGGAACAAAATTTTCATGTGTCAGCGAAACAAAAAAAAATGTTCGTTTTAAATGGAGCACCCTAATATACATATATATGCCGACAATATTTTAGGGTGGTAGGGGACATTAAAATATACAATTTTTGTTCTAAAAATGTATGTCCGAAAACACTTCGTTTCTAAGATAAAAGTTTTAAATAAAATTCAAATTTTAATGAATATCTCGAAACATTTTAATTAATTTCAATGAAATTTTTAAAGTTTGTTGTTACCTATTTTAATAAATTATCTTTTGGCCCTTTTGGCGTGTATCCAGCGTTATTATATTATTTTATTAGATTTCTGCTGAAAAAAAATATCACCATGTATATTTTTAAATTTTTATAATGGTTTTGATAAAACGTTATAAAATACAACTCTTTGTCTTTTATTTTTTTTTGTTGTATAGCGCCTTTCGTTTTGAGTTGTATTTTTAGTTGCTTCAGAGACGTGCATGCAAAAGTTTAGATATTATTTGTTTATCAGAGAGCGAAAAGAGATTCGCAAAAATATAAAGAGACAATAAAGTTGTATTTTTAGTTGCTTTATTCAAAACAAGTATCAACATTGTAAATATTTAATAGACGCTATAACTTTTGGTTAAAATTCCCTGTATTTCGGACATGTGTTTATTCAACAAAAATATTTACCCCTACCGCCCTTCGGTTTAGTTTATTTCTCTTTAAACTTAAATTTTAAATTATTAAGATATGAAGCAGTGCATAGGGATCGTACTTCCACATATTTTTTATCACCCTTTGCATCAACCTACCCTTATCTCAAAATGTTCGATGATACCCTGCATTTATTGTAAAGTATTATGAAAAAGCACATTTTTTTAAGTACATCCATATTAAAAAAATAACAAAGAATACTTTTTAGAATATTTTAATTTAAAATTTTAGCAAAATATTTTATGTGCTAGGAAAAATCAAGGGAGCTATGTATGAAAAGAATGTGAAATTTCTTGCCTGGATGCACTGCCTCACCCCCAAAAATTCAAGATTCCAATTTCCAAACAAATTCTTATGATTATTATTTAATCGGATTATCCTAAGTACCTGCTACGACCCTAATTAGACAGCTAAATATTTAATTCACGGTAAACGAGAAAAACCTCGCTAAAGAATTGGTAGACTGCCTAATAATATATTTCTATAAATATGCGATGTTGACAAATCTTTTTCACCAGACCAACTTACTTGAAAACATAAAATGCGGGTATGTTGCGTATATTATTTAGCTGGCCGATTTTTGCGATATAATGGACAAAATATGGAGGTTAAAGAGTGTAGCTACATCTACATAGGAAAGGATTAACTAAAATTCACATTTAAATCAATGAATCAAATACCGGAAGTGCTGTGGCGTCCTTAACAATAACATGCACGTAATGATATCTCATAATATACACGTGCTTTTTGATAAAAAAAACTTAAATTTCTTAGTTTAATTAAATTGCAATCAAATTTTTATCTACGTAAGATTTTATTTGGTTCATTTACATAAATTTAGTCAATTTAAAAACATAAAAACTTTTAGCAATAGCGAGATACATTTTGGATTAAAAAAATTATGCTCCTAAATGTCGGAAACACATTATACTAAATATTGTATTTGAACATTTTCTTAACTTTACCTCTTTACCTATGAATATATCCATTCTTTAAACAATGATATATCTGAGTAGTGAAAGTGATGAGATTATGAGCACTCCACCAGAGCTTTTAGAAAAAGCTCAAGCTGCCACACATAAATAATTTGCTACCGCTAAAATCCAAAAATAGGTACGAAATTACCTATCGAAAATTCATGGGTTAGCGACACAAGCATATGTTTTTTATTTAATAGAAGAAAATAAGTAGGCGTAGAAAAAGTATAGTACGTTACACGAGTTGTAAGCTCATTACGCACTCGTAAAATTTACGCACTCGCTGCTGCGCGGCTTTGTGCGTAAACTTTTTTATTTCGTGCGTAATGGGTTACTTACAACTCTTGTTACGTAATATACTATTAACAATAACATGCACGTAATGAGATCTCATAACATACACGTGCGTTTTGATAAGAAAACCTAAATTTCTTAGTTTAATCAAATTGCAATCAAATTTTTTCTACATACGACTTAATTTGGACTATTTACATAAATTCAGTTATTTAAAAAACATAAAAACTTTTAGCATTAGCCAGATACATTTTGGATTAAAAGAGTATTGCCCCTAAATGTCGACAACATATTATACAATGTTTCAAAAAATATGTCGCGTTTTCTTAGCATGCTATGGAAATAAACGTCATGCTTGTCAATTTTTGTAACAAAATATGATTGTATCCGAACATTTTCTCAACTTTACCTACGAATATGTATGTTAGCAGTGACAGTGATGAAATTATAAGCACTCCACCGGAGATTTTAGAAAAAGCTGAAGCTGCCACACATAATTTTTTACCGCTAAAATCCAAAGAATACGAAATTACCAATCGAAAATTTATGAACTGGCGACACAAGCATAGCTTTAAATCGTTTTTTGAGAATGTTTTAAGTGGGCGTGAAAAAGTATAGTACGTTAAACGAGTGTAAGCCCATTACGCACTCGTGAAATTTTTCTTTTTCACTTCGTGCGTAATGGGTTACTTACAACTTTTGTTACGTAATATACTAATAAAAATAATTTATAAATTTTACTACTAATTTATTAAAAAATAAACTAATGGGGTTACTCATTTTTTTCTTTTAACACTTATAAATAAATTGATTTTAGATAGTTTTATTGAAATTTGCGATTTGTTGGTAAATATATAGACGAATATCTTGTAAAATGCTATTATGTATCGATTCTTCACAACAATCATGCATTCATAATAATTATTAACCTCAATAACTAAAAAATATACTGACAATTAATCTGACAGAATTGTCACTTATTTAAAATTTAATTTCTTTTCAATTTCATTGCTTTTGCTCCGATTTTTACTTTCCTATATCTGTACACAGATATAGCAATCATGATTTTTTTCGACCTCGAGTTTTCGACGGATTTTTACGTTTTAAGGTCCCTTGAATCCGTTTTGACTGTTTTGTTTTTGTGGAGATGTCTGTCTCTGTGTGTGTGTGTGTGTGTGTGTGTGTGTGTGTGTGTGTGTGTGTGTGTGTGTGTGTGTGTGTGTGTGTATGCGTGCGTGCGTGCGTGCGTGCGTGTGTGTGTGTGTGTGTGTGTGTGTGTGTGTGTGTGTGTGTGTGTGTGGGTGCGTGCGTGCGTGCGTGCGTGCGTGCGTGCGTGCGTGCGTGCGTGCGTGCGTGCGTGCGTGCGTGCGTGCGTGCGTGCGTGCGTGTGTGTGTGTGTATGTGTGTGTGTGTAAAATGGTCCGTATTCGAGAAATTTGACAAAATGTAAAAAAAATAATTTTTTATAAAAATTGTTCAAATAAAAGTTGTTTGTAATATAATTTTCTATAATTTTTGTCCCATACATAATTTCTGTAAAATGGACCGTATTCGAGATATTTGAGAAAATGTGTAAATTTCGAAATTTGAAGAAAACTCAAAAACGGATAAAGGAAAAAACATTAAATTTTAAACTTAAGGTTTATTTCGGCCTGACGTGAAATGATTAGATTTTGGACAAAGTCGGAATATCTGGGTGGGTACTTTATGGAGGCCGTTTTTATATTTTATGGAATATATCTGTTATTTATGTTTGGAGAAGAAAATTGTTCAAATAAAAGTTACTTCTAATATTATTATCTATAATTTTTGTTCTATGTGAAAATTTCCTGAAATGGTCCGTATTCGAGAAATTTGACAAAATGGGCAAAATTCTGATTTTTAAGAAAATTGTTGAACTAAAAGTTGTTTGCGATATCGATTTCTATAATTTTTGTTTATATATGATTTTTCTAAAATGGACCGTAATGGAAAAGTGCTAAATTTAAATTTTTCTGTATTTTCGTTTTCAATGAATATCTATAGAAAAATGTTTCGAGGTAGATGTATGTGGAAAATGTATATATTTAGTTTATCCTCTAAACATTTATAGAGATGCTGCAATAGGTTGTACAAAATAACCGGAAAATGCCTATAATAACTAGATAGGAAAGTCATGTGTTGGACACATCAGATTTTTTAAGGAGGGTGGGTGGCTCAGTTTGAACTTGCAAATCCAAGGGTCCCCGGTTTGAATCTCAGCGTGGGCAAAATTAATGACAATGTCATTTGTCGTTCGCTTTGTTCAAAAATGACAACTCACAACTACACTGACTGCACTAAGTGCACTGCAGTCGGGTACACGCATATGGTTTACGTAACGAAGATAACGTCATACATTTGTTAATGTTTAAAAAGAGATGATGGATACGCCGAGTACGTTTACATACTTAACAAACAAACGCATCCTACAAGAGATATTGGTTAAACTGATAACTGATTACCAAACCAAGATACTAAAAGTTACAAAAAAAGTAATGCTTGCCGCCCGAAAACATCGATTACCAATTTTTTGGAATCGATAACTAAAAAAATCGGCGACTAAATAATCGATTTAAAAAATCGATATATCAAAACCGAATAATCGATGTTTTCAAGAATCGATTAAAAATCGGCATCCCTACTTTGGCACTTGAGATAGTAAGTTGCCGCGCAACGCGTTAGGACTTTCTGCTCGTACTATACACAACATTTTTGCTACGATCACATGCAACATAAAATAAATACATAATTTAGTTTTATTAGAAATGAGAAAATTTTCCTTGTTAACCGGTCGTAGGTTTTTATTTTCTGTTTAGCACACTACATATGTTTCGGAAAACACAATTTTTCCATCTTCAGGTGCAGTCAATTTATAAAAATTATGGGGACGAATACAAACAGTTTAATAATTTTTTAAAATAATAAAACGCCATCTTTCTATTTCACATCGTATAAAGTTGTATTCAAAAAAAAAGTTTATTTGACATTAGACTACTGTTCGAAGAGAAAAAATTTTTTTTTACCATCACTATCCAAACTAGGCCTTGCTTTTAGTGTGGATAATTTCTTCTTTTAATTAATTTTGACAGTATTAATTTGAAGTTATAACTTGTGTCTGCATGTGTTCATAAATTATGAGAAAATAAACAAAATTTTAACAGAATTACCCCCTTCTGTATGTACATGTATCCAGCGTAATTTTTGGAACATTTTAGATTTTACATTTTGTGTTTCGTAAATAAATACTTTATTATTCTTATTATTCAATATATTATAAAAAACCAGAAATAAAATGGTATACCAAAGAATTAAGAGAGCTAAGACATGAAGTATTTAATCTTAAAAAACATTTATAGAGGTGCTGCAATAGGTTGTACAAAATAACCGGAAAAAGCCTGTAATAACTAAATAGGAAAGTCATGTGTTGGACACATCAGATTTTTTATTTTAGGTTTTTGAAATTTGAATAGTTACAAAATAAACAAATCATTAGATAAAAGTTCTAATACAATAAAATTAATTGCTATAAATTCAAGTAGAATATTAACGAAACAATTAAATCATAAACCAGGAACATGAACAATTTTACATCTATGAAATATTTTTAAATACAATTCTGATAAATAATTTACACCGATATTTTTTTAATTTTCTAAGTATATGAAACATGAATATGTAAATCACATACCACACTTTTTTTGCATTATACGAGTATATAGAATATCTTAATTTACGCTCTTCATTTTTAAAAATTAGTGTATTTTGGTAGAATAAGATATAAAGAAAATAATAAGATTTTCGTGGACAATATTGGGAGAATTTGATTATATGCTGAAAATTAAATAACCTCAACATCTAAATAGCGAAGTCACTTGAAGAGTGCGATAATCTGACGGTAAACTAAGGTAATTTTTTTAGTCCTGAGTTTACTATTTCCTTTCTTTGAAGAGTATTTTTTTTGCAAGATTACGCATATTTGAGGAGCAAAATTTCAAAAGGAATATTATCCCTTTTTTAAGAATTGGAAAAAAGGGCCGTTTTGTAATTGGTGCAAAACTGACTAACGAAAATTAAATTAGTAAAGTGATATATGTAATACAAACCTTTGTAAAGCCAAATGGTCAAAATTAGACATTTAGTTGATTTACAAATTTGATTGATTAATTAATTAATTAATTAATTAGGATAAAATTCCTTTTGAAAAAAAATAATCTATTTGAACCAAAAATTTAGGATAAAAATCTTTATGAAAGAATGTGAAAAAGGAATAATTACAAAATAAAAAAAGTACTATCAAACATTTTATTATTTTAAGGAAACAAAAATATTAATTTTAAGTGTTAAATAAAAACACCACCATCATCCTCATTGCAATCACAAGGTTCATCATCTTGGTTGACGGAGGAGTTTGGGAGTGGTTCATCTAATAGCAATTCTTTAAAAAAATAAAGCTTTTATTCTTGCTGCCAATTTTCATCGAACAATGACAGCAATGTTTTAAGATTTTTAATTTTTTCTTCCTTTAGTGGGTTTTTTAATTCCTTTTCTTTGACGTTCAACACCTTTAAAATTTTACCTTTTATTGTTAAAATTTCGAAACTTTTTGTTAAGTCGTCGTTTCTGTAATATAATTCCATTTTTATTTTTACAACTCCCTTAGAATCCTTTCTTAATATTATTCTTTCTGTGTCTTTTATACCTTTTAACTTTTTCAAATTGGCATCAAGGGCCTTAAAATCTTTGATTGTCCAATCTGTTCCTAACTCTTTGACAGTTCCCACTTCTTTATAAATTTCTATGTACTCTTCAGCATTAAGTATTACTTCTATTTTTCTAAGCTTCTTTTCAAGACGTCCGAACACCCTATCTGCCTGCAAAAAGGAGTGCCCTCTAACCGGAAACGTAACTCTAATTTCTTCTAATGTTACAGGAGCACTTTTTGACAGCCAAAGGGCCAGAGCATACATGACATAAGAATTTTTATTTTGCCCTGCACGCCCGTCTGCAAATAAACGTAAGGTATTGCAATTATCAGAAAAATTATGCGAATTTAAAAAATTTGTAATCGCTGAGCCCACTTCATTCGCTCCTCTACCAGCTTGAGTTTCAATCCTGGGTGCCTATTCTTGAAATCGGGGAGTGAGAAATATTGAGAGAAAATTCTCACTTTCTACTCCTTTGTAAAAATTCGTATTCTTGAAATCAAATTCACCAAAATTGGTGGAGAATTTTCTCTCAAAACTTTCTCCTAGTTTTAGGTAGAGATAATGAAAATAACGAGAGAATTCAATTCATAAGCATGCGCAGTGCTTGTCAGAAATTAAATAAATAAAAATCAAAATATTACTATAACCTCATTGATGTTGATAGTAGTTTTCAGGTATATTTATACATTTGCGCTATTTACTTTCCCTTTAAAATGGATTTAGACGCGAAAATAATAAGAATAATTTTTATTCAATACAGATACATTTTAGACAAATTGACAAAATGGAGCAACAACTTCTTTAGTTATAAAAGGTAGTAGTGTAAAACTATCCCCGTACACTATAATACTCCCCTTTTCCAATAGTAATAACATCTTTTAAATTTGTTTGTACTTTGACTCGTGTTTTTAAAATGATTAATTATTTAGGAAAGTAATAGGTAGGTACCTACCTCCTACAATCGTAAAGTTTTTAACTGTAAATAAAGACGTTTTAAAACTAAACATTTAGAAAAATATTACTTGAATTATTGCCAAGATATTTGAATTTTTAGTTTGATAATTATTTAAAACAGTTAATATTATTTTTAATCAACAATAGTATTTTAAAATGTGTATACGTGAAAAAGTCAAAATTCCGTTGTCGATAAAAAGAAATCATAATAACCTAAATTCTTAAAATGCCAGAAGTGACATTTGCTGTCAAAAGCTCGTAGTTTCTAATTGGTCGGATGATCTAAAACGGTCTGACAACTCTGTATTTATTTTCACCATCTACTTTCTCCTCCCTTGGCTTTCACGTTATTTCAAGAATACCAATTTTTTGGGAAAGTGAAAATAAAGTGAATATATTCCCCGGGGAGTTTCAGTTTCTCTCGTTTTCAAGCATACGCACCCAGGTATAAAAAAAGGAGACGAAGTTGTAACATCCGTTATACAAAAATTATAAAAGGAAAGCTGCCTTAAGTAATCACTTTGGCATAGGGATGCCGATTTATGGAAAAAATCGATTCGTAGTCCTAAACTTCGATTCGATAATTAATCGGTATTATAAAAATCGATTTTTCGATTTATCGCATTTTTTAACGAGGGTGGGTGGCTCAGTTTGAACTTACGAATCCAAGGGTTCGCGGTTCAAATCCCAGAGTGGGCAAAATTAATGACAGTGTCGTTTGTCGTTCGCTTTGTTCAAAAATGACAACTCACAACTACACTGACTGCACTGAGTGCACTGCAGTCGGGTACACGCACATGGTTCACGTAACGAAGATAACGCCATACAATTGTTAAGGTTTAAAAAGAGATGATAGATACGCCGAGTACGTTTACATATTTAACAAACAAACGCATCTTACAAGAGATATTGGTTAAACTGATTACTGATTACCAAACCAAAATACTAAAAGTTACTAAAAAAAGTAATGCTTGCCGCCCGAAAACATCGATTACCAATTTTTTGGAATTTATAACTAAAAAAATCGGCGACCAAATAATCGATTTAAAAAATCTATGTATCAAAACCGAATAATCGATGTTTTCAAGAATCGATTAAAAATCGGCATCCCTACTTTGGCACTTGAGATAGTAAGTTGCCGCGCAACGCGTTAGGACTTTCTGCTCGTACTATACACAATATTTTTGCTACGATCACACCAACATAAAATAAATAATTTAGTTTTATTAGAAATGAGAAAATTTTCCTTGGTTTAATCGGTCATATGTTTCTTTTTTCTATTGTTTAGCACACTACATATGTTTCGGAAAACACAATTTTTTTTCGTTATAATATTGTAAGTTTATTTGACATAAGCCTACTCTTCGAAGGGAATTTTTTTTTCTACGATCACTATTCAAACTAGGCCTTGGTTTTAGTATGGATAATTTCTTCTTTTAATTAATTTTGACAGTACTAATTTGAAGTTATATTTTGTGTCTGAATGTGTTCATAAATTATGAGAAAATAAAAAAAAATTACCCCCTTCTATATGTACGTGTACCTAGCGTAATTTTTTGAGCATTTTAGATCTTACATTTTGTGTTTCGTACATAAATACTTTATTATTATTATTTATATTTTTTTATTTACAGAATGCAAAATGTTCTTAAATTTGTTTTATAGTAATATGAGGCACATAGAATAATAGTGGTCTAACTCAACTTTTTTTCATATAGCTGCCCTCGATTTAAAATGAGTTGTATAATCTGTATCTCTCAGTGTAAAGTTGGTATATCTCCTTATTTTACTGTTTAACTGAAAGATGGCTTTACTCATTCTATAATAGTTTTTAATAAAATAAAATGTTTCCTGTAATACATTTTGAAAACAATTCAATATCAAAACGGCTGTATATCGAGATAGACCACTGTTATTCTATGTGCCTCATATATTGATCTAAAATATTCCATATATCAAAAGTAAGTTTATGTAAACATATTTAACATAAGCCTACTCCTTGAAGAAAAAAAACATTTTTTCTCTATCCAAAGTAGGCTTTGGTTTTAATGTGGATAATTTCTTGTTTTAGTTAATTTTAAAATTACTAATTTAAAGTTGTAACTTGTATGCGTGTGTTCATAAATTACGAGAAAATATGTATGTACCCAGTATAATTTTTTTTTAATATTTGAGGAGCCTGGAGTAAAAGTAATATATGTAACATAAACTTACTTTTGAGATATGAAAAATTTTAGGTTAAAAAAACAAATTTAAAAACATTTTGTGTTTTGTAAATAAGTACTTTATTATTTATATTTATTTACAGAATGCAAAATGATCTTTAATTTATTTTATATTAATATAAAATCTAAAATGTTCCACATCTCAAAATTAAGTTTATGTCCACATTTTACTTCTTTCTTATTTTATTTCTTTTTTATTTTATTGTTTTATTTCTTTTTTAATATTTTTTTTGCTTTATTTCTTAACATTATAGGATTAGTGTAAGAGAAAATAAATTTTAGATAATATTTTATTTATTATAGTGAAAAGAAAATCAATATCTACAATACAATAAACGTAAATAATGTTTATTGTATTTACAATATACAAACTTATTTACAATATACAAACTTATTTACAATATACAAACTTATTTACAATTCAAACTTATTTATTTACAATATATACAAAGCGTATTATAAACATCTAGTCAATATTTACAATGAATAAAGCAAAAAAGACTAAATCTAATCGCTGTATAAACTTAACAAATTGCTACTAGGATTCCTGGTATCAAAAGTCTCCATGGCAAGTTGTCTGGCGCTTCTCCTTTCCCCGTGAATATCAAACAGGATCTTGATTGCTTTTTGCATTCCCTTGTACCTCTGCAAGAAAACTTTTTTTGCAGTAACATGGTACATCCAGTGGTTGGCCATGTTATCTAACACCATCTTCTTGATGAAATTGGAAAAATCATCGGAGCTTTCTGAAGCTGGCAGCAAATGATATAAATTCTGGTATGCTTTCTTTCTATCGGCTCTAATAGTAGCAATTTCTATCATTATTGCTTCATGAAGTTTGAGATAAACAATCATAGATTCGGCTTTCTTGGTAGACCGAAATTCTTCTATGGTTCTGTCTTTTATTTGAATTAAATCGTTCAAATATTTGGGAAATTCTTTGTAATAATTTACCTCTACGTCAGCTGTAATGGTAATACTCGAACTCGTTGAACTTGAACTACTTAAAGATGCGATTTTTTAGTGTAAATACTTATAATAATAACGTTACTGGTTTGTTGATGAAACAATAATGATTGACAAATATTAAATTTTCAAACTATATATATACAAAAAAAAGGCCTGTGTGGGGATTGCTAATTATCGAGATGATTGCTCTTAATTAAGGGGTGGGATTTTTACCCTTACCTAATCCGATAAGATTAATGGTTGTTTACACCTTTAATAACTACTTGAAAATTGATATTATGCAATTATTGAAACCAAATTTAAATTTATTTTGAGAAAAGTATCTGCTATTTCTTGAAAGGATAATTAATATACAACGGTGTAAATAAGTTTCATGTATTTGTCATCATTATCGTTAAGATTCACGAAATTTTATATTAACAAAAAAGTTTTATGCACCATGTGTCTAAATCTCAATTTTTTATTTTGTTTTGTTAGCTATTTATTTAAAACATTTATTTACCTGTTAAATAATTGAGATTTGTTAGCTATTTGGGTATGGATACGAATAATATTTTTTCTGTACCCAAATAAATATTTTCTATTTTAGGTTTTTGAAATTTGAATAGTTACAAAATAAACAAATAATTACATAAAAGTTTTAATACAATAAAATAAATTACCATAAGTTCAAATAGAATATTAATAAAACAATTAAATCATAAACCAGGAATATGAACAATTTTACATACATGAAATATTTTTAGATAAAATTCTGATAAATAATTTACACCGATATTTTTTTAATTATCTAAGTATATGAAACAAGAATATATAAATCACATTCAATACTGATTTCTTTTGCTTTTTTCCATTATATGAGGAGATCTTAAAGTTATAAATATACGCTTTTAATTCTTGAAATTTAGTGTAATTTTGTAAAATAAGATACAAAGAAAATAATAAGATTTTCGTGGACAATCTTGGGATACCTTGATTATATTCTGAAAATTAAATAACCTCAACATCTAAATACCGAAGTCACTTGAAGAGTGCGATAATCTGACGGTAAACTAAGGTAAACTTTTTAGTCCTGGGTTTACTATTTCCTTTCTTTGAAGAGTATTGTTTTGCAAGATTACGCAAATTTATACAGTGCAGTAGATAAATAGGACAGTATTTACTTTTTGAACAAACATACAGAACCTTATTTCAGTTTTTGCCCCAATAATACAAGCTTGTAAAAAAATTGCATTTAGAACATTATCTGCTCTTAGTCCATCGCCTTCGACTCGTGATAATTCTCAAAATATTCATAAATTCTGATAATTATCATTAAAAATTATAAAAGTTAAAAAAAAATTAGAAAAAAATGCTATTGATCAAATTTAATATTAATTTTGAATTTTTACTTAAAAAACCTATGGCGTAACAAAAAATTAAAAGACTAAAGATTTTTATTTTTTGTCCAAAAACTTATGCCGTATTGTTCAGCCATTATTTACCCCTTGATTTTATAAAGCTTTTTTTTTTAATTAAAAGTGCTATTTTTAAAAATACAGAATGATCTGCTAATTTCGAGTTAACACAGCAAAGCACGACTGTTTTTAAAGGTTTAAAAAACAAACCACGTCACGTTTATTTTATAAAATGAATGTTTCATGAACCTGAAAAATAACAAAAAACGTGCTGTGGTTATTATTGTTAAAACTATAAAAAAGCCAAGGTTTTTTAAATACCCAAAAATGTGATGTTTAGAAAAAAAATTAAATTTTTAAATGGAATTTTTTTTCGAATTTTTCTATATTATTTCAAAAACCTAAAAATAGCCCATACATGTAGCATAGTCGTTTTTAGAAAAATCGAGGTGCTCGTTCGAAGTTAGCAAAGAATCTAGTATTGTTCAAAAATACAATTTTTTTTTAGAATGTTTTAAAATATTTCGAGAGACTAAAAAAAGCTTAAAAATGCGGCATAGTTGTTTTTTTGAATAGTTAATTTTTTTTTTCGTAATTTTTTTATAATACTTGAATGCCTAAAAATGTGTTGTAGTTGTTTTTGAAACAAAAAATCAAAAAACTTAAAAATCGAGCTTCGCTTGAAGCTAGCAAGTGGTGATGTGTTGGCTTTGATCGAAGCCAGCAGAGTATCCCGGATTTTTTAAAAATAGTTAATTTTTTCTAAAAGTTTTATATTTGATGAGCCGAAAAATAGCTTCAAACGGGGCAGTTGTTTTTAGAAGAAACCTTTAAAAACCGAGGTGCTTAACTGGCCTTGTTCGAAGCTAGTAAAATACTTTGTATTATTTAAAAATAACAATTTTTTAGAAATGTCTTATGATATTTTAAGTCTAAAATTGGTAAGAAAATATGGTATTCGTTCTTAGAAAAAAAAACTTGGATTTTTGTAAAAGAAAACAAACAGCATAATTTATTTATTTATTTATTATATAGGGTATAAAAATAGCCTAAAAATATGGCATAGTTTCTATTGCCTTCTTTGGCTTCATGCATACCTCTTTGTTTTTCAACAGAACATTTACCAAACTGGGAGTCAAACGACTTATTGTAGGCGGATTTATCCTCCTTGGTTCAACGACCTGCACAAAAAATCCTCCTAGGACTCGGTAGTGTAAATTACAATTACTCGCTTTGACATGTAGATATTATTTTTATTGAAAATAATATCTTTGTTATGTTATGTATGTTTTTCAATAGAAAAATATATTTTTTATTAATAGTAAATATCATTCATTTAATACAAAATGCACTGTGCAATATAGTAAAGTTATCCTTTAAATTGCCTAGTTGACTTTGACATTTCAAAAAACTTCCTAATAATATGACAAGCCCTATTAAAAAAAAAAAAAAATCCAAGGAAGTATTTACTCGGAAAAATATATATAGTTAACTGAATTTTATTTTATTTAGAAAATTTTACGAAATATTATTCCTATCTATATCCAAATTTTAGTATATTACATCTGATATCAAAATTAAAAAAATATATATATTTCGATACTTGTTGTATAAGACTTTTCTTTATCAATTTTAAGTTTTTTAAATCTAAACCCTTATACATGTATATTGATGACGTATGCACCAAAGATATTTACATTTTTGTTAAATAATGATTTAAATATTTCCAAGAAATATTAAATATTTTTCTTAAAATAAATCTTACATTGTAAATTTGATTTTAATAATTGCAAAACATAAAACCTTAAATACCAATTAAGCATCTAAATAAACAACCATTAATACCTACATCCGGATTAGGCACCCATCAAAATACCATCTTTGACCCATTTAACAGAAGAAATATCATTAATCCCTTAATTACATGATATTATCTCAATAATTGACATTCCCTGCATATACTTTTTTGTATATATAGTTTGAAATTTTAAAATATGTCAATCAATATTGTTTCATAAACAAACCAGTAACATTATTATTATAATTTTTTAAACTAAAAATTACATCTTTAAGTAGCTCAAGTTCAAGCAATTCCAATACATCTGACGAAAAAGTAATTTGTTACAAAGGGTTTCCTAAATATTTGAGTGATTTAATTCAAATCAAAGACAGGACGATACAAGAATTTAATTCTAATAAAAAATCCGAAACTATGATCATTATAAGATCAAACGAACTTACCTGAAGTGAAGTTCGATCTTAATTATATGATGCCTCGTCGAAGTAAATAAAATAAATGTCGCCCCCTGTATATGCTTCGATTCGACCACATAGTTGAAAGCTGGAACTATTTGATATATTCCCTTCTCCACCAATCCCCTCATCTCAACACTTTGCTTTAGTCATTTCATAGCATACTTGTTGCAACTTAAAGGGGATTTTAGAAATATTGGGTGGGTCTGGGACTTATTTACTTCGACGAGGCATCATATAATTAAGATCGAACTTCACTTCAGGTAAGTTCGTTTGATCTTATAATTATATTTCTGCCTCGTCTCGTAAATAAAATATATGTCGCTGTTTAAAGCATGTTGCAACAAAAAATTACGATAAAACATTTTATTTATATCTAACTGATTACAAGTTTAAAATTTATATTGTCATAATTGACCCACTTTCAAGAAAACTTAAAAAATAGAGATATGTCATGTGCTCTAAGAGGAAAAATTGCTCCATGACAATTACTCAAAATGAAGTTTATCCATAAGCTGATGGTCTGCGTAGAAGGCAGCATGATGCGGCTTCCTAATTATAATGTACAGAGGCTAGCACAATTACCCCTTAAGTCATTAATTTTTTCTATATACTCTAACAAGGTTGTTGCTACGCAAATACCTGGGTTTGTATAAAAGAAAACGGGAGGTTTAACATGGGATAACTCTATTGTTAGCTGATATCTTTACTTTTTTCGTTACCTTCTTCTGAATTTCTTGTTCTTTTCTGACAATATATAAGACCAGTAACACTGCTAATTTATTGGTAAGGTTTTGGCACTACATTTATGTCCCACGTGTTTTCTTATTTAAGCACATCTGGTCTTTAACCTAAAAAACTTCTAAAAAAAAATCTTTTTACCTGAAAATATTGTGAAATTTCAGGTTCAGCTATTTGCGCTATATCTAATCTGTAACAGTTTAGTAAATTATATGATTAATCACTATAAAATTGTCTTGTTAAATATTCTAACATGGACTTCCAAACTACAATTTTAATCGGGAGTTATATTTTTTAGGCATAGTATCCGATATCCATGAGAGTTTACTGAATAATATCCCTGCCACCAGCGAAATTATTCCTGAGAAAGGATGGGTTATCCTATCAAAAGAAAGTAAGTCCTTATTAGGAGTAAATATCAATGTCTGATCTACTCATAGCAATAAAAATAAAAATAACGGATATTAAGGCTGAGAGTCCCATAATGGTAACACCACCACGACTTTCACCTTTTGTTTACTGTAGTAAATTATATTAAAAGGCGGAAATGTATAAAATTAAAGATTTTAACCAGTTAAATATGCATTACTGGCTCCTGTGTTTGGGTTTCCCACCCAAGATATAAATCGTTTACATTTAGCATTTATTATACTTGCAAATAAGTTTATTCCGGGATACCGGAACGGTTATTCTTTTTAAAAAACGGAAAAACTGCTATTCACCATTTCGTATACTATTTTGAATAACGGAAAGCTCTATCAGCTCGATAATTAAATTTGAAAAAATATAAAGAGGCAACGGTTCACGTCATCGCCAAATTGTATAAGCAAGAGTATTTAACTTGGGATAATAATGTAATAGTGTATAATACACTTCCCATTCTGTTAACACATTATAATGATAGTAGCCACAATGTTATCTTCTCAGTACAGTATATTAATTTATGGTTTTTCGTTTGTAAAAACATTTTTGACCTGAACAAAACTGATAAAAGCAGTAGAAAATTTATATGATACTCTCTTTCAGATTCTGACCAATAGACCCATTGCAGAACACGCTCAATTCCTTCTTGAAAGCGTCTGTAAAAATTTCAATATCAAAGAAATCTACACGAATATGATATCTACTATCACGTAATTTATTATTCCAGCATAACAAAACATTTGCTATTTCTTTAGATATTTTCATTACTGAATTGTTATCCCCTTTTTCTTTTTACGAGCTAAGAACTTTTCTCACTTTACTATCTTTGTATAAAAGAGTATCGTATTGCTGAATATAGGCAGAAAACTAGTTTCCCCTACAATTTATAAAATTCTCTAATGGTCGGTCCATCTTTCTTGTACTGAAAATTATTTTTTCTACACCCGTATTATAATAATGCACTTATATGCCCATAATCCGTTTCATAATGATAGTCATTATGATACAGATTTTTCATTACGATACAGATTTTTAATCAATAGAAACCTACAATTTTTCAATCAAGCATGCTGTTTGACGTTTGTCCTAGGTTCCTATGTAATTATTTTAGTTGTCAAAACGTATTAAATTTTCGTAGGTAGCTAAACTTCGATAATTATAATATTAAAATGTCTGATATTAGCGATATAGAAGACTCCTCCACACATATCGGAGAAAGCAGAAAATACAGTACAAAATATTTTACCGCAAAAATCTAGGGAAATACCAATACCTGAAGTAATACCATTAATTACAATTTTGTAGAATTTTTTATAGAAATACGAGTAATTACTGTTATTGTGTTCAATACCAATATAAATATAATATTTATAGGTCTTGATTATTTATCGGGTGTAGAAAAAATAGCGTATGCAACTCTCATGTAATGGTTATTAAAACACTCGCATAAACCATACGAAACTCGCCTTTGGCTCGTTTCGTATCCCGGTTAATGCTCGTGTATTAATAACCATCATTACATGATCGTTGCATAATATACTATTATAATTTTTATAATTTTATATAAGAAAACAAGTATAAAAAGCTAATTTTTCTAGAAATCCAATAGTTTCTGAAAAAACTTAATGCATAGTGTCTCATATGATTTACCTATTAACAAAAAAACATCTATATATACGTCAAATAAAAAAAACTCTCCTTCATAGGAAATAAATTAGTGGCTTCGTCAGTAAATTTGATTTCAATAATTGCATAATATCAATTCTCAAGTAGTTATTTAAGATGTAAACAACCATTAATCTTATCGAATTAGATAAGGGTAAAAATCCCACCCCTTAATTAAGAGCAATCATCTCGATAATTGGCAATCCCCACACAGGCCTTTTTCGTATATATAGTTTGAAAATTTAATATTTGTCAATCATTATTGTTTCATCAACAAACCAGTAACGTTATTATTATAATTATTTAAACTAAAAATGGCATCTTTAAGTAGTTTAAGTTCAACAAGTTCGAGTATTACCATTACAGCTGACGTAGAGGTAAATTATTACAAAGAATTTCCCAAATATTTGAACGATTTAATTCAAATAAAAGACAGAACCATAGAAGAATTTCGGTCTACTAAGAAAGCCGAATCTATGATTGTTTACCTCAAACTTCATGAAGCTATAATGATAGAAGTTGCTACTATTAGAGCCGATAGAAAAAAAACATACAATAATTTGTATCATTTGCTGCCAGCTTCAGAAAGCTCCGATGATTTTTCCAATTTCATCAAGAAGATGGTGTTAGATAATATAGCCAACCACTGGATGTACTATGTTACTGCAAAAAAAGTGTTCTTGCAGAGGTACAAGGGAATGCAAAAAGCAATCAGGATCCTGTTTGATATTCACGGAGAAAGGAGAAGCGCCAGACAACTTGCCATGGAGACTTTTAATATCAGGAATCCTAGTAGCAATTTGTTAAGTTTATTCAGCGATTAGATTTAGTCTTTTTTCTTTATTCATTGTAAATATTGACTAGATGTTTATAATACGCTTTGCATATATTGTAAATAAATAAGTTTGTGTGTTGTAAATAAGTTTGTGTATTGTAAATAAGTTTGTACATTATTTACGTTTATTGTATTGTACATATTTCCTTTCTTTTCACTATAATAAATAAAATATTATCTAAAATATTTATTTTCTCTTACAATAATCCTTTAATATTAAAAAATAAAGCAAAAAGAAAATTAAACAATAAAATAAAAAAGAATTAAAATGTGGACATAAACTTAATTTTGAGATATGGAACATTTCAGATTTTATATTATTACTATAAAAGAAATTAAAGAACATTTTGCATTCTATAAATAAATATAAATAATAAAGTATTTATTGACAAAACACAATGTTTTTAAATTAGTTTTTTAACCTAAAATTTTCCATATCTCAAAAGTAAGTTTATATTACATAGATTACTCTTGCTCCAGAGTTCTCAAATATTAAAAAAATTAAATTATACTGGGTACATCATTTTACGAAATATTATCTCTATCCATATCCAAATTTTAGTATGTAACATCTAATATCAAAATTAAAAAATATATATATATCGATACTTGTTGTATAAGACTTTTTTTGTCAATTTTAAGTTTCTTAAACCTAAACCCTTATGCAAATATATATATATATATATATATATATATATATATATATATATATATATATATATATATATATATATATATATATATATATATATATATATATATATATATTGATGACGTATGCATCAAAGATATTTACAGTTTTGCTAAATAATTATTAAAATATTTCCAAGAAATATCAAATATATTTTTCTTAAAATAAATCTTACAATGTAAATTTGATTTCAATAATTGCAAAATATAAAACCTTAAATACCAATAAAGCATCTAAATAAACAACCATTAGTACCTACATCCGGATTAGGCACTCATCAAAATACCATCTTTTACCCATTTAACAGAAGAAATCTTAATAACCTCTTAATTACATGCAATTATCTCAATAATTGACATTCCCTACAGATACCTTTTTGTATATATAGTTTGAAATTTTAAAATATGTCAATCATTATTGTTTCATAAACATACCAGAAATATTATTATTATAATTTTTTAAACTAAAAATGACATCTTTAAGTGGTTCAAGTTCAACAAGTTCTAGTAGTACCAGTACAGCAAGTTCGAGTAGTACCAGTACAGCAAGTTTGAGTAGTACCGTTACAGCAAGTTCGAGTAGTACCAGTACAGCTGACGTAGAGTTATATTATTACAAAGAATTTCCCAAATATTTGAACGATTTAATTCAAATCAAAGATAGGGCTATACAAGAATTTCGGTCTAATAAAAAACCCGAAACAATGATCATTTATCCCAAACTTCATGAAGCTATAATGGTAGAAATAGCTGCCATCAGATACGATAGAAGAAAAGGATACCACACTTTGTACCATATGCTGTCAGCGAGAGCTTTGATGATCTTTCCAATTGCATCAAAAAGTGCGATAACAAAAATAACCTCGTGAAGTTCAAGGAGACTAAAAGAAAGGACTTCTTGAAGATTTACAAATCCGTGCAAAAAGCCGTCAAAATCCTGTTGGAAATCCACGAAGAAAGGAGGACGGCCAGACGTATTCGTATTCAAAAATCTTTATTTACATACATACAGTTAATTTAATTCATATAATATTGAATACATTATAACACAGATGGATTTCTTCTCGCGAATACTAGAAGTGTTCCGCTCCTGTTGTGGCCTCTGGCGAAGTCATGGCCGATGAATGGGCCAATGTAGCCAAATTACATGTTAGTATTTGGATTAAATATAGCATCTCCTTGTTAGAATAAACATTATATGCCAATTTAGGTTCATTAGCTAGAGCGATAGTTGAATTTTGTTAGGTTTTTGTCTGATTTTACTTCTGTCTGTATTCCCTGAAAAACTTTTATAAAAAACAGGGTCAGACGAGCTGCCATGAGGAATTTTGGAACTAGATATCCTGGTAGCCATTCGTTGAGTTTCTTCAGTGTATAGTATTTTTTCCCTTTATTTTTTGTAACTAATTCTTAATATGCTTTGTATAAATAATTTTTTAGTTTTTATGCCAATAGATACTAATTTTACATTTACTATTAATATAATATGTAGATATATAAATAAATGAAATAGTAACTAAAATATGTATTTTCTTTTACGTAAATCCTTAAAAAAGATATTGAAAAAATTGAAAAAAGAAACTAAAAAATAAAAAGTTAATGTTAATAGAATCCTTGATATCTTTGAGGGTGAAAAAAATACGAATGTAATATTCACAATTTATAAATATTAAAAGTGTTTAAACTTAGAACTTAGCTGTAGAGGGTGCTTATGTGTGACAATATAGTAACTTTCAAATTTAAAAAGTATTTCAGCGAACAGAAATATCATTGATTGAACTTTCATTACATTTAATACTTTATATTTTATACTATTTTTAAATTTCTCTATTTTGGTGTAAGAATATCATTAGTAATTAAACGTTTAAGAGTACGTTAATTACACAAAACTTATCTTTAAGTTGGCATTCATTACTTTGTTAGTGAAAAAATCCACTTGTTAGTTGGTGACATATTTCGCGAACAACGACCACAAAAAATAAAAAACTATTAAAAATATAGCCCAAAATCGAGAAAATAGTATGAAATACACGTTGCAGAAGGCTATTCTCACCACCCAGAAAAAGAGGATAACTCCTATAGCAGGATATTAGGAAAATAAAATTTCCTGAAAAATGTAAAATAAATCTTATGAAAAAGTCACTATTAAACTATACCAAAACGCATTTTTTTTTATTTACAATTGGGTATATATAAATTAAATTAGATTTTTTTATAAATAGTTCCATATTTTTAAAAGCCAATCAGAAAAACGTGCAAAAAAGTAAATCATTGTAAAACCATCAAATTCGTTTAGATAGAGGAAATGCCAAATATAATAAGAAATTTATTTATAAATTGGTGGTAAAACATACAGGGTATTTCATTTAAAAATATTGGAAACATCGTAACTTCGTATTTTAGCACAACCTATATACATAATAGCAAATTAATGAAGGTGCAAAACATTCGTGGTCTACCCTGTATATTTAAGAATCATTTTAATAGCCATTTGTGCATTAAGAGCAGAAAGTAGCGCTTTGGCATAGGGATGCCGATTTATGGAAAAAATCGATTTTTTTGTATCGATTAAAAATCGTAGTCCTAAATTTCGATTCGATAATTAATCGGTATTATAAAAATCGATTTATCGCATTTTTTACTTTCCTATCTGTATACAGATATAAGGAAAGTATAGGAATCATGATTTTTTTCGACCTCGAGTTTTCGACGGATTTTTACGTCTTGAGGTCCCCTGAATCCGTTTTGACTATTTTCGCGATGTGTGTGTGTGTGTGTGTGTGTGTGTGTGTGTGTGTGTGTGTGTGTGTGTGTGTGTGTGTGTGTGTGTGTGTGTGTGTCTGTATAACGCATAACTCATGAACCGATACACAGAAAAACACCAAATTTTAAACTTAAGCTTTGTTTCAGCGTCCAATGAGCTGATTAGATTTTGGGCAGAGTCGGAACATCTGGGGGGGTACTTTATAGGTGTTCATTTTTATATTTTATGGAATATATCTGTTAATTACGTTTGGAGAAGAAAATTCTTCAAATAAAAGTTACTTCTAATATAATTTGAAGAAAACGGATAAAGGAAAAACATTAAATTTTAAATTTAAGGTTTATTTTGGCCTGACGTGAAATGATTAGATTTTGGACAAAGTCGGAACATCTGGGGGGGTACTTTATGGGAAGCCGTTTTTATATTTTATGGAATATATCTGTTATTTATGTTTGGAGAAGAAAATTGTTTAAATAAAAGTTACTTCTAATATTATTATCTATAATTTTTATTCCATGTCAAAATTTCCTGAAATGGTCCGTATTCGAGAAATTTGACAAAATGTGCAAAATTCTGATTTTTATGAAAATTGTTGAACTAAAAGTTGTTTGCGATATCGATTTCTATAATTTTTGTTTATATATGATTTTTCTAAAATGGACCGTAATGGAAAAGTGCTAAATTTAAATTTTTCTGTATTTTCGTTTTCAATGAATATCTATAGAAAAATGTTTCGAGGTAGATGTATGTGGAAAATGTATATATTTAGTTTATCCTCTAAACATTTATAGAGATGCTGCAATAGGTTGTACAAAATAACCGGAAAATGCCTATAATAACTAGATAGGAAAGTCATGTGTTGGACACATCAGATTTTTTAAGGAGGGTGGGTGGCTCAGTTTGAACTTGCAAATCCAAGGGTCCCCGGTTTGAATCTCAGCGTGGGCAAAATTAATGACAATGTCATTTGTCGTTCGCTTTGTTCAAAAATGACAACTCACAACTACACTGACTGCACTAAGTGCACTGCAGTCGGGTACACGCATATGGTTTACGTAACGAAGATAACGTCATACATTTTTTAATGTTTAAAAAGAGATGATGGATACGCCGAGTACGTTTACATATTTAACAAACAAACGCATCTTACAAGAGATATTGGTTAAACTGATTACTGATTACCAAACCAAAATACTAAAAGTTATTAAAAAAAGTAATGCTTGCCGCCCGAAAACATCGATTACCAATTTTTTGGAATTTATAACTAAAAAAATCGGCGACCAAATAATCGATTTAAAAAATCTATGTATCAAAACCGAATAATCGATGTTTTCAAGAATCGATTAAAAATCGGCATCCCTACTTTGGCACTTGAGATAGTAAGTTGCCGCGCAACGCGTTAGGACTTTCTGCTCGTACTATACACAATATTTTTGCTACGATCACACCAACATAAAATAAATAATTTAGTTTTATTAGAAATGAGAAAATTTTCCTTGGTTTAATCGGTCATATGTTTTTATTTTCTATTGTTTAGCACACTACATATGTTTCGGAAAACACAATTTTTTTTTATTATAATATTGTAAGTTTATTTGACATAAGCCTACTCTTCGAAGGGAATTTTTTTTTCTACGATCACTATTCAAACTTGGCATTGGTTTTAGTATGGATAATTTCTTCTTTTAATTAATTTTGACAGTACTAATTTGAAGTTATAACTTGTGTCTGAATGTGTTCATAAATTATGAGAAAATAAAAAAAATTACCCCCTTCTATATGTACGTGTACCTAGCGTAATTTTTTGAGCATTTTAGATCTTACATTTTGGGTTTCGTAAATAAATACTTTATTATTATTATTTATATTTATATTTTTTTATTTACAGAATGCAAAATGTTCTTAAATTTGTTTTATAGTAATATGAGGCACATAGAATAATAGTGGTCTAACTCAACTTTTTTTCATATAGCTGCCCTCGATTTAAAATGAGTTGTATAATCTGTATCTCTCAGTGTAAAGTTGGTATATCTCCTTATTTTACTGTTTAACTGAAAGATGGCTTTACTCATTCTATAATAGTTTTTAATAAAATAAAATGTTTCCTGTAATACATTTTGAAAACAATTCAATATCAAAACGGCTGTATATCGAGATAGACCACTGTTATTCTATGTGCCTCATATATTGATCTAAAATGTTCCATATATCAAAAGTAAGTTTATGTAAACATATTTAACATAAGCCTACTCCTTGAAGAAAAAAAACATTTTTTCTCTATCCAAAGTAGGCTTTGGTTTTAATGTGGATAATTTCTTGTTTTAATTAATTTTAAAATTACTAATTTAAAGTTGTAACTTGTATGCGTGTGTTCATAAATTACGAGAAAATATGTATGTACCCAGTATAATTTTTTTTTAATATTTGGGGAGCCTGGAGTAAAAGTAATATATGTAACATAAACTTACTTTTGATATATGAAAAATTTTAGGTTAAAAAAACAAATTTAAAAACATTTTGTGTTTTGTAAATAAGTACTTTATTATTTATATTTATTTACAGAATGCAAAATGATCTTTAATTTATTTTATATTAATATAAAATCTAAAATGTTCCACATCTCAAAATTAAGTTTATGTCCACATTTTACTTCTTTCTTATTTTATTTCTTTTATTTAATTGTTTTATTTCTTTTTTATTATTTTTTTTTGCTTTATTTCTTAACATTATAGGATTAGTGTAAGAGAAAATAAATTTTAGATAATATTTTATTTATTATAGTGAAAAGAAAATCAATATCTACAATAAAATAAACGTAAATAATGTTTATTGTATTTACAATATACAAACTTATTTACAATATACAAACTTATTTACAATATACAAACTTATTTACAATATACAAACTTATTTACAATTCAAACTTATTAATTTACAATATATACAAAGCGTATTATAAACATCTAGTCAATATTTACAATGAATAAAGCAAAAAAGACTAAATCTAATCGCTGTATAAACTTAACAAATTGCTACTAGGATTCCTGGTTTCAAAAGTCTCCATGGCAAGTTGTCTGGCGCTTCTCCTTTCCCCGTGAATATCAAACAGGATCTTGATTGCTTTTTGCATTCCCTTGTACCTCTGCAAGAACACTTTTTTTGCAGTAACATGGTACATCCAGTGGTTGGCCATGTTATCTAACACCATCTTCTTGATGAAATTGGAAAAATCATCGGAGCTTTCTGAAGCTGGCAGCAAATGATATAAATTCTGGTATGCTTTCTTTCTATCGGCTCTAATAGTAGCAATTTCTATCATTATTGCTTCATGAAGTTTGAGATAAACAATCATAGATTCGGCTTTCTTGGTAGACCGAAATTCTTCTATGGTTCTGTCTTTTATTTGAATTAAATCGTTCAAATATTTGGGAAATTCTTTGTAATAATTTACCTCTACGTCAGCTGTAATGGTAATACTCGAACTCGTTGAACTTGAACTACTTAAAGATGCCATTTTTAGTGTAAATAATTATAATAATAACGTTACTGGTTTGTTGATGAAACAATAATGATTGACAAATATTAAATTTTCAAACTATATATACAAAAAAAAAGGCCTGTGTGGGGATTGCTAATTATCGAGATGATTGCTCTTAATGAAGGGGTGGGATTTTTACCCTTACCTAATCCGATAAGATTAATGGTTGTTTACACCTTTAATAACTACTTGAAAATTGATATTATGCAATTATTGAAACCAAATTTAAATTTATTTTGAGAAAAGTATCTGCTATTTCTTGAAAGGATAATTAATATACAACGGTGTAAATAAGTTTCATGTATTTGTCATCATTATCGTTAAGATTTACGAAATTTTATATTAACAAAAAAGTTTTATGCAACATGTGTCTAAATCTCAATTTTTTATTTTGTTTTGTTAGCTATTTATTTAAAACATTTATTTACCTGTTAAATAATTGAGTTTTGTTAGCTATGACACACTAAAATTTGGGTATGGATATGAATAATATTTTTTCTGTACCCACATAAATATTTTCTATTTTAGGTTTTTGAAATTTGAATAGTTACAAAATAAACAAATAATTACATAAAAGTTTTAATACAATAAAATAAATTACCATAAGTTCAAATAGAATATTAATGAAACAATTAAATCATAAACCAGGAATATGAACAATTTTACATACATGAAATATTTTTAGATAAAATTCTGATAAATAATTTACACCGATATTTTTTTAATTTTCTAAGTATATGAAACAAGAATATATAAATCACATTCAATACTGATTTCTTTTGCTTTTTTGCATTATATGAGGAGATCTTAAAGTTATAAATATACGCTTTTAATTCTTGAAATTTAGTGTAATTTTGTAAAATAAGATACAAAGAAAATAATAAGATTTTCGTGGACAATCTTGGGATACCTTGATTATATTCTGAAAATTAAATAACCTCAACATCTAAATACCGAAGTCACTTGAAGAGTGCGATAATCTGACGGTAAACTAAGGTAAACTTTTTAGTCCTGGGTTTACTATTTCCTTTCTTTGAAGAGTATTGTTTTGCAAGATTACGCAAATTTATGCAGTGCAGTAGATAAATAGGACAGTATTTACTTTTTGAACAAACATACAGAACCTTATTTCAGTTTTTGCCCCAATAATGCAAGCTTGTAAAAAAATTGCATTTAGAACATTATCTGCTCTTAGTCCATCGCCTTCGACTCGTGATAATTCTCAAAATATTCATAAATTCTGATAATTATCATTAAAAATTATAAAAGTTAAAAAAAAATTAGAAAAAAATGCTATTGATCAAATTTAATATTAATTTTGAATTTTTACTCAAAAAAACTATGGCGTAACAAAAAATTAAAAGACTAAAGATTTTTATTTTTTGTCCAAAAACTTATGCCGTATTGTTCAGCCATTATTTACCCCTTGATTTTATAAAGCTTTTTTTTTTAATTAAAAGTGCTATTTTTAAAAATACAGAATGATCTGCTAATTTCGAGTTAACACAGCAAAGCACGACTGTTTTTAAAGGTTTAAAAAACAAACCACGTCACGTTTATTTTATAAAATGAATGTTTCATGAACCTGAAAAATAACAAAAAACGTGCTGTGGTTATTATTGTTAAAACTATAAAAAAGCCAAGGTTTTTTAAATACCCAAAAATGTGATGTTTAGAAAAAAAATTAAATTTTTAAATGGAATTTGTTTTCGAATTTTTCTATATTATTTCAAAAACCTAAAAATAGCCCATACATGTAGCATAGTCGTTTTTAGAAAAATCGAGGTGCTCGTTCGAAGTTAGCTAAGAATCTAGTATTGTTCAAAAATACAATTTTTTTCAGAATGTTTTAAAATATTTCGAGAGACTAAAAAAAGCTTAAAAATGCGGCATAGTTTTTTTTTGAATAGTTAATTTTTTTTTTTTCGTAATTTTTTTATAATACTTGAATGCCTAAAAATGTGTTGTAGTTGTTTTTAAAACAAAAAATCAAAAAACTTAAAAATCGAGCTTCGCTTGAAGCTAGCAAGTGGTGATATATTGGCTTTGATCGAAGCCAGCAGAGTATCCCGGATTTTTTAAAAATAGTTAATTTTTTCTAAAAGTTTTATATTTGATGAGCCGAAAAATAGCTTCAAACGGGGCAGTTGTTTTTAGAAGAAACCTTTAAAAACCGAGGTGCTTAACTGGCCTTGTTCGAAGCTAGTAAAATACTTTGTATTATTTAAAAATAACAATTTTTTAGAAATGTCTTATGATATTTTAAGTCTAAAATTGGTAAGAAAATATGGTATTCGTTCTTAGAAAAAAAACTTGGATTTTTGTAAAAGAAAACAAACAGCATAATTTATTTATTTATTTATTATATAGGGTATAAAAATAGCCTAAAAATATGGCATAGTTTCTATTGCCTTCTTTGGCTTCATGCATACCTCTTTGTTTTTCAACAGAACATTTACCAAACTGGGAGTCAAACGACTTATTGTAGGCGGATTTATCCTCCTTGGTTCAACGACCTGCACAAAAAATCCTCCTAGGACTCGGTAGTGTAAATTACAATTACTCGCTTTGACATGTAGATATTATTTTTATTGAAAATAATATCTTTGTTATGTTATGTATGTTTTTCAATAGAAAAATATATTTTTTATTAATAGTAAATATCATTCATTTAATACAAGATGCATTGTGCAATATAGTAAAGTTATCCTTTAAATTGCCTAGCTGACTTTGACATTTCAAAAAACTTCCTAATAATATGACAAGCCCTATAAAAAAAAAAAAAAAATCCAAGGAAGTATTTACTCGGAAAAATATATATAGTTAACTGAATTTTATTTTATTTAGAAAATTTTACGAAATATTATTCCTGTCTATATCCAAATTTTAGTATATTACATCTGATATCAAAATTAAAAAAATATATATATTTCGATACTTGTTGTATAAGACTTTTCTTTATCAATTTTAAGTTTTTTAAATCTAAACCCTTATACATGTATATTGATGACGTATGCACCAAAGATATTTACATTTTTGTTAAATAATTATTTAAATATTTCCAAGAAATATTAAATATTTTTCTTAAAATAAATCTTACATTGTAAATTTGATTTTAATAATTGCAAAACATAAAACCTTAAATACCAATAAAGCATCTAAATAAACAACCATTAATACCTACATCCGGATTAGGCACTCATCAAAATACCATCTTTGACCCATTTAACAGAAGAAATATCATTAATCCCTTAATTACATGATATTATCTCAATAATTGACATTCCCTGCATATACTTTTTTGTATATATAGTTTGAAATTTTAAAATATGTCAATCAATATTGTTTCATAAACAAACCAGTAACATTATTATTATAATTTTTTAAACTAAAAATTACATCTTTAAGTAGCTCAAGTTCAAGCAATTCCAATACATCTGACGAAAAGGTAATTTGTTACAAAGGGTTTCCTAAATATTTGAGTGATTTAATTCAAATCAAAGACAGGACGATACAAGAATTTAATTCTAATAAAAAATCCGAAACTATGATCATTATAAGATCAAACGAACTTACCTGAAGTGAAGTTCGATCTTAATTATATGATGCCTCGTCGAAGTAAATAAAATATATGTCGCCCCCTGTATATGCTTCGATTCGACCACATAGTTGAAAGCTGGAACTATTTGATATATTCCCTTCTCCACCAATCCCCTCATCTCAACACTTTGCTTTAGTCATTTCATAGCATACTTGTTGCAACTTAAAGGGGATTTTAGAAATATTGGGTGGGTCTGGGACTTATTTACTTCGACGAGGCATCATATAATTAAGATCGAACTTCACTTCAGGTAAGTTCGTTTGATCTTATAATTATATTTCTGCCTTGTCTCGTAAATAAAATATATGTCGCTGTTTAAAGCATGTTGCAACAAAAAATTACGATAAAACATTTTATTTATATCTAACTGATTAGAAGTTTAAAATTTATATTGTCATAATTGACCCACTTTCAAGAAAACTTAAAAAATAGAGATATGTCATGTGCTCTAAGAGGAAAAATTGCTCCATAGCAATTACTCAAAATGAAGTTTATCCATAAGCTGATGGTCTGCGTAGAAGGCAGCATGATGCGGCTTCCTAATTATAATGTACAGAGGCTAGCACAATTACCCCTTAAGTCATTAATTTTTTCTATATACTCTAACAAGGTTGTTGCTACGCAAATACCTGGGTTTGTATAAAAGAAAACGGGAGGTTTAACATGGGATAACTCTATTGTTAGCTGATATCTTTACTTTTTTCGTTACCTTCTTCTGAATTTCTTGTTCTTTTCTGACAATATATAAGACCAGTAACACTGCTAATTTATTGGTAAGGTTTTGGCACTACATTTATGTCGCACGTGTTTTCTTATTTAAGCACATCTGGTCTTTAACCTAAAAAACTTCTAAAAAAAAATCTTTTTACCTGAAAATATTGTGAAATTTCAGGTTCAGCTATTTGCGCTATATCTAATCTGTAACAGTTTAGTGAATTATATGATTAATCACTATAAAATTGTCTTGTTAAATATTCTAACATGGACTTCCAAACTACAATTTTAATCGGGAGTTATATTTTTTAGGCATAGTATCCGATATCCATGAGAGTTTACTGAATAATATCCCTGCCACCAGCGAAATTATTCCTGAGAAAGGATGGGTTATCCTATCAAAAGAAAGTAAGTCCTTATTAGGAGTAAATATCAATGTCTGATCTACTCATAGCAATAAAAATAAAAATAACGGATACCAAGGCTGAGAGTCCCATAATGGTAACAACACCACGACTTTCACCTTTTGTTTACTGTAGTAGTACTTATAAAATTATGTTAAAAGGCGGAAATGTATAAAATTAAAGATTTTAACCAGTTAAATATGCATTACTGGCTACTGTGTTTGGGTTTCCCACCCAAGATATAAATCGTTTACATTTAGCATTTATTATACTTGCAAATAAGTTTATTCCGGGATACCGGAACGGTTATTCTTTTTAAAAAACGGAAAAACTGCTATTCACCATTTCGTATACTATTTTGAATAACGGAAAGCTCTATCAGCTCGATAATTAAATTTGAAAAAATATAAAGAGGCAACGGTTCACGTCATCGCCAAATTGTATAAGCAAGAGTATTTAACTTGGGATAATAATGTAATAGTGTATAATACACTTCCCATTCTGTTAACACATTATAATGATAGTAGCCACAATGTTATCTTCTCAGTACAGTATATTAATTTATGGTTTTTCGTTTGTAAAAACATTTTTGACCTGAACAAAACTGATAAAAGCAGTAGAAAATTTATATGATACTCTCTTTCAGATTCTGACCAATAGACCCATTGCAGAACACGCTCAATCCCTTCTTGAAAGCGTCTGTAAAAATTTCAATATCAAAGAAATCTACACGAATATGATATCTACTATCACGTAATTTATTATTCCAGCATAACAAAACATTTGCTAACTCTTTAGATATTTTCATTACTGAATTGTTATCCCCTTTTTCTTTTTACGAGCTAAGAACTTTTCTCACTTTACTATCTTTGTATAAAAGAGTATCGTATTGCTGGATATAGGCAGAAAACTAGTTTTTCCTACAATTTATAAAATTCTCTAATGGTCGGTCCATCTTTCTTGTACTGAAAATTATTTTATAATTTTTATAATTTTATATAAGAAAACAAGTATAAAAAGCTAATTTTTCTAGAAATCCAATAGTTTCTGAAAAAACTTAATGCATAGTGTCTCATATGATTTACCTATTAACAAAAAAACATCTATATATACGTCAAATAAAAAAAAACTTTCCTTCATAGGAAATAAATTAGTGGCTTCGTCAGTTTTGTAAATACAAATGGGTCAACACTTATCCAAAAAACAGACAATTTGTACTCGTACAAAGAGTTCTTATATTTGAATATTTATTTATTTTTTGTGAGATTAATTAGTACTAAATGATGGGCATCCCTTAAGTCCACCCTTGCCATGAAACAACATGGCCGATATTACTTTATGAACTTCTATTTTGAAATGTTTTGTTCTAATTAAACATTTTTAATTTAAGAAAAAACGGCTCGACCCGTCTAAAAAACCTTTTGAAAAAAAAAATTTGGCCCTCACATGGCTCTGCTTTCTGGACAGCACCCATCTTTAAACGTTTACAACACATTTTCTATAATATTAAGCTCGAAAACCGGCCATTTAGATTGTGTAGGTATAATCGTCTGTCTATGCCTCTTTATAAACGGTATAGAATAATAGAATAACTACTAAGCCAAAACGAAATTTAAATTCTATCCCATGAAGTAATCGGAATGTAGCTCAATATACGTAATGAGAAGCTGATGTCACAATCGGATTAAAATGAAGATGTAACTCGTGATTATCCGATGAAGCAGTTAAGGATGTACACTTACTATGGATCTCATAAATATATATAAAAAATAATTTCGATGTCTTAGTCGAGATGTAGCTTAAAATAAATAGTCATTATCTCATGTCACAATCAGATTGATATTAGGATGTAACTCATGATTATTAAATGTCATGATCGGTCTGTAACTCGATTACGAATTATAGGTTGTATAGGTACCTGCTTTTTATTCTATAAATATACATAAACTATATCCGATATCGTAGTCGGAAAATAGCTCAAAATAAATATTGAATATCTGATTTCACAATCAAATTAAAATGAGGATGTAACTCGTGATTATTTGATGTTAGGATCGGACCATAACTTTATAATGCAGTCAAAATGTATACTTATTTTAATTTTATTACTACGTATAAATTATATCCGATTTTGTAACCGGAATGTAGCCTAATATACCTACATAATGAATGTGTGATGTCACAATCAGTCTGAAAATTAGATTATAACTCTTGATTATTGGATCCTATCCAATCTGATTCAATGGCGAAGTCTAGGATAATTTGGATTGTAAAAATATATCCGATCTGGTAATTTAAATAAACTGATATCACAATCAGATTAAAAAAGAGGATGTAATTCATAATTATCCGATGTCATAACTTGATGAAGCAGTAGAGGATATATACTCTCATGATGAAAATGATAATAGTGTCATAAACGGATATAGGTATGGCTTCTAAATCATATATGTATAATGTCACAATCAGAATATTCTTTAATAACATAATCAAGAAATATTTTAAATACTCTTAAAAATATTCTTTTATTGTAACCGACTACTGTTATCACAACCATGAACCATGCCAAATATAACCAACTTTGGCATCTCTTCCTATCTCTATTTGTCTATACATCAAAGCCATAACTGTCTCTTTTCCATCTTGGCCTGCGGGAAACGGCAGAATTTCCAACGTTGCCGGTTGTAAAATTTGCAAAGTAACAAATAAAGTGTAGTAACAAATAAACTGGGATAGAAAAATATATTTTTTAAGATATAATAAAATATAGATAAAAATGCACCTATGTCATAATTATTAGATACTTCATGTAAAAGTGCATTCTATCTTTGGAAATATATTATTAATTAATATGGTATATAACATTCTATGATTTATTTAGTCATCTTATAATATTTAACTAAATATGTAGCAACGTCACTCAACCTGGCGTACGCCCGACAATCGGTATAGAAGATACCAAAATGTAGTTAAAAAAATAACCTTAGTTGTATGTTGTTATTACTACTAGTAGATGGCGGTATTAAAATTTAAAAGATAACTGCAAGTTTTTTTTAAATTATTTTTAGTCAATGCCAACTAACGGTTATCCTGAATTATTAGCAAATTGATTGAATAACTGCTAAATAATTGTAAACTAAAGATAAATGTTTATCTAATAAGGGTGATACAATGGTCACAGAAATCAAAAAAATAATGGTTTTTTATCATCTTAGGAGGATGCACAATGGACCTAATGAGGCCTAAGTGCTGTGAGGGTAACTGACCCTCCACACATTACAGATACAGATGGCAGGTTTTTTAAAAACTTGTTATTGTTAGATATTGAATATTGCATTTTATGTGTATTTAATCTCAATAACTAAAAAATATACTAACAATTTGTTTGAGAGAATTGCCACTTATTTAAAATTTTCAAAATAATAGTAGTTGGGTGTCCAAAATATGAACTGTAATTGGTGGATTTAATTTTTTTGCAGTATTCTCACCACCTAGAATGGATATGAAATATATTCGTTCAGTTGAACACAATATCATACTTTCTCGTTTTGTAATCTGGGCGTAGATGAGCTAATATCCAAGTAGGTGTAGAAAAAAATATATATGTATGAGCTTGGCTTTTTTGGCCATGGACTATATCCATCAGTCGATCTATTTAAAAAAGTATAGATTGTCAGTATATAATTATTTAAAAATATATAGCTAACTTTGTAGATGAAATCTACTGTGAATTCATCGGGTAAAACCCGGTACAGGTAGATATGTGACCGTAAAATCAAACACTGACGCCCAATGTTTTAATTAATTGTTAGACCACAAGATTGAGAATTTGAATTTGTGTGGTGCTGGTGTACATGACATTTATCACGATTTGCAGAAAATATATTTAGCTTGTACTGTATTAGGTAACTAAATATTCTTATATTCATCATCATCATCTGAATTAGGGCGTGGTTCAAAGCCCACTTGTACTGAAGCTCTAGGCTTATTGTACCCCTCACAGTTTCTATCCCATCAGATTGATTTTCTTGGTGAATTCAAGAATATGTCTGATGGGCGCTTTCGAGATTTCTTCAGGTTCCGGATATTGTACCCCGAAGTACCATTCCCGTTCCCATTTAAGGTTCCGGCAGTGGCATAGTATGTGAGTAGGAGTTTCGTCCTCCTCTTTACATATTCTGCATAGGGAATCATCAGATATCCCTAAGAGATTTAGGTGTCTTCTAAGGCCGCAGTGTCCCGTAAGGAGTCCTATTACGGCCTTAAGATCGCTTCTGCTAAGGTTTAGCAGTTGTTGTTGTCTGCTCGTGGATGGCCCCTCTATGAATCTTTTGGACTGTCTAAGTCCAGGAAGTTCCATCCAGAGCCAATGGTGTTCTCTTTTTATTTGTTCCTTTAACACCCATTTAACATGTTGGTATGAGATACCACATGTGGGTTCTGGTCCAATAAGAGTTTTTTCCGCTCCCTTCCTTGCTAGGTCTGCTTTCTCGTTTTCAAATACTCCCTTATGTCCTGGCACCCATTCAAGGGTAACCTTGTTATGTTATGCCAGAGCCTGGAGGGATTGTTGGCAATCAAATATTGATTTAGATTGTACTTCTACGTTTTTTAGTGCTTTAAGGGCTGCCTGACTGTCTGTCATGATAACGATTCTCCTATCTCTAAGAAAGTCATTTAGCATGACTTTGGCGCAGGCATTTATTGCTGTTACTTCAGCCTGAAAGACTGTTGTCAGTGACCCCAGGTTCAAACTAATTGTCCTCCCTGAGTTCACATGGTAGATCCCAGCTCCTGTGCTGTTTTTCATTTTCGAACCGTCTGTATACCAGATTGATTCGTTTTGTATTTTCCCTTTTTTCCCGGCTTTTGGCCCTTTCTAGTATTTGAATATCAAAAGGTTTCCTGAAGTCGTGAATAATGGGCGTTCTATCGATGGCATTCTTAATTCTTATATTACTGATGATAGTTTATATTTTAGACCATGTACAAATATACAGTATGCGTCCAAAAACAAATAAATTTTTTTTTTGTTTCCAAATCGGCAATTCTGCACAAATTTTTTGATATTGCACATACTTTTTCACTCATCTTAATTGTGCCTGTAACGTTTTATTTTTGTTTCGTAAGTTTGAAGCAGTACTGTTGGCAACAAAAAAGTCTTCGTAATGAACGATTTTCTAGAAACTTCATTGTAAAGTTAACAAAATTACTAGTATTTTTTTTAAATAAGTATTAATATTATACAATTTAATGTATCAGCTTATATCAAATCCAATGTTTGATTTACTTCTTAATTAATGGTGACTCAAATTTTGTTGATAAGAATTTCAGAGTCATACTTGCTTGAACTTAATATTGATGTGTATAAAGTACTTTTGTTCAAACTATAACTTTTTTATTTGTTGGCAAGTTAAATATTCTTAAAGAAGGCCCACAATCAAATAATTTAGTATCTGTAGAAATTACTATACTAAAAACATTCAAACATATTATTGGTTCGCCAAATTTATTAAACACAATATTTTCTATTTTTTTAGGTGACATAGGTCAACCACTATTCTCTTTTTCCTGCTTTTTTGTGTAATACAAAGTTCCTAAACAGTAAAGATACAATTTTTAAAAGTGCTCGATATAATTTAAAAACTTATAAATATATTTGTTGCAGCAAAGCCGTCCTTTAAAAAGTGCCTTGAACAAATGTAATATATTCGTTCAACTTTTAACATTTCAGTCCATTCAAGTGCCTCTAACCATAAGTTTCTTCTAATTCGTATTTTAGAACACTAAATATAATAAAAATTTAATTTTTTTTAATATTCATTTTATTTCCTTTTTTCTCCTAAAACGACGCACATGTTCTTCGGTAAGAAATAATATTAACGAGTGAAACATATAACCTCACTTCTTCTTTTATATTTGAAACCACATAAAACACAAGTTTTTTCCTAGTATAAAATAAACCCTACAAACCAAAGTTTCTTTTAACACCACCATACTTGAACGAATTTAAGTAAAAGCTTCAATAATTGTTTAAAAATAACTGAAAAAATAAATATAGAGATGGAGATATTAATCTATTTCTCTCTAATTAAAATCTTTAATGCGATTCTCGACCATATTATCAAGGCGACACAAACATTGTTTACTGTCCTTTCTGTACTACTCTGAGACTGTATCGCGAATGTATGGGTTGATCGCAGCTGGCTTGAACACAGAGGCGGGTTAAGAATATTGTTTAAATTTAAGAATATTTGAAAAAAATATATTGTTTTCCTATTATTTATTTTGGATCCCGTTGACTCAATAATTCCTTTTGTTTTGTTTCATTTCGAAGTATTTGTAGTATTTTAAGGTTAGATATAAATAAAACAAGTTCTTTTGATACAAAGAGAAATATATTGATTAATAAAATATAGTCTGTATCTTAAATACACATATAAACAAAAATATATTTACAAAAGACATTTTTTAAAAAATGGGTACAAAACGGATATGAAGTCAACATGTACATTTTTAACATTAAATGCGATATGCACTCGAGGTGTACAATCTTAATTTTATTAAAAGATTGCTACTCTAATTTTAAAAATTTATTTTTTTAAATTTCAGTACTTGAAAAATTCTTAAGTAAGTACGTCTTATTATTTTGGAGAAAGGGGCATTCACAATTTTCATACGTTTGCTTACGTAATATTTAAAAATGCCCTAGTGAGAATTGTCCCAAAATAAAACCGTTAAAATCTATTTTATACAAAATCTATTGTTTCCCCCCTTCTAAGTTCTTGATTAATAACTTCATCCACGTTACATTCCAGTGGACTCTTCAAGTAAGTCCACCTGGATGTTATCGACGTCAGCAACTAAGTCTAAAGTTTCTGGTCTGACTCCTGCATGGATAATATTCATGGCATATTGATATCCAATGTCATTATCATGATAAAAATTTGGATTTTCTTCCGCATTAGGGTCGTCAATTT
>OV651816.1:22615999-22758499 GCA_927349885.1 Psylliodes chrysocephalus
TTTAATGAAATTTAATGAAATTTAATGAAATTTAATGAAATTTAATGAAATTTAATGAAATTTAATGAAATTTAATGAAATTTAATAAAATTTAATGAAATTTAATGAAATTTAATGAAATTTAATGAAATTTAATGAAATTTAATGAAATTTAATGAAATTTAATGAAATTTAATGAAATTTAATGAAATTTAATGAAATTTAATGAAATTTAATGAAATTTAATGAAATTTAATGAAATTTAATGAAATTTAATGAAATTTAATGAAATTTAATGAAATTTAATGAAATTTAATGAAATTTAATGAAATTTAATGAAATTTAATGAAATTTAATGAAATTTAATGAAATTAATTGAAATTTAATGAAATTTAATGAAATTTAATGAAATTTAATGAAATTTAATGAAATTTAATGAAATTTAATGAAATTTAATGAAATTTAATGAAATTTAATGAAATTTAATGAAATTTAATGAAATTTAATGAAATTTAATGAAATTTAATGAAATTTAATGAAATTTAATGAAATTTAATGAAATTTAATGAAATTTAATGAAATTTAATGAAATTTAATGAAATTTAATGAAATTTAATGAAATTTAATGAAATTTAATGAAATTTAATGAAATTTAATGAAATTTAATGAAATTTAATGAAATTTAATGAAATTTAATGAAATTTAATGAAACTTAATGAAACTTAATGAAATTTAATGAAATTTAATAAAATTTAATGAAATTTAATAAAATTTAATGAAATTTAATGAAATTTAATGAAATTTAATGAAATTTAATGAAATTTAATGAAATTTAATGAAATTTAATGAAATTTAATGAAATTTAATGAAATTTAATGAAATTTAATGAAATTTAATGAAATTTAATGAAATTTAATGAAATTTAATGAAATTTAATGAAATTTAATGAAATTTAATGAAATTTAATGAAATTTAATTAAATTTAATTAAATTTAATGAAATTTAATGAAATTTAATGAAATTTAATGAAATTTAATGAAATTTAATGAAATTTAATGAAATTTAATGAAATATAATGAAATATAATGAAATATAATGAAATATAATGAAATATAATGAAATATAATGAAATATAATGAAATATAATGAAATATAATGAAATATAATGAAATATAATGAAATATAATGAAATATAATGAAATATAATGAAATATAATGAAATATAATGAAATATAATGAAATATAATGAAATATAATGAAATATAATGAAATATAATGAAATATAATGAAATATAATGAAATATAATGAAATATAATGAAATATAATGAAATATAATGAAATATAATGAAATATAATGAAATATAATGAAATATAATGAAATATAATGAAATATAATGAAATATAATGAAATATAATGAAATATAATGAAATATAATGAAATATAATGAAATTTTATGAAATTTTATGAAATATAATGAAATATACGAAGAAAGAATTCATTTAATTTTTCCCCATCTTAGAATCGAACTCGAGTCTTTCGTATGGAAGGCAAGAACGCTAACCACAGTACCACGTATTTTTTATTTTTATTGCTTTATTACTCGTAATTAAATTGACTTCATATAATTTTATTTAAATTGACAAACTAATTATAATGGTAGACAAAATAAAAACAGAAATGCTATTATTTATCGTTTCTACACAAGAAAAACCCATTTTAATATATGTAATCTCAATAACTAAAAAATATACTGACAATTAGTTTGACAGAATTGTCACTTATTTAAAATTTTAAAAATAATAGCAGTCGGTTGATCAAAATATGAACGGTGATTGGTGGATTTAATTTTTTTGCAGTGTTCTCACTATCGATAATGGATATTAAATATATTCGTTTATTTGAAGGCAATACCACACTTTTTCGTTTTGTAATCTGTGCTTAGATAAGCTAATATCCATGTGGGTGTAGAAAAAATATAAATCCTCGACACTATGGACCCACTATTCAGTGTTATCAACATTCATCAAGGAATAAATATAGAAAATTATACAAAACTAAAAATATTAGTACCTTTTGTGAATATGCTCGTTGAATAATATATATCAATATTGCCGATCAATATAAATATGAAGGTGGAGTTGGCATATTGGCCAATAGTGGTATAAATATGAGATATTAATGTTCCAGTATTGCATCGAAAAATGTTTCGAAATCAAGCTAAGCATTGTTGGTAGAATTTTTTTTTATTTTATGTGTCAGATTTTTTTGAAAAATGTACTAGATTTTTTTTAAAGTAATAGTGATTAATTGAAGAGCAAAAACAAGCTTTTGTGTTTTATAAAGAAGCTTGTTTATGTGATACAGAAAAATAAGATACCTGTAACTAAAAGTACAACGATGTTATTCATACGAAAGTCGAATTCTTCATCTTTATAAAAATATAACACATTGTTGTCATTAAAGGTACGTTTACATCTGACATTTATTGCATGAGATTTATGTCTGGCAGTTGTTTAGTCAGTCCAGTGTAAACACACAAAAAAATCTGTCAGAGATATATGTATGAGTGTTTACACTGGACTAAACAACTGTCAGACATAAATCTCATGCAATAAATGTTAGATGTAAACGTATCATAATATTTTTATATAATATTTTACCTTGGTCTGAACTGATTATCAATTTGATACGGCTGGTAGTGGTACTGCATAGGAATATCCAATCTCTGGTTTGGTATATTAACGAGCACTTCTTCTGAAGGTATAGGCGATAGCTGGCTATAAGTTGACTCGTCGGACCAAGTCCTGGTTCGAAAAACCGGACTTACCTGGTACCCGGGAAGGACGTACGGTTCTGCGGTTTCCATAAGTTGCGCGTTAGAATATACCGCAGGAGATATTTTGGTATTATGGGCCGCTCTTTTAGCTCTTTGCTGTTTAGAGTTCAATTTGTTGGTTTCCAATGAACCAGTTCGTCTTCTTGCTGCAAAAATATACAAATAAAGAAATATTGGGTACAATAAAAATAGGTTTAAATCAATAACTTTTCCATGAATCGTTAGGTGACCATCAAAAAAGTTTAAAACCAAATTTTTGGAATATAATTTTTATTTAAATTGATTTTTCCCGAAAATGATCGTTGTAGTAGAAAAAATGTCATACAAAAGTTGTAATGAACAATATAATATCTTAGATAAATTAAATATTTTAAATCAAATAAACCAAATTAAATATTCTATAAATATTTTAAATTAAGCCCTTTAAAATAAATACTTCAAATTAAAAACTAACATATTTGAAATTAAGCACCCAAATTATTTAATGTAATTTTTGTAAAAACATAAAACAGACGTAAAGATAGTGATAATATCTTTCAAACTAGGTATCACATGACCTTACTTTTCATTATAAAATTTAAAGATAGTAACGTACTCTATCTTACGTCTCATTTAAAGTGCTCGTTATAACAAAAATATCATAAGATCTTCTTCCATTTAAAAAATAAGAGAAAGTTATTATCGCATGGAAAGTTTTTTTAGAATAATTTTTTCGATATTTTAAGTAGTTTCTATTTCTTCAATTTGACTTATATGCCCCTCTCCTCCGCACTGTACTAGTCTTCTAAATTTATACACTATTGCTGCGTTTGAGAATCCACATCGGATGCATCTGAGATGTAAAAAATCTTTGATCACGTGATTCAGTATACGTAAATGTAATGGGACAGATGTGTCCGATGTGAATAAAAAAACGCTCGAGATGTAAAAAATGCATCCGATGTGGATTCTCAAACGCAGCATCTGTATCTCAGTCTTTTAATAATTAATGATTATATATTATAGGATGACCCGTTAGTGGGTAATTGTTAAATATTTTAATATATGTTACTGGCACGCAAACAAATTTTACATAAAAGTTATATGGATTTTAAAAATATTTTTGGATGTACAGGGTGTTGTATTTTCGCCTGGCAAATAATAATTTATGTTTTTTTTTTTTAAATAGAACACCCTGTAGTTTGCTGGATTTTTAGAATGGTTTGGTAATACTATATTCAACCCTAGAATGTTTTTAAAAATTATTACAGTTTTGCCAAGCAATTAATTTTTTTTGATGCAGACCCCAAATTAAGTTATCATAATTTAGGTAGGTTTACATTGATTTCAAAATTGTTTATTATACAGACTTATAAGATACAAAGCTAACGAATAGTAGTAATAAAACTGGTTTATTTTATACCGAGTGTTTTGATTATTAGTAATACGAATAAATTTTTAATAACCATTATTCTTAAATATCCATAAACGAGGTGCTGACCAAATCCATACTTTTTTAAAGTAAAACACCCTGAATTACACCGTCAAATAGTTTTATTTTACTTCATTCATTTTCTATGTTGTATATAGGGTGTGTCAAAACGTTGTATTAATTAATTGATTGTATAACATATCGGGCATTCCGTTTAAAAATACGGGGTATTTTGACACACCCTATATACAACAGCAAATAAATGGAGTATTAAAATTGTTTGACGATGTTAAAACAATCAAATATGTATATCTACCTACAGGATGTGTTGATTTAAAAATGTATAAGTTTGGTATGTTCTTCGTTTATGGATCTCCTTGTATATTTAAGAGTATTTATTAAATACAACTTTTATTATTGAAAATAAGAAGAAAAAAATATAAAAGCTATCGATCATTAATGCACTGATGGGACACTCTGTATATGTGTTATTGGCTAATATATTGGTATCTTGAATAGGTAAATTTATAAAGAATTTTATGCTAAAATTATATACAGGGTGTAAAAAATTGAGTAAATTGAACTTAAAATTAGCCATATTTAAGACATGTTTCAAAGCAGTCTGTATAAAACAAACCAGTTCTAGCGCCACTATTCGTTAGCTTAGCTTCTTATAAGTCTGTATTTTAAACAATTTTGAAATCATTGTAAATCTACCTTAATTATGATAATTTAATTTGGGGTCAGCATCATTATCTAACTTCAAAAAAAAATTAATTGCTTAGCAACAGTGTAATATTTTTTAAAAACATTCTAAGGTTGAATACAGTATTATCTAACTATTCTAAAAATAAAATACAGGTTTTCTTTTTAAGAACATACATTTTTATTTACCAGTTAAAAATGCAATACCCTGTATAGCCAAAAGTATTATTAAAATATGTATTTTTCAAATTCATATAACTTTTATTTGAAACTTGTTTGGGCGTCTATAACACAAATTGAAATATTGAACACTATTGGGGCATTTCATTATAAAAAACCTGTCAATTTAAATTTCCAGATATCTTAAAACTATTTGTTTCTTGTATTTTTAATATATTATGATTTTAAGTTAACGTTAGCTTTTTCAGAATGTCTGTTGTTACATGTAAAGGGTATATAATTTGTTTTTTCGAAATTAATTGTTGAACACAACTACATTTTTCAAGGAGAATATAATGCGTCCTAGTACTGTTCCTTGTAGTACACAATATGTTACAATACATAAATCGCTTAGCTTATTTTCAATTTTGACATACTATGAGCTAGATATTATTATATTTAAAGTTACTCCTCTGAAACCAAAGTCCTCTAGTACATAGATAAAGATACAATGATGTTGGAACAAGTTATTCAGCGTTTAGTTAATATGTGAACTTGCTTTTAGTTCCATCACAATAGGATTTGATAAAATTTTTCTAAAGTTTTTTGAAGCTATTTGTAAATAATAATTAAAATAAACATACCCAACAATCCATTTCTTTTCGATCTATCCTCCTCTGTGACAGGCTGTAATCCCGGTTCCAACTTAACTTTCCCGTGCCAGGTACTAGAACTATTTCTAAAAGCGGCATCATCTTGAATACCATTGCTTTCCATTGTGAAAAATCTGTAATTGTATCAAATAACGTTTAATCAAGTTTTTTAAAGGAAATGAACTGTAATATTTACCTTGTTTTAATTTTGACTGGTTCTTTTTTCTGCTTCAATTCAGGACAATGTCTTTTAATTTATATTCGAAAACTATATTTATCACTTATAAAGAACACACAAACGAAACACTAACTAGGAATATAATATCAGGAAGCTGTTGTTCCTACAGAACAGAAAATTGTACTGGAGATAAAATTAAATTTTGATAAGTAAGTACCTGGGTTAAATCCCTCTTCTAATGTTATCTCCTAGGTTCACACATATTTCCTGGAGTTCACAAGTCCAATCATGAAAAGTCAATCTTAGAACAATCATTAGAGGATTAGACGCGATTCGTTTGGTCTTGAATCCTAGACGACCGGCGTCCTTTTGTTTAATTTTGGAAATTTGTCTCATAAAGGATTATAAGGAAGGCATTTTGAATAATTGAGGCTCTTAATGAGGAGGCAGGTAGACTTTCAGGACCCATTGGGATTTCCTAATAATACTAATAAAACTGCTGGATTATTGCAAGAGGTTTAAATTTTGTATGGTTTTACTTTGAAAATCCGAAAGAAGAAATATACAGGGTGTTCAAATTAAAGTATTACAATTAAATACCGCCGAAAATATGCATTTTATAAAAAAAAAAGTTTCAGACAAAAGTTTTATAGTTTTTGGGGGAATAATTTTGGCTAAATCCATTTTTTTATAGCTGACTATAATATGGCCGTATCGAGGTGGACTTTTTTATTTCAAATTGGAACCCCGTTTTTTTAAATATTCTTAAAGTTCATAAAAAAATAAGAAACTTTTAAAGGAAACATTTTTTTTTATTGGACTTTTATCTATTGTGTAACACCTACTTGAAAATTTTGCGGGGCCAAAAAAAAATTGGCTATATTATGAAACGTTTTATAAAAGGTGATATTTAACTGTAACACTTTAATTTCAACACCCGGTATAATATCAGTAAAAGTGTCTATTTCGTTAGAAAGATCGATAATATTTAAGTGTATATATATTTATGGCAGGGATGGGAAGGGATGTTTTTAAAAAAATTTAAATGTTTATACTGCCGTATTTAAATTAGTTCTAACCCCAAATATCGTGTAATACAGGATGTCACGAAATTGGACGGTCATGTTTTAACAGCGTAATCTACATCCCAAAATAGGAGTAAAAGTTTATGGTGTTCTTGTATTTTAAGTTTGAGACGTGTATGTAAATATGTAAATACTTCAATAAATGTTTGTTGTAGTAGTAGTAGTAGTAGTAAAAGTTTATTTAAACATAGGCCTGAAAACGTTTTGTTTCCGAGATACAGGGTGTTAAAAGTGAAGTCCTGATGACACATTTTTGTAAATATTTTCTTAACTTTTAAAGATAACTAAATGAAATTTGGTACAAATGCTAAACTTTTTACGCTCTATTTAATGGACTAAATGCCAGTTGTTGATCATCTTCATAGGTGAGTAAATTAGGGAAGGGGCTTAGGGTTAAATTGTCCTAAGTTTTTTTGTTGACTGTTTTTAACATTTTTGACAACACAATTTGGAAAACCAATATTTTCTATATAATAAAGCTATTTTTATTGTATCTCGCTAGGACTCACCATTTTCAAGAGAAAAGCATTTGAAAATTTCAAGATAAGTTGTTGTTATCTTATTCGAAAGTGTAAACAATAATTGGTAGGCTCGTGGAATCAGAAATTTTATTTTTTTTTTCTAATTTTGGAAAACCGGTGAGTAAAAAAATTTTAAAAATATTTACAAAAATGTGTTATCAGGACTTCCTATATCTCGAAAACGAAACGTTTTCGGACCTATGTTTATATGAGCTTTTACTTCTATTTTAGTATGTAGATTACGTTGTATGACCATCTAATTTCGGGAAACCCTGTATACCATTTTGTAGATATAATTCATTCCTAATCACTATTTTGTTAAACTAACTTCTAGAATAACGTAGATGTATGTAAAGAAAATGTTAATGAAAACGGTAAAAATTCTTTTTTTCATGGCATCTTATAGTTTTTTATGTATATTTTCCAAAAGTGTGTTGCTTTATGTCCAGCGAAAAGTGTCTCGTAATCGCGTTAAATCTCTTAATTTTTTGCCATCTTATAGAACTAGTCACATAGATTGCGAAAATGTATACAGGGTGTCCCGAAATTAGACGGACATATATTAACAGCGCAATCTACATTCTACAGCGTAATCTACATTCTAAAATAGGAGTAAAAGTTCATATAAACATAGATCCGAAAACGTTTCGGCATATTTTTGTAAATATTTTTTAAAATTTCTTTAGTCACCGGTTTTCCAAAGCTAAAAAAAAATTAAATTTCTGATTCCACAGGCCTACTAATTATTGTTTACACTTTCGAGTAAGACAACATCAACTTATCATGAAATTTTTAAATGTTTTTCTCTTGAAAATGGTGATTCCTGGCGAGATACAACAAAAGTAGCTTTATTATAAAGAAAATATTGGATTTCCAAATTTTGTAGACAAAAATTTTAAAATCAGTCAACAAAAAAACTTAGGACACTTTAACCCTAAGCCCCTCCCTAATTTACCCACCTTTGAAGATGATCAGAAACTGGCGTTTAGTCCATTAAATATAGCGTAAAAAGTTTGGCATTTGTACCAAATTTCACTTAGTTATCTTTAAAAGTTTAGAAAATATTTACAAAATGTGTCATCAGGACTTCACTTGTAACAGCCTGTATCTCGAAAACGAAACGATTTCGGACCTATGTTTATATAAACTTTTACTCCTATTTTAGGATGTAGATTACGCTGTTAAAAACATGACCGTCTAATTTCGGGACACCCTGTATATAGGGTGTTTCGTGAGGAAAGGGAAATATTTTGAAATAATTTCCCATTAGTGCGTAATTGCTAGATAAATCAATTTGTGTTACAGACACACAAACGAGTTTCAACTAAGAATTATATTTTATAGAGGCATATTTTAAAAATAATTTTGATATATAGTCCAGGATTCGTAAGTAAGGTCGACCTTCGCCCATCTGTTTAATGGATAAAAGTTTTTTTTTATTAAATAAAATATGTTTTTAAATATACCGCAAATGGGTTGCCTAAGAAAATACGGTCACGGCAATTTTTTACTTTTCTTTCTGTGTATAGATAAGGAAAGCATAGGAATCATTATAAAAGTTGCTTATGATGTCATTCTCTATTATTTTGTTTCCTTACATGATTTTCCTAAAATGGACCTAATACGAGATATTTGAGGAAAAGTTCAAATTTCGATGAAGAGAAAAACATCAAATTTTAAATTTAAGCTTTAATCCACTCTGCGGTAAGCTGATTAAAGTTTGGGTATAGTCGAAGCATCTGGAGAATACTTTACAGGGTGTCATTTTTTTTACTTTAAGAAAATAAATAGTCTGGACCGTATTTTCTTAGGCAACCCATTTGCGGTATATTTATGAACATATTTTATTTAATAAGAAGAAACTTTCATCCATTAAACAGATGGCTGAAGGTCGACCTTACTTCGGATCTTAGACTAATACAGGATGTTACGGGGCGCATACTAGTTCGCTCCCGCGGTCAGTCGAGCTTGTTAATCGTATACTAGTTCGCTCCAAAGGTACTATACTAATTCGCTCCGGTTTATTTACCGCCCTCAGGTAGATTACAAAGGGGTCGATTAGCCCCCAGGCAGGTTCTTGTGTTGGAATATTAAAAAATAAAAAAGATTGTTTTATTTAAAAAAGCTATTATTTATTTACCAAAACTAAAATATATACATATTAAAATAATATAATTATAATGCAATATATCGGGTACCTACGAATATTTAAGTGTTCCTAAAAATACTATTATTTAAAAACTATTTTTCTATCCTCTTATACCTACGAGACATAATTTTAACAAAATCAAATATAGTATAGGCATTGTCATTTTGATTTAACAGAGAAATTTGTTTCTCTGCAAATTCTTTCTTCAAACGTGCTTCTCTCCGATACACTTTTTTTGGTAAACTTAAACTTTTAATCTTTATGTAAGTATCTATTTGAATATTTTTTAAAATCTCTAAAAACTGAAAAATATTTGGATGTGGAGAATAAAACAGAGCATTAAATTTTGCATGAAAACTTTCACATTCGTTGGTGGTTCGCTGAATTGAGGAACTGTGTTCAGCCCACATGGAAGGAGGAAATAATGCATCGTTAGCAATGTAATTATCTACCAGATAATCCGAAAATTTAACTATAGGTTCTGTGTTTGGCATTATTGCAGCTAAATCAATAGCGAAACAATCCCCAACCCACCCCCAACCATTTCTGGGTTTAAAAATGGTAGCCCAAAAATATGTGTTAAGTAATTCCCAATATCAGAATTTTTGGAATAATCTGAGGCCAATCCAAGACTCGGTATTTTTCGCCACCTGAAAAAAATAATATTGATTCTAAGTGAGGTGCTAATCTTTAAATCAATAAATAGTGTTTTAAAATTGTGTATCATAAATTGTTAACAAACGGGGTGGGTCACCGGTAACGCCTTGGTCTGGAAAGCTCACACTGTTTTTTAAAAATCGGTTTTTATTACGAGATGAAACTATCAATATACCTATGAAATAGGCTTGTTTCTGAAACTAGTTTTATGGATAATATTATGTACCTATTTATTTTTTAGATATTGCCTAAGACCCTATTAAAATATTAAAATATAATTTAGGTATATGTATTGTATAATGTAAAATAGTAACTGTGATACTCAAAATACTGTCAGAGTTTGCTTTTTTTTTTCGAAAGTATCTGCTTCTCTTCCGGTTTTTCCACGTATTTTATTTAAAGAAATTAAAATTAAAAAATTAGGTGAGCATAAACAATAAAATCCTCTTCTACGATGTTTTACTTTTTTTACAAATTTATAATAATTTTTTTATTATGTTCTCTTTTACAGCAATTATTAAACTGTTATTTAAAATTCTCAAATTATCGCAGAATTCGATTTAACACTTAACATCTTATGAAACACCTAATCGAAAATAATCATAAGGCGTGTTGTATAATTATTTTATGGTTTATAAACTTACCAAGATTGTCCTAAATGAAATCGGCATCCTTTAATTATTGTAGAAGCTGGTAAAATCTTATGGACTGCATTATGAATTGCTTTTTCAAAATCTGCGTAAACTACCGACGGGTTAAATATTAAATTTAGTGGAGAGCACTCTTCTTTTACAAACTGAAGGGCACTTTTGTACGATTTCTCCTCCTTATTTGGTAAAAGAATAAAAACCAATGGTACATAATGTTCATTTTCGAGTCCGTGGATGGTAAAAAGTTGGTAAAAAAATTTCGTGCAACATTTACATGTTCCGTCAACGTACACACTTGTTGATTTACACAAAAACTTGAAATTTGTTTCACATGCAAAAATGACTATATTAGTGTCAAAATCATTTTTAACTAAAAAGTTTTCGTTTTTATGTGTCACCACCATCATTTTATTTAAGGTTTCCTGCACTTCTTGCAGAGAAGTTGGTGTTTTTGGGAGCACCTTCATTCTGTTATACATATTTTTTCGAATCAAAAACACATCATTAACGGTTAACGATTCGACATCCTGCTTTTTTAATTCCGTATGCAATAATGTTGATGGTTTTTCACATATGTCTTCAACTACCCGTCTTTTTATCGAGTTACTTAATTGTTGGCGATTTAACGTTGATGTTAATTAGGCTGAGTGATTATGAACCTCATAATAGTCAATGATGGCAGTGTTTGAACCTCCAGTTTTTATGAAAGATTTACAGCCACCTCGTTGCGTATATTGCCACCGTTTTACATTTCCAGATAACGTTTTATGAAAGTTAAACCTAAAACCGTTGATTATCAACATAGGTTTTCCCTTTTCACTCAACATTTCACTAACTTTAGCAGAATTCATATTTTTAACTGTTTTTACTTTAAAATTATCAATCAATATTTTCAGCCTGACTCGACTAAAACTTTCACAATAATAAAAAAAAAAGAACATACTTGACCCACCTAGAAAAATGTACCTAAATCTAATAATTACGTTTTCAATGAGCCTCCTTCCAGGTAATAAAGTAAGCCAAAAAACCCAATCTAAGATACATATAGCAATGGAAATTTAAATCCAATATCGTCGGCTGGACTGCAAAACCTCGTATTTGATATTTTTGACTTATTTGTGTAGTTCAATAGCTCGTATGTGAAAAATGTTAGAAAGTTTTTTATTTTTGTATGTTCAATGTTAATATCCAAGAAGGGAATGTATTTTGAGTTTTAATAAACAAAAGTATAACATTAAAATCGATAATTTATTCTTTCAGACAGGTTTTACCCTCTCCTGTAAAATTATTGGAAACGCAGATACGAGGTTTTGCAGTCCAGCCGACGATATACACTTTTAAGTGAGTGTCCTTCCTGGAAATAAATCATCCCTCATAAATTTAGTGCCAGAGCGAACTTACCTATGACCTTTTCGGGTCAGAGATTAAAATCTGACCGCCGGAGCGAACTAGTGTGTTCCGATGTTACGGTTTTGCCTACCCAGCAAACATTTTGATTTAATTTGACGTTGAGACTACCTAAAATATGTATAATAAATTTGGTCGCAAAATTAGATTTAACCATATTTAAAGAAAATTTACGTTATCTCGACGTGGATTCGACATAAGTGGAGAATAAGACGACGTCGAAATTTGGTTTTATTGATCAAAATAGGTAAAATTACGCCTAAATCCCTATTGTAGTAGCCTTCTACGTTTGGTTAGTAATACTTCTTTAGGGAAATTTGACGTCTATATAACGTCAATTCGACGTTGATTTAACCAGCTTTAGGTAGAAACTACAAATATTTTCAGATGACGAACGACTTCAAGTGCACAAAAAGATAAATTTTATACTTATTTGGTACTTTTATCTATAGAAGTCGAAATATTGTAGGAAGTGACCAACACAACTAAAACATATACTTAATTCACAGCAAAGATTGAAAATAAATAAATGTCGGTAACAAAAATATATATATTATTTAATTACGACGAATCAATAGGTTAAGTTTGTTAAAATTAATGCAAAGGAAATTTTGTCGTGAATGTTAACAGTTTTACTTTGAAAAATAACAATGCCCTTCCAAAATACTCTTTAATAAGAAAAAATATAAGAAGAAATATTATGATTTAAAAAAATTATAATAATATTATGATCTAAAACTATGTTAGATTTGTTGTGTATCACATTAGAAAATCAATAATGTTTTTTTTTTTTGTAATTTTTATCCGTTCTTTTCTAGTTAAGTTAATTTAAAAAATTTGAAATTTGGACTCTTGTTTTCGAGTAGGGCAAAAAGAGAATAAAAAGAACAGACCAATATTAGTGACATTTTCTAGTTTGTTCTATAAAAACGTTATTTATAGGAATAAGCGTTTGTTGAAGTCTACAAGCATATTATTAAGAGAGGATTTGTCATCTGAACAAATGAAAATTCTGCAGGCCTGCCGTGCAAGATTAGTAGATAATGGTCAAGTGTGGACAAATGCCGGCAATATATTTGTAAAAACGATGTCGTCAAAATGATTAAAAATGTGAATAAACTTGATTCTATAAGAAATTAATACTCATATTTAACTTGTAGTAAGATATTTTTATTTTTTTTTTAAGTAATTTAATATTTTCTTTTTTCTCTCTCTTTCTAACATTGCCTATTTTAATTTGGGATTGATTTTTTTGTTGGTATCCTTTTTTGGTTTTTCTATTATTGCACATTAAAATAACTTTCAATTTTAAACCACTTTTACGTATCAAATATTTCAGTTAATTTTTAGGCACTAAGGCGTGCGTGCGTGCGTGCGTGCGTGCGTGCGTGGGTGCGTGCGTGCGTGCGTGCGTGCGTGCGTGCGTGCGTGCGTGCGTGCGTGCGTGCGTGCGTGCGTGCGTGCGTGCGTGCGTGCGTGCGTGCGTGCGTGCGTGCGTGCGTGCGTGCGTGCGTGCGTGCGTGCGTGCGTGCGTGCGTGCGTGCGTGCGTGCGTGCGTGCGTGCGTGCGTGCGTGCGTGCGTGCGTGCGTGCGTGCGTGCGTGCGTGCGTGCGTGCGTGCGTGCGTGCGTGCGTGCGTGCGTGCGTGCGTGCGTGCGTGCGTGCGTGCGTGCGTGCGTGCGTGCGTGCGTGCGTGCGTGCGTGCGTGCGTGCGTGCGTGCGTGCGTGCGTGCGTGCGTGCGTGCGTGCGTGCGTGCGTGCGTGCGTGCGTGCGTGCGTGCGTGCGTGCGTGCGTGCGTGCGTGCGTGCGTGCGTGCGTGCGTGCGTGCGTGCGTGCGTGCGTGCGTGCGTGCGTGCGTGCGTGCGTGCGTGCGTGCGTGCGTGCGTGCGTGCGTGCGTGCGTGCGTGCGTGCGTGCGTGCGTGCGTGCGTGCGTGCGTGCGTGCGTGCGTGCGTGCGTGCGTGCGTGCGTGCGTGCGTGCGTGCGTGCGTGCGTGCGTGCGTGCGTGCGTGCGTGCGTGCGTGCGTGCGTGCGTGCGTGCGTGCGTGCGTGCGTGCGTGCGTGCGTGCGTGCGTGCGTGCGTGCGTGCGTGCGTGCGTGCGTGCGTGCGTGCGTGCGTGCGTGCGTGCGTGCGTGCGTGCGTGCGTGCGTGCGTGCGTGCGTGCGTGCGTGCGTGCGTGCGTGCGTGCGTGCGTGCGTGCGTGCGTGCGTGCGTGCGTGCGTGCGTGCGTGCGTGCGTGCGTGCGTGCGTGCGTGCGTGCGTGCGTGCGTGCGTGCGTGCGTGCGTGCGTGCGTGCGTGCGTGCGTGCGTGCGTGCGTGCGTGCGTGCGTGCGTGCGTGCGTGCGTGCGTGTTAATAAAAGTATATGGATTTGTAGAACAAGTAAAACATTAATTTATTATTATTATATATTTTTACCGCTTAAATTAAAGAAAATTATGTATAATCAATAAAAACAATAATAAAATATAGACAGGCAACACTATTTACTGGAAAATGTATGAGAAGTTACCTAAGTTTAATATTCTGTCAAAATTAAAAAAAAAAATACCATTTAATAATAGCGTGAAGTTAAAATGTATAAAAAAATGATCGTTATTTATATTTTTATTTTTGTTCGAAAGAAAAGATAGAATGAATGATTAAAACTGGTTTCCCATCAGTAAGTTACAAAATTGCATTCCAGCCACATCAAAGGCAGAAATCTTGAAATCTTGTCCTTGCTGAATGAACATTTAAGAATAAAGAGATATTAAAGATGTTACGGTTTCACCGCAACTATATTTTCAAATCAGAAAGTCTAATTAAAATAAATAAGTAACTTACTTAAATTAAAAAGCAAATCATATTTACAAACTTTATTTACAACTTCAGTCATTCCATACTCTCAGTTCCTGATATAAATAAGTAGATAATTGATTTGTTTACAAAAATTGTTTGTACATTGTTATATAGGTTAGGTAGTTCCAATCTGCTATGTCAACCTAAGTACTTCTTCTTTTATTTTAGTCCTTGGGTATCTTAAGTAATTTCACTTATTGGAAGGTGACTAATTGTCTTAAATGGTATAAGCTTTTGGTCTGGGAGAGGAACTTCTAGAAGCTTGATTTTTTTCCTCTAGTTTTTGTGGAAATTGTTTTTTTTTTGGGTATATCTTGTGCTGGTTGCAGTTATCGTTTTACGGATTTTATACTCTGAAACAAAAATAAACTGGTTAAATTTGAATTACTAGTTTTCTGTTGAAAATTTGCACTATAAGTGGATTTCCCGTAATTCAATTTAAACCTTTGAATTTCCCAAGGCCGATCCCCAACTTCGGCCTTTTTCTTTTTTCTTTTTCTCCTACTCTTATTCTACGCTTTTACTCTTCGTTCTATTTTCTTAGACGTACTTATATTGGAAAAAAACTACTTAACTGATTATAAGTAACACTCAAGGTGACGTTGCTGGCACATCAGATAGAATTCAAGATCTTAATGCATGCTGCTTGTTGCTTGCCGCAGTCCTCCAGCGCTGTTGATGCTATTTCCTGCATGTTGCTTATTTGCTATTCGTCCTATTTTATCAGCTCTGTTTCGTCCGCTAGAGCCTGCCTGCTGTTTAGTGCCTGCATCTTGAGCCTGGATATTGATTGCAAGTAAGAATTTTCCAGTTTTATTGTATCTTTGTTACTGGTGGTTGAGCTGAAACGAAAATAATTCATCATTAAACTGTTTGTGTGATAATAATTGTACCTAAAATTTATGTAGTGTAAATATATTAAATTACGGTTCTGTGTGAACCAATTGGTCCAATTGGGGCAACCCTCGGTACTGGGTATCCCTTGTATATAAAATTAATGTCACCAAATATCACGATAAGCTAGAAACTAACCAGACAGATTGTCTATCCAATAAATGTATGCACCGCAAGTTTTGTTTTAATTGGGTGCATGAACCTCTTTTCGCTCTCGTAACAAATAGCTAGCCCAGAATACATAAGTATAGAATACAAACTTGTAATATACAAAGGGCTGTAACAAAGAACATCGTAAAATGAAAATTTATTGTTTATTTAAAACCTTTCAAGTTTCTGATGTCTATTTCCAGCATTAATATAATAATAATACTCTCCCTAGTTCACCCCCTTACGAGTGAATTTTAACCCCAAAAGCTGAGCTTGTGCGGGGAAAGGGACGACTATTATTATTATTTGCCGTGGCGCTCCGGGGCGACTTAAAGGTGATTGATGGTGCCATTTGACTTGCAGGTGAGGAAAACCCGGAAAACCTCACCCACCATCATCGAGACATACAAGTGCATAGGTATTGTTTTTCAAGAATAACATTATTTTAAAGTACTTAAAATAGTTTCAAAAGTACTTTTAGTATTTTCCATTTAAGTACTTACTGTTAAAAATTACTTAAGTATTTTCAGAAAAAACTTCTGAGTTTCCAGTACATTTTTCAAGTAACAAGTAATACCAAAAAAGCGTTAATTTAAGTACAAGTACTTTTCTTCAAATGTAATAAGCACATTTCCAAAAGTATCGTTAGTTCATAAATACTTTAATAAAGTAAAAAAAATACTGAATATTTATTTCAAGTACGTTTTTGTACTGGTGTGTACATGATGTACCCAGTATAATTTAATTTTTTTAATATTTGAGAACTCTGGAGCAAGAGTAATCTATGTAATATAAACTTACTTTTGAGATATGGAAAATTTTAGGTTAAAAAACTAATTTAAAAACATTGTGTTTTGTCAATAAATACTTTATTATTTATATTTATTTATAGAATGCAAAATGTTCTTTAATTTCTTTTATAGTAATATAAAATCTGAAATGTTCCATATCTCAAAATTAAGTTTATGTCCACATTTTAATTCTTTTTTATTTTATTGTTTTATTTTCTTTTTGCTTTATTTTTTAATATTAAAGGATTATTGTAAGAGAAAATAAATATTTTAGATAATATTTTATTTATTATAGTGAAAAGAAAAGAAATATGTACAATACAATAAACGTAAATAATGTACAAACTTATTTACAATATACAAACTTATTTACAATACACAAACTTATTTACAACACACAAACTTATTTATTTACAATATATGCAAAGCGTATTATAAACATCTAGTCAATATTTACAATGAATAAAGAAAAAAGACTAAATCTAATCGCTGAATAAACTTAACAAATTGCTACTAGGATTCCTGGTATTAAAAGTCTCCATGGCAAGTTGTCTGGCGCTTCTCCTTTCGCCGTGAATATCAAACAGGATCCTGATTGCTTTTTGCATTCCCTTGTACCTCTGCAAGAACACTTTTTTTGCAGTAACATAGTACATCCAGTGGTTGGCTATGTTATCTAACACCATCTTCTTGATGAAATTGGAAAAATCATCGGAGCTTTCAGAAGCTGGCAGCAAATGATACAAATTATGGTATGCTTTTTTTCTATCGGCTCTAATAGTAGCAACTTCTATCATTATAGCTTCATGAAGTTTGAGATAAACAATCATAGATTCGGCTTTCTTGGTAGACCGAAATTCTTCTATGGTTCTGTCTTTTATTTGAATTAAATCGTTCAAATATTTGGGAAATTCTTTGTAATAATTTACCTCTACGTCAGCTGTAATGGTAATACTCGAACTTGTTGAACTTAAACTACTTAAAGATGCCATTTTTAGTGTAAATAATTATAATAATAACGTTACTGGTTTGTTGATGAAACTATAATGAGTGACAAATATTAAATTTTCAAACTATATATACAAAAAAGGCCTGTGTGGGGATTGCCAATTATCGAGATGATTGCTCTTAATTAAGGGGTGGGATTTTTACCCTTATCTAATTCGATAAGATTAATGGTTGTTTACATCTTAAATAACTACTTAAGAATTGATATTATGCAATTATTGAAATCAAATTTAAATTTGTTTTGAGAGAAGTATTTGATATTTCTTGGAAGGATAGTTAATATACAAACTAATAAATAAGTTTTATGTATTCGTCATTCTTATCGTTAATATTTGCCAAATTTTATATTAACAAAAAAAGTCTTATACATGTATCTAATTCTCATTTTTTTTTATTTAGTTTTGTTAGCTATTTATTTAAAACATTTATTCACCTGTTAAATAATTGAGTTTTGTTAGCTATGAGACACTAAAATTTGGATATGGATATGAATAATATTTTTTTCTGCAACAACATAAATATTTTTTATTTTAGGTTTTTGAAATTTAAATAGTTACAAAATAAAAAAATGATTAGATAAAAGTTCTAATACAATAAAATTAATATCTAGAAATTCAAGTAGAATAATAATGAAACAAATAAATCATAAACCAGGAACATGAACAATTTTAAATATATGAAATATTTTTAGATACAATTCGGATATATTTTTTTAATTTTCTAAGTATATGAAACAAGAATATGTAAATCACATAAAACACTGATTTCTTTTGCTTTTTTGCATTACATATAGGGGATCTTGAAGTTATAGATATACGCTTTTATTTCTTGAAAATTAGTTTAATTTGGTTGAATAAGATATAAAAGAAATAATAAGATTCTCGTGGACAAAATTGGGAGACCTTGATTATATTCTGAAAATTAAAATATCTGAATATCTAAATACCGAAGTCACTTGAAGAGTGCGATAATCTGACGGTAAGCTAAAGTAAACTTTTCAGTCCAGAACTTGCTATTTCATTTTTTTTAACAATGTTTTTTTTTCGCATGATTACGCAAATTGGTTTATGTTTTCTACTTTGCAGACCACTGTTCTTCTCTAAACTAATTTTTAAACACTGCTATCTTCTATATCCATCACCAATAATGTTTGTTATTATATTTATACATTTTTGTACTTACTATTACGGAATCTTTTTAAAATTAGAAATAAATTTGATACTTTTCGAAAAAAAAAAAAATCTAACACGTTGTGCTCTTCTAATTTCAAGCTAACCCAGCAAAGCATACCGGTTTTAAAGATTAAAAAAAAAAAAACAACCGCGCCGTATTTTTTATCTATTTTTAAGCTCTTGCAACATATAAAACCTAAAATTGTGACTAGTTGTTTTTATAGAAAAACTTAAAAACCAAGATGCTCTGCATTGTTTGAAATTTGTAAATCATATACTTATTTTTAAAAAATAGCAATTTTCTTCTGAATGTTTTATATATAATATTTTAAGTCTACAAATAGCAAAAAATGTGATGTGGTTATTTTTTTTATAAAATCCTAAAAAACCCAATGTTTTTTAAATACCCAAAAATGTGATACAGTTTCTAAAAAAAAATTAAAGCACTCACGTATTTTTTTGTTTAATTTTTTTTTTCGGATTGTTCATAATATATAAAATACCTAAAATGATATGTAGCATAGTTGTTTTTTGAGAAAATTTAAGGGGCTCATTAGAAGTTAACAATGAATCCAGTTTAAAAAAAAAAAAACAGTTTAAGAGTCTAAAAATATCATTAAAATGTGACATAGTTGTTTTTTTAAATAGGTTTCTTTTTAGTAATTTTTTATAATATTTAAGAGTCTAAAAATATGGTGTAGTTGTTTCTAGAAAAAAAAACTTACAAAATCACATTTAGGAGCCTGAAAAAGCGGAATAGGTGTGTATAAAAAAATTAAAAACCGAGATGCTTCTGTGGTTTTGTTTTGACATTTTTTTTAAAATAGCAAATTTTTTCGGAATGTTTTATATATATTAGGGCTCAATTTTGGGACCAATAGTATATATACTATATATCAGTGATAACAAAAAAATTATAAATCAACGAAATATTGCTCTTCGACCATAACAACTGAATTTGTAAATGTAAATAATGTAAATAAATATATTTCATATATTTCATGAACCTAAAAATTCCACCACACCTTAAAAATCCTCGGTGATGGGTTAGCTTCAATCGAAACCAGTTAAATATTCCGGATTTTTTAAATATGGTAAATGTTTCTAAAAGTTTTATATTTCAAGAGCCAAATAAAAGCTTAAAACGAGGCAGTTGTTTTTAGAAAAAACCTTTAAAAACCGTAGTGCTCTACTGGCTTTGTACGAAGCTAGCAAAACACTCTGTAATATTTGAAAATAACAATTTTTTAGAAATGTTTTATACTATTTTAAGAGACTGAAATTGGTAGGAAAATATGGTATAGTCGTTCTTAGAAAGAAAAACTTGGATTTTTATAAAAAAAAAACGAGGAGCATAATTTTTTTGTATAGGGTATAAAAATGTGGCATAGTTTCAACTCAAAATTCCCTAGGTGCTCTATTGCCTTCTCAAGATGCACTGTGCAGTAAAGTTATCCTTTGAATTGCCTAGTTCACTTTGACTTTTCAAAAAACTTCCTAATAATATGACAAGCCCAATTTAAAAAAAATCTAAGGAAGTATTTATTCGGAAAAAATATATATAATTAACTGAATTTTATTTTATTTAGAAAATTTTACGAAATATTATCTCTATCCATATCCAAATTTTAGTATGTAACATCTAATATCAAAATTAAAAAATATATATATTTCGATACTTGTTGTATAAGACTTTTTTTTGTCAATTTTAAGTTTCTTAAACCTAAACCCTTATGCATATATATATATATATATATATATATATATATATATATATATATATATATATATATATATATATATATATATATATATATATATATATATATATATATATATATTGATGACGTATGCATCAAAGATATTTACAGTTTTGCTAAATAATTATTAAAATATTTCCAAGAAATATCAAATGTATTTTTCTTAAAATAAATCTTACAATATAAATTTGATTTCAATAATTGCAAAATATAAAACCTTAAATACCAATAAAGCATCTAAATAAACAACCATTAATACCTACATCCGGATTAGGAACTCATCAAAATACCATCTTTTACCCATTTAACAGAAGAAATCTTAATAACCTCTTAATTACATGCAATTATCTCAATAATTGACATTCCCTAGAGATACCTTTTTGTATATATAGTTTGAAATTTTAAAATATGTCAATCATTATTGTTTCATAAACATACCAGAAATATTATTATTATAATTTTTTAAACTAAAAATGACATCTTTAAGTAGTTCAAGTTCAACAAGTTCAACAAGTTCTAGTAGTACCAGTACAACAAGTTCGAGTAGTACCAGTACAGCAAGTTTGAGTAGTACCGTTACAGCAAGTTCGAGTAGTACCAGTACAGCTGACGTAGAGTTATATTATTACAAAGAATTTCCCAAATATTTGAACGATTTAATTCAAATCAAAGATAGGGCTATACAAGAATTTCGGTCTAATAAAAAACCCGAAACAATGATCATTTATCTCAAACTTCATGAAGCTATAATGGTAGAAATAGCTGCCATCAGATACGATAGAAGAAAAGGATACCACACTTTGTACCATATGCTGTCAGCTACTGAGAGCTTTGATGATTTTTCCAATTACATCAAAAAGTTGAAGTGCGATAACAAAAATAACCTCGTGAAGTTCAAGGAGACTAAAAGAAAGGACTTCTTGAAGATTTACAAAGCCGTGCAAAAAGCCGTCAAAATCCTGTTGGAAATCCACGAAGAAAGGAGGACGGCCAGACGAGCTGCCATAAGGAATTTTGGTACTAGATATCCTGGTAGCCATTCGTTGAGTTTCTTCAGTGTTTAGTATTTTTTTCCTTTATTTTTTGTAACTAATTCTTAATATGCTTTGTATAAATAATTTTTTAGTTTTTATGCCAATAGATACTAATTTTACATTTACTAATAATATAATATGTAGATATATAAATAAATGAAATAGTAACTAAAATATTTATTTTCTTTTACGTAAATCCTTAAAAAAGAAATTGAAAAAATTGAAAAAAGAAACTAAAAAATAAAAAGTTAATGTTAATAGAATCCTTGATATCTTTGAGGGTGAAAAAAATACGAATGTAATTTTCACAATTTATAAATATTAAAAGTGTTTAAACTTAGAACTTAGCTGTAAAGGGTGCTTATGTGTGACAATATAGTAACTTTCAAATTTAAAAAGTATTTCAGCGAACAGAAATATCATTGATTGAACTTTCATTACATTTAATACTTTATATTTTATACTATTTTTAAATTTCTCTATTTTGGTGTAAGAATATCATTGGTAATTAAACGTTTAAGAGTACGTTAATTACACAAAACTTATCTTTAAGTTGGCATTCATTACTTTGTTAGTGAAAAAATCCACTTGTTAGTTGGTGACATATTTCGCGAACAACGACCACAAAAAATAAAAAATTATTAAAAATATAGCCCAAAATCGAGAAAATAGTATGAAATACACGTTGCAGAAGGCTATTCTCACCACCCAGAAAAAGAGGATAACTCCTATAGTAGGATATTAGGAAAATAAAATTTCCTGAAAAATGTAAAATAAATCTTATGAAAAAGTCACTATTAAACTATACCAAAACGCATTTTTTTTTATTTACTTTTTATTGGGTATATATAAATTAAATTAGATTTTTTTATAAATAGTTCCATATTTTTAAAAGCCAATCAGAAAAACGTGCAAAAAAGTAAATCATTGTAAAACCATCAAATTCGTTTAGATAGAGGAAATGCCAAATATAATAAGAAATTTATTTATAAATTGGTGGTAAAACATACAGGGTATTTCATTTAAAAATATTGGAAACATCGTAACTTCGTATTTTAGCACAACCTATATACATAATAGCAAATTAATGAAGGTGCAAAACATTTGTGGTCTACCCTGTATATTTAAGAATCATTTTAATTGCCATTTGTGCATTAAGAGCAGAAAGTAGCGCTTTGGTATAGGGATGCCGATTTATGGAAAAAATCGATTTTTTTGTATCGATTAAAAATCGTAGTCCTAAATTTCGATTCGATAATTAATCGGTATTATAAAAATAGATTTATCGCATTTTTTTAGCTCAGTTTGAACTTGCAAATCCAAGGGTCTGCGGTTTGAATCTCAGCGTGGGCAAAATTAATGACAATGTCAATTGTCGTTCGCTTTGTTCAAAAATGACAACTCACAACTACACTGACTGCACTAAGTGCACTGCTGTCGGGTACACGCACATGGTTTACGTAACGAAGATAACGTCATACATTTGTTAATGTTTAAAAAGAGATGATGGATACGCCGAGTACGTTTACATACTTAACAAACAAATGCATCCTACAAGAGATATTGGTTAAACTGATTACTGATTACCAAACCAAGATACTAAAAGTTACAAAAAAAGTAATGCTTGCCGCCCGAAAACATCGATTACCAATTTTTTAGAATCGATAACTAAAAAAATCGGCGACTAAATAATCGATTTAAAAAATCGATGTATCAAAACCGAATAATCGATGTTTTCAAGAATCGATTAAAAATCGGCATCCCTACTTTGGCACTTGAGATAGAAAAGTGCCGCGCAAAGAGTTAGGACTTTCTGCTCGTATTATACACAACATTTTTGCTACGATCACATGCAACATAAAATAAATAATTTAGTTTTATTAGAAATGAGAAAATTTTCCTTGTTAACCGGTCGTAGGTTTTTATTTTCTATTGTTTAGCACACTACATATGTTTCGGAAAACACAATTTTTCCATCTTCAGGTGCAGTCAATTTATAAAAATTATGGGGTCGCATACAGTTTAATAATTTTTTAAAATAATAAAACGCCATCTTTTTATTTCACATCGTATAAAGTTGTATTTAAAAAAAAAGTTTATTTGACATTAGACTACTGTTCGAAGAGAAAATTTTTTTTTTTACCATCACTATCCAAACTAGGCCTTGCTTTTAGTGTGGATAATTTCTTCTTTTAATTAATTTTGACAGTATTAATTTGAAGTTATAACTTGTGTCTGCATGTGTTCATAAATTATGAGAAAATAAACAAAATTTTAACAGAATTACCCCCTTCTGTATGTACATGTATCCAGCGTAATTTTTGGAACATTTTAGATTTTACATTTTGTGTTTCGTAAATAAATACTTTATTATTCTTATTATTATTATTATTATTAATTATTATTATTATTATTATTATTATTATTATTATTATTATTATTATTATTATTATTATTATTATTATTATTATTATTATTATTATTATTATTATTATTATTATTATTATTATTATTATTATTATTATTATTATTATTATTATTATTATTATTATTATTATTATTATTATTATTATTATTATTATTATTATTATTATTATTATTATTATTATTATTATTATTATTATTATTATTATTATTATTATTATTATTATTATTATTATTATTATTATTATTATTATTATTATTATTATTATTATTATTATTATTATTATTATTATTATTATTATTATTATTATTATTATTATTATTATTATTATTATTATTATTATTATTATTATTATTATTATTATTATTATTATTATTATTATTATTATTATTATTATTATTATTATTATTATTATTATTATTATTATTATTATTATTATTATTATTATTATTATTATTATTATTATTATTATTATTATTATTATTATTATTATTATTATTATTATTATTATTATTATTATTATTATTATTATTATTATTATTATTATTATTATTATTATTATTATTATTATTATTATTATTATTATTATTATTATTATTATTATTATTATTATTATTATTATTATTATTATTATTATTATTATTATTATTATTATTATTATTATTATTATTATTATTATTATTATTATTATTATTATTATTATTATTATTATTATTATTATTATTATTATTATTATTATTATTATTATTATTATTATTATTATTATTATTATTATTATTATTATTATTATTATTATTATTATTATTTATTATTATTATTATTATTATTATTATTATTATTATTATTATTATTTTTATTATTATATTATTATTATTATTATTATTATTATTATTATTATTATTATTATTATTATTATTATTATTATTATTATTATTATTATTATTATTATTATTATTATTATTATTATTATTATTATTATTATTATTATTATTATTATTATTATTATTATTATTATTATTATTATTATTATTATTATTATTATTATTATTATTATTATTATTATTATTATTAATATTATTATTTATATTTTTTATTTACAGAATGCAAAATATTGTTAAATTTGTTTTATAGTAATATGAAGCACATAGAATAATAGTGATCTAACTTAACTTTTTTTCATATAGCTGCCCTCGATTTAAAATGAGTTGTATAATGTGTATCTCTCAGTGTAAAGTTGGTATATCTCCTTATTTTACTGTTTAACTGAAAGATGTCTTTACTCAATCTATAATAGTTTTTAAAAAAATAATATGTTCCCTGTAATACATTTTGAAAACACTTCAATATCAAAACGGCTGTATATCGAGATGGACCACTGTTATTCTATGTGCCTCATATATTGATCTAAAATGTTCCATATATCAAAAGTAAGTTTATGTAAACATATTTAACATAAGCCTACTCCTTGAAGAAAAAAAATATTTTTTTCTCTATCTAAAGTAGGCTTTGGTTTTAATATGGATAATTTCTTGTTTTAAAATTAAAAATTTGAAGTTGCAACTTGTTCAACGCCCTTCTGTATATAGGTACATGATGTACCCAGTATAATTATTATTTTTTTATTATTTGAGGAGCCTGTAGCAAAAGTAATCTATGTAACATAAACTTACTTTTGAGATATGGAAAATTTTAAGTTAAAAAAACAAATTTACGAACATTTTGTATTTTGTAAATAAATACTATATTAGATATTATTTATATTTACAAAATGCAAAATGTTCTTTAATTCATTTTATAGTAATATAAAATCTAAAATGTTCCACATCTCAAAATTAAGTTTATGTCTACATTTTACTTCTTTTTTATTTTATTATTTTATTTCTTAATATAAAAGGATTAGTGTAAGAGAAAATAAATGTTTTAGATAATATTTCATTTATTATAGTCAAAAGAAAACCAATATGTACAATACAATAAACGTAAATAAAGTACAAACTTATTTACAACACACAAACTTATTTATTTACAATATATGCAAAGCGTATTATAAACATCTAGTCAATATTTACAATGAATAAAGAAAAAAGACTAAATCTAATCGCTGAATAAACTTAACAAATTGCTACTAGGATTCCTGGTATTAAAAGTCTCCATGGCAAGTTGTCTGGCGCTTCTCCTTTCCCCGTGAATATCAAACAGGATCCTGATTGCTTTTTGCATTCCCTTGTACCTCTGCAAGAACACTTTTTTTGCAGTAACATAGTACATCCAGTAGTTGGCTATGTTATCTAACACCATCTTCTTGATGAAATTGGAAAAATCATCGGAGCTTTCTGAAGCTGGCAGCAAATGATACAAATTATTGTATGCTTTTTTTCTATCGGCTCTAATAGTAGCAACTTCTATCATTATAGCTTCATGAAGTTTGAGATAAACAATCATAGATTCGGCTTTCTTGGTAGACCGAAATTCTTCTATGGTTCTGTCTTTTATTTGAATTAAATCGTTCAAATATTTGGGAAATTCTTTGTAATAATTTACCTCTACGTCAGCTGTAATGGTAATACTCGAACTTGTTGAACTTGAACTACTTAAAGATGCCATTTTTAGTTTAAATAATTATAATAATAACGTTACTGGTTTGTTGATGAAACAATAATGATTGACAAATATTAAATTTTCAAACTATATATACAAAAAAGGCCTGTGTGGGGATTGCCAATTATCGAGATGATTGCTCTTAATTAAGGGGTGGGATTTTTACCCTTACCTAATCCGATAAGATTAATGGTTGTTTACACCTTTAATAACTACTTGAGAATTGATATTATGCAATTATTGAAATCAAATTTAGATTTATTTTGAGAAAAGTATCTGCTATTTCTTGGAAGGATAATTATTATACAACGGTGTAAATAAGTTTCATGTATTTGTCATCCTTATCGTAAAGATTTACGAAATTTTATATTAACAAAAAAGTTTAATGCAACATGTATCTAAATCTCAATTTTTTATTATTCACCTGTTAAATAATTAAGTATTGTTAGCTATGACACACTAACATTTGGATATGGTTATGAATAATATTTTTTCTGCACCCACATAAATATTTTTTATTTTAGGTTTTTGAAGTTTGAATAGTTACAAAATAAACAAATCATTAGATGAAAGTTCTAATACAATAAAATTAATTGCTATAAATTCAAGTAGAATATTAATGAAACAATTAAATCATAAACCAGGAACATGAACAATTTCGGCTGTCCAAAATAAAAACCATGTAACTACATTTTTTATAAAACTGAGAAAAATGAGATTTTGTGTTTTTGATCAAGCCGCTTATAGCAAATCGCTTAATGAAAAAAAAATGTCACTGCTTCTTGTATATTTGACATAAGAATAATTTATGCAAATGTTTTCTCATCTATATACTAAATTAGAAGATAGGCATAAGAAAAACGGTTTTTATTTTGAATTTTTGTGGTTATTTAATGCCACCAGTACATAAAAAAACCAAGTAATTGCCATTACTATTTTCTTATACCGCAAGCCCTGGTAAGGAAATATTTTGTTTTTACTTAAAAACCCAGTAAGTGTCTGTACTGCTTTTATATTTATTATTAATTTGAAATATTTCCTGTACAAACCATGCAACTGTCTTATTTTTTTTTTTTGAGATATTTCACAAATATCAAAATAAAATAAAAGTCATTTACCAGTTTTAATATTATATTATATAATATTCGAAAACAACAAAAAACAAATCTTAAAAAATAGTATTATTTTTAATGTATATATACTACTGCTTATGATCAGCCTAAAACTTACAATAGTTTGTACAATAGGTATCACAAAAATTAGATTTAAACCGTAGTAAGAATGAAATTATTAGAAATAACTGCTGACCCATTAGCTAGGTTTTATTAGTACATATTAAAGTTTGAAACTAGGTGTCACAAAAAAATTTAAAGTCCTTAACTAAAATAAAATTATTCCCCTTCTAATTCAAGCTGCTCATTGTTAGTTAAATCAGCTGAAGCTTCAGATTCCGGTAAATTAACACAAAAATTTCGTCTATTTTCGGGCATAAGAGGAACCAAAACACGCAAAATGTTTTGCTTTTTTTGTGCGTTAATTCCCCTAACAGGCAATGTTTTTACCTTCGGAGGTTCTCTTTGTAATTCTGCTATATATTTTTTTTGAAACAAATCAATTGTTTTAGGATCGTCGCTAAAATTGTATTTATAGTCAATGGTAAATTTACCTTTCTCAAAAGTTACTTCAACAACAGTTGACAGGATAAATTCTTTAATAGGGTCGTCACTTTTGTTTGTACTTCTTTTTTTATTCTTAAAAATGTGAAATTTTTCCAAAAGTAATATTTTTAAACCTTTTCTAGCAGATTGAGCAGTTTCAATCAAGTCCTTAAAATCATAAATATTACGTTTTCTTAGAATTTTCTTTTCAATGTTGCCATGGATTCCATCTGCGGTCATGTGGGTGTGACCCTTAGTTAAGTATTTTAAAGTTACCTTCCTAGGTCCTTCTGGAGAATTAACAACAGAAACTAAAAATGAGTAAATGACATAATTTTTATTTTGGCTTGAGCAGTTATCGGCCCAAAGGACAAATTCTTCTGCATCTCTTTCAGTTTCTATCACTTGCAAAACGGCATCAGAAATAAATTCCGCTTTGCGGCTTCCCAAAGCCTCGTGCCAAAAAACACAATAACTGCTGTTATTTAAATCCGGCTTTAATGTTGCAAATGTTTCATTAAATACAATTAACCTACTTGTGAAGAAACATGATTTATTCTGTGGCATAATAGGCAAGATGATTACTTTTTGCAAGTCCATTGAGTAGAATCTAATATTTGGACTAACCAATGATTTTTTTGAGTTTTTTTTATATTCAGCTCCTGCATTTTGTGCCTTTTTTTTGTGCTGTTTCAATTCATTTTCTGCTGCCTTTTTCAGGTCCTCATTTTCAACTTCTTTTATTTTATTTTCTAAATTTAAACAGTCTTCACATTTGTCCGACTTTGGCATTTAGAAACTTATATTCAAATCCTTAATCACCTTTCTGTAAGTCTCCACGAAGCATGTCATATTTGGATTATTTTCTTTAAAATCCCTAAACATAAAGTTTACGTCGCGTTTAGATCGCGAGACAGATATTTAACATTTGGTGCATTTTTTCTCCTGTAGTGGCTAACACAAGGATGAAAGGAATTTATGTGAGTTATAATAGGAGTTTTATCAATTTCCAAATGTGGTTTGGGGTGAATACCCCTCCTTTCCGTTACCATCTTTCCACATGGTGCACCCTTTATTGCCGCCGCCAAATGCGTTAAAACTGAGTCATTTTTATAACCTAGAGTACTTAGAAATGTAAATCTGCAAACTTTTTCTTCTCTTCCGTCTGGTAGTGGTAATGAATACACTCTAGAATATTTTCTAGGTTTTTTAGCATTAACTAATCTTCTTTTTACCGGAACCAGTGTAACATGCTTGCTCATCCACTTTCTTCGTGCTGTGTAGTCCAAGGACCAAAAAACTGCCCAAATTATTTTTCTTACTTCCTCCGTTAGTTCACTACATTGTTGCCTGCATTTTCCGTTGCATTTTTTTAACATTTCATGTTTCTTTCTAGCTATTTCAAGAATATTTTTTTTATCTCTTTTTAAAGATTTTTTTTGTTTTGAACTTTTATTTCCCCACCTTCTTTATTTTTTCGTTGTTCGTTATTATCTTGTTTTTTTACATTATCTAGTTCAGTGTTTTCTTTTCCATTTATATCTTCCGTCTCCATCGTTAAATTTTGATCTTTAAAAACTTTTTCTACGTGTTTTTCTTCTTTATCTTCAGTGCAGGATTTTTTGTGTTTTTCTTCCTTCCTCTAAAATAGAAAATATTGTAAGAATGAGCAATGATAATTTTTTTCTGTGTAAAAAAACGGAAATAACAATAACGATTCAGTATTTTCTTAGTTTATTTTTGGCAATTGAATAGCAAATGACAAGTAATACAGTTAAAAGAAAAATTGCTCCCAAACAGACAAAGGGGTTGATTACTCAACCCTAATATTAAAAAAATACATAATTCCTAACATAAATGAAAAGCCAAATTTATATTTAGCACAAAAAAGTTAATTGCTAGTACTATATACAGTTAAAAGGAAAATTGCTTCCGAACGGTCAAAAGGGTTGATTTCTCAACCCTAATAATTAATAAAATCACAAATCCTAAAATAACTAAAAAGCCAAGTTGATATTAAGCAATTAAAAGCAAATGGCCAGTACTATATACAGTTAAAAGGAAAATTGTTTCCGAATGGTCAAAAGGGTTGATTTCTCAACCCTAATATAATAAAATCATAATTCCTAAAATAAATAAAAAGCCAAGTTGATATTAAGCAATTAAAAAGAAAATGGGCAATACTATATTTAGTTAAAAAAAAAATTGCTTCCGAACGGTCAAAGGGGTTGATTTCTCAACCATAATATTTAAAAAAATCATAATTGCTAAAGTAAATGAAAAGCCAAATTTATATTTAGCACTTAAAAAGAGAATTGCTAATACTATGTACAGTTAAATGTAAAATTGCTTCTGAACTGTCAAAAGGGTTGATTTCTCAACCCTAATATTTGGCTTTTCATTTATTTTAGAAATTATGATTTTTTAAATATTAGGGTTGAGAAATCAACCCCTTTGACTATTCGGAAGCAATTTTCCTTTCAACTGTATATAGAACCAGCCATTTACTTTTTATTTGCTAAATATGAATTTGGCTTTTTATTTGTTTTGGGAATTATAATTTTTTTTAAATATTTGGGGGTAGAAATCAACCCCTTGGACCGTTCAGAATTAATTTTCTTTTTAATTGTATATAGTACTGGCCATTTGCTTTTTATTTGCCTAATATGAACTTGGCTTTTTATTTATTTTAGGAATTGTGATTTTCTTAAATATTTGGGTTGAGATATCAACCCCGTTGACCGTTTGGAAGCAATTCTCCTTTTAACTGTATATATTACTAGCCATTTACTTTTTATGTGCTAAATATGAATTTGGCTTTTCATATATTTTAGAAATAATGAATTTTTTTAATATTAGGGTTGATAAATCAATCCCTTCACTATTCGGAAGCAATTTTCCTTTCAACTGTATATAGAACCAGCCATTTACTTTTTATTTGCTAAATATGAATTTGGCTTTTTATTTATTTTGGGAATTATAATTTTTTTTAAATATTTGGGGGTAGAAATCAACCCCTTGGACCGTTCAGAATTAATTTTCTTTTTAATTGTATATAGTACTGGCAATTTGCTTTTTATTTGCCTAATATGAACTTGGCTTTTTATTTATTTTAGGAATTGTGATTTTCTTAAATATTTGGGTTGAGATATCAACCCCGTTGATTGTTTGAAAGCAATTCTCCTTTTAACTGTATATATTACTAGCCATTTACTTTTTATGTGCTAAATATGAATTTGGCTTTTCATATATTTTAGAAATAATGAATTTTTTTAATATTAGGGTTGATAAATCAACCCCTTTGACTGTTTGGGAGCAATTTTTCTTTTAACTATATATTACTTGTCATTTGCTATTTAATTGCCAAAAATAAACTTAAAAAATACTGAATCGTTTTTATTATTTCCGTTTTTTTATGTTTAGCTTACTTCAAAATTATGAATATCTAATGAAAATTACAAAATATAAGTTTATTAAACTTATTAAAGCGTTGCCTTTTGTGACATTTATTTATTTTTTAAATTTTTGTTATATTTAGCTTGTACGCCAATGAAATGCCAAATCGTGCGTTTCCGTAAATTTTGGCTGCTATCTTCACACTGGTTTAATCCATTATATTTCATTTTTATCTAAGCTTAGTTTAAACAATTTATTAAACTTCGCATTGTACAACTAGTTAAAAAACAATTATTTGAATTAGACACTAATTTGAAATTTCCTGCAAAATTCCAGGTATTAATTACAATATATTAATATTTATAAATGCGCGAGTGATCTGTTTTAATTCAGATTTCGCATCATTTTATTCACATGTTAATGTTAAACTCGGATTGTCCTATTATAAAAATGAATTAGACCTGGTTTCCTGTTGACATACACGAAACATACTTCACCGTTCTAAAAAGTAAAACAAGATACATAGTATGTGCAATATTATGTAACTATAACAAGTTCTCTTCTCGCCCTCACTACGAACAAATCATAATAGTATGATTGTTGCGAATTTACTATTAATCCGTGGGCCAGACACTCCATTTCTATTAAATCAAGAGCATGCAAACCTTCTTATATTTTATTCATAATTGAAGCTTAAACCGCAATAACGGTGGTTACGATTATATTAAGTCAATATTTTGTTTAAGAGTTGGTAAATGTGAATCAAAAAGTCATTTATTTATTTCTCAAGCGCATACCAATGATATTGAATCAACGATGAGCGATTGAATAATATGGAGATAGAGTATTTATAAATCCTTTTTACACTTGTAATTTTCTGTGAATTTACATTACCTCGAAAAACAGACATATACATATAATGCAGATTTACAAAATAGTTAAGGCCATTTTAGCATCTTGTAATATGATCTAGTTATTTTATCTATTTTTATAGTGTTTTAAGCTCTATGATTTTGGGGAGTGGGTTAGGTTATTAAACAACTCTTATTACTTTGAAAAAGAATGTTGAGCACCACTATCTTTAAAATTTACTAAACTTGACAATCGATTAGTGATGAAAATATAGAAAATCACTAACCATTAAGATATTATAATTAAATAAGGTTTTAGATAAGGTAGCGACAAATTCTAATTCACAGAGACTTACTTATTCAAATTTAAATGATTTATTAAGACTTATCTGTGGTTTAACAGGTAACAGGTAAAGGGGATTCGTATGATACGCTTGGATATCACCAACTGTTAAATCTTCATAGGTAAAGTTAAATCTCGAAGACTTCTTTGGATGGCTCGAACTAAACCTCTTAATATACTTGAAACAATTTCTGTAGCTTGAACTAAACTTCTAAGTTTCAATAATTCTACACATGCAGATGAACGTTTTTCCAAACAATCTTTTTTGATAAAACTTCTATATAACTTCTATAGAACTTCTACTGAACTAGATACAGCCAGGCTACAAGGCAAAAGGTAAAAATATCAAGAAAGGAGCCAGGAAGAGTATATAGAAAACAAATAAGATGCTTTTTACTATTAAATGAACAAATTAAACTATTATTTGAATAGTTACACAGAGACTAGAATTAATATGGAAAGGAAAAATATTATTTAACATATTTAAATATAGTAAAGCATATTATTTCTTTCCTAACAAAATAATATATAATATTATATAAAATGGATTATCATGTGCCATTCAATGTTGAGGTTATGTTTCAAATTTGATATTTTAATTAGAATTTCTGGTACAAAATATATACTTTCAACAAAATATCGGTAGGAAACTTACCTTTTTAAAATCAGATGGTCATTAAAAATATTAAAGACAATTAGTACATCGGATGTCTAAGATAAAAGATAATTAAAATTCAATAATTCAACTTGCTCGTTGACAGCTATAAATCGAAATGAATTGCCAACTGTTAACACAAGGCATAAACGATAAATGACATTAGGGTAGAGATGTTTGCGTCAAAATAACGAAAACGGTTCCAACAGTTCCAATGTTTGGGTCTAAATAATGGAAACGGTTTTAACCGTTACAATCTTAATTTCACAATAAATTTGTAAAATTCCGTGAGCATGTTAAACAAGAACCTCACTCCGTTATAACTGTGAAATTACATTCAGGCTAGGGGATCTTTAAAATGCTAACTCGTGTTATAGTAGTGTACAACAATCAAAGATGGCCTTACTTTACACAAAGTTGCTCGTTGTGTTCGTCGAGCAGGTTCAAAGTATGTTCAATACACGTTCAAAGTAACGCAAGCGCACGGAAGTTGCTATTCAACACTTTCAACAGCCATTGCTCCATTTTGTGCTATATTAATTCCAATTGTTTTATTTGTACAGTGTTTTAAAAAGAGTTTTTAAGGCTTTGAACATGTAAAATTATTCTTTACCAGTAAAAACTTCTGTTTTTATTTTATTCTTAAATACATTGCCAAATTTTAAGAGCATAATTAACATTAAAAAGTATCCAATTTGTAGAATAAATTTTCAAAAGAAAATAAGCGAATGTTTTCTAACCTAACCTAACTTTTATCATTTTCTGTACATATAGAATTTTAGTTAGTAACTAGGTAGATGAAATATGTGAATATTAAGAAGATTTAAATACATAGTGTTATTGGTATTTTTTTTAGAATTATACAATATGTAATGGATACTTTTTAGTAGGTACCTATATACAATTTTTTCTGAATTCTGATGTATAATGGAGCCATTAAACCAGTTTTTACCTATTGCTACTTTCAGTTTGTACATATTAATATATTTTTAGATATCATATTCCTACCAATAAAGTTGTTGGAGACATATGGCTCCAACGAATTGGAAATCCAAACTTTTCAAAAACTGAAGACACCGTACTAAGACTGCATCCAAGCAAATGAAAGTTTATTGTCTAACGCTTTGCCGTTATTAAAATTAAAAAGTATATATAAGAAATATAATTACTCACCGTTTTTATATCAATTTTATTATCTTATTTTAGAAAGTACGGATACTGCAACGCTGAGTTATTTTTTGTATAGGAAGATACAACAATAAAAAGCACCTGAAAGAATTAGAGGTAATAAATATATCTTCATATATTTAAGTTTTTGTTTAAGTGTATATTCTTGTAGAGGCAATTAAAAGAACTTCAGAACCTACCCAATTGTCACCTATTGTTGACTGTTTCAAAACAGAAACTAAAATACCCTGCAAATCGATTATTTGGTGAATAACATCAATGAATATGACTTTAATAGGGATACAGAGCCAACTTGCCATAGAAACTTTCGTACTTCTGGTGGATACAGCCATGGGTGAACTTCCTATTTTCGTTGTGTATTCTAATAACAATTCGTGCAGTTTTAATTCTAATAATAAAATATATATGATTATAATCGTGTTTTACTTCATAAGATGTATTTTTTGTTCCACAAATCCAAAATTAAAATTTTTCTTTTTAACATATTTTAAATTTTTATCTATCACAGAACATTAGCCAATGGATCATATCCATCTAAGTATGTCGAGTGAAGAATAAAATGATTGAATTATTTTAAGTGAAAACGAATGAAAAATTATAATTTTGAAGAACTTAGTACTGGTTTATTAGAAAGGCCGAGTTTGAAAAACCCGCGATCATTGACCCCTACCGCCATCTATATAATAAATCAAGAATAAATTGCCAAGTATAAGTTATCTTTTTTTTTTAACTCAGCTATGTGCAACAACTACAGATGGCGCTGAAAGATGAGTATAATTTTTTACTGTTGAGTGGCCCATCTTTTAAAGGGTATAGTAGGGACAGAAGTTGGAAAGGCTTTTGCTTTATACACATGAATTGACAGGTTTGCGGCGTATCTAACCGAAGTGGATGCGATACATTGGCATACAAAATTATTTAATAGATGTTAATAACAATTTTGAGTAAATATTTTAATAAATTGTGAATAGCAATTGAAATTTTGTAGAATTATGATTTGGATATTATAATACATGTTTAATAATTATTTATAGTCCATAAATACATGCGATTATCCGGTTCCGCCGGTAACTATTTAAACGACACTGGCAGGTAAACAATACTGCGAAATTCTTGAAGCTGTCCCATGTGGTTTGACGTTTACCCCCTTTCTACCTACCAAAAGCCTTTTCAACTTTTGCCCCTACTATATGGCCTATGATTATAATGAGAGCTGTGGTTTCTCAAGATCCTTGTGTATCCGAGCCAATCAAAAGTTTGCATGACGTAAATCGTGGCGTCTCTAACAAGAGGCGTTTTCTAATATTCATCGATACCATCTAGCATCCATCAAAACCGTTCTTTTATTTATCAAAAATTTTTAGATGAGTCATACATCATATTCTTAAATTCAACCGAGTTCTCAGGTGGTTGTAACCAAATCCATCGGACTCGATTGTGTTGATGCACTGATGGATCACGTGACATAACCTTAAATTATTAATTATTATTAAACAGATAAGAAAAAAGGAAAAGTTCGCCCAAAATTCTTAATAATATGAGTGAAAAAACTCACTGCGTTTCATTAATCCAAACTCTAGGTAGGTTAACTTTTAAAATAAGATTGTCAGCATTAGATATACCTACAGCAAGCAAATGAAGGCAACTACATATTTTTTCAATTATTGTATTACCCATACTTATTTTTAGATTTGATGCTTATCAAAAAGTAGTTATATTTATTTGCTTTCATTAAATAAAGACAGTTTGACAGTTAATATTACAAAATCACAAATGTTGGTCGTTCTTAAAAATAATTTCCATCAGATAAAAATCAGGATTGCAATTTATTGGTCACGTGATCAGGATTCCAGCAGTCGACCATTTGTTGGTCACGTTATCCATCATCAGTCCATCATTTTGTTGAAGATTAGAAAGCTCCTAAGTAGGAGATAAATGAATGGGCGTTTTTTAATATTCAACAAAATGATGTACTGATGATGGATAACGTGACCAACAAATGGTCGACTGCTGGAATCCTGATTTTTATCTGATGCAAATTATTTAAGAACGACTGACATTTGTGATTTTGTAATATTAACTGTCAAATTATCTTTATTTAATGAAAACAAACAATTCAAACACTTATGATAAGCATAAAAACTAAAGACAAGTATGGACAATAAAATAATCAAAAAAATGTGTACTTGTCTTCATTTGCTTGCTGTATATACAACGCCGGCAATCTTATTTTAAAAGTAAACCAACTAGGAGGTTGGTTTAATAAAACCCAGTTAGTTTCTTTATTCATATTATTAAGAATTTTGAGTAACCTTTTTCTATTTCCTTATTAGTTTAATATTAATTAATAATTTAAGGTTATGTCACGTGATCCATCAGTGCATCAACTTAATTGAGTCGATGGATTTGGTGACAACCATCTGAGAAATAGGTTGAATTTAAGAATTTGATGTATGACTCATCTAAAAATTTTTGATGTATAAAAGAACAGTTTGGATGATTGCTAGATGGTATCGATGAATATTAGAAAACGCCTTTTACGTATTTTACCGGGTGTTCAAATTAAAGTGTTACAGTTAAATACCGTCGAAAATATGCATTTTAGGAAAAAGTTTCAGACAAAAGTTTTATAGTTTTTTGGGGGAAACATTTTGGCTAAACTCATTTTTTTATAGCTGACCATAATATGGCCATATCGGGATGAACTTTTTTTTTTTAATTGGAACCCTATTTTTTACATATTCTTAAAGTACATAGAAAAATAAGAGACTTTAAAGGAAAGTATTTTTTTTTATTGGACTTTTACTTTTTGAGTAACAGCTACTTGAAAATTTTGCTGCGCGAAAAAAAAATTGGCCATATCATGGTTAGCTATAAAAAACGATTTTAGCTAGCTAAAAAAATTTCCCCACAAAACTATAAAACTTTCGTCTGAAACGTTTTTTTATAAAAGGCGGTGCTTAGCTGTAACACTTTAATTTGAACACCCGGTATATAATGCTGTGTGCTCTGTTGTTTAAAATAATGGATCCAAGTTTAAATTATAGATTAAGAAAAACAGATTTTTTTATTATTTATATATGTTATGCAATCGTCTTTAGCGGACTTTGTACTTTATTTATTTATAGTTGTAAAAGAGACTCCAGTTACAGATAAAACCATTCAGTTTTAGATCCAGGAGGAACTATCTCTTAAGGAGGGGACAATGTAGTGCAATCGTGACCTAGACTTTGGGATGCCGACGACGAGAAGACATAGCCGGTGAAGATTATGTGATCCAGCTACGAATAAAAATGGACGACATGCATGAGTTAGTTCGCTTGCATCTTCAAATCGCCAGTGACATAATGAAGAAACCGATACGATACTCAAGCTACAGAAGGATGTTTCAAGGAAGGCGATAAAGTCTGGCCCCATAACTCAAAGAGACAAAAGGGTTATTTTCCGAAGCTTCAAAGGTCTTGGAAAGGTCTGTACTTCATTAATAAAATAATTTATGATGTCCTTTATGGTTTAAGTAAGATTCCGAACGGTATAACAGACTGTAGCCATAACCATCTCCAAGAAACACCTGACCTTGTCTTTGAAGAATTTATGTATGCATTTGGAGGTACCAGAAAAGCAAGACAAGATGTTACATACCGAGTAATAACAAGACCTGCTTGCGGTTCCTAAAGACTACTCGCTAGTTTATATAGTCTATAGCACTTCCGCCAGCATCAACGACGCTCGGAGTCTGGCATGTCTGTTCCGAAAGAAGTTTGGTCTGAAGGAGCATGTACTGGAGTCCAATGTTAAGAAATTAGCCATGCTGAAGATAGAGAGCTTCTAGCTGAATTGGAGGATCATTATGAACACAGTGGAAGTGATCTTTCAAGATACTGATATCCAGATACTGGTCTGCAGCTATTTGCCTAGTGTCCGGGTTTCAGCAAAAACTACTACTTGGTATTTCCATGCCAATGAAAATTGTAAAAGAGAATCCAGTTGCAGATACAACCATTTAGTTTTAGTTCCAGGAGGAACTATCTCTTAAGGAGGGGACAATGTTATGCAATCGCCTAAAGCCGACTCTGTACTCTATTTTTATTCAATAGCGCCAATACGTCTTTGTTTTCACTTTTATTGCGCCCGTATCTCATGATCGAGACATTGCTAGAATTTTCACAGTATGCAGCCGACGCGTAGAGGAAGCACTTCACGGACGCTTTGAGATTCTTCTATCCAGGATTAGTTCTTTCTAGACTGTTATTTTTTTGTATAAAGAGCGCGACTTTGTCGGTAAAAGTTAAGTATGTTCCAATAAAAACTGTCTGTTGTTACTTTTTTTAAAGTGAAAGCCAATTTTTTGAATCCATGTATTAATTGACGTTTCAGAACATTGCACATCAGGCTTTTCTTCCAAATATCGTTTATGTAACATGTTGTGTACCTTCGCACATCTTGTAAATAACTTGCCTCAACCTACTTAATATTAATGAATTTACTTTTGTTTTACTTTTTTTAGAGTTTATTTTCACATACTCTGTATTAGAAATTGTTGGTTTACTAAGTCTATAGATAGTTTTCTGCAAAATTTTAATGTCTCTTGGTTTTTAGGAAACGATTTTATAAAAAGTGTCGTTGGTACTTTAATGTAATTTTGGTTTCAAATGAATCTATGTAAATCCTTATAACGCTAGTTACTAAACTTATTACAAAATTTGTTACCGAACTTGTACCGGAACTTGATGCAGAATTTGTTACAGAATTTATTACAGAACTTGTTACAGAACTTTTTACATAACTTCTACGGTGTCTAGTTACAGAACTTGTACCGGAACTTGTTACAAAATTTGTTACAAAACTTGTTACAGAACTTCTTACAGAACTTGTACCGGATCTTGTTACAGAACGTATACTGGAACTTGTTACAGAACTTGTTACATAACTTCTTAGATAATTTGTTAGATAACTTGTTAGATAACTTGTTAGATACCTTGTTAGATAACTTGTTAGATATTTGTTGCAGAACTTGTTACATGACTTGCACCGGAAGTTGTTACAGAACTTGTTGCACAACTTTTTAGATTAATTGACAGATAAATTGTTAGATAACTTGTTAAATAAGTTGTTATATAACTTTTTAGATAACTTGTTAGATACCTTATTGGATAACTTGTTATATAACTTGTTAAATAACTTGTTAGATAACTGGTTAGACAACTGGTTAGACAACTTGTTAGATAACTTGTTAGATAACTTGTTAGATAACTTGTTAGATAACTTGTTAGATAACTTGTTAGATAACTTGTTAGATAACTTGTTAGATAACTTGTTAGATAACTTGTTAGATAACTTGTTAGATAACTTGTTAGATAACTTGTTAGATAACTTGTTAGATAACTTGTTAGTTAACTTGTTAGATAACTTGTTAGATAACTTGTTAGATAACTTGTTAGATAACTTGTTAGATAACTTGTTAGATAACTTGTTAGATAACTTGTTAGATAACTTGTTAGATAACTTGTTAGATAACTTGTTAGATAACTTGTTAGATAACTTGTTAGATAACTTGTTAGATAACTTGTTAGATAACTTGTTAGATAACTTGTTAGATAACTTGTTAGATAACTTGTTAGATAACTTGTTAGATAACTTGTTAGATAACTTGTTAGATAACTTGTTAGATAACTTGTTAGATAACTTGTTAGATAACTTGTTAGATAACTTGTTAGATAACTTGTTAGATAACTTGTTAGATAACTTGTTAGATAACTTGTTAGATAACTTGTTAGATAACTTGTTAGATAACTTGTTAGATAACTTGTTATAGAACTTGGTATATAATTCGTTACATATCTTGTACCCGAAGTTGTTATAGAACTAGTTGCACAACTTTTTAGATAACTTGTCAGATAACTTATTAGATAATTTGTTACATAACTTGTAAGATAACTTGTCACAGAACTTTTTACATAACTCGTTACATAACTTATACCGGATGTTGTTACAGAGCTTGTTGCACAACTTGTTAGATAACTTGTCAGATAACTTGTTAGATAACTTGTCAGATAACTTGTTAGATAACTTGTCAGATAACTTGCTGGATAACTTGTTATATACCTTGTTATACAGTGTGTCTACTTAAGTTGGAACCATATGGAAAACATTTTTATTATTGATTTTAGGCAAAAATTTATTCTTGATAAAAAGTTCTGCATGACTCAAAACCTAAAATATATTCATCACATATCAAATTTTTCAAGCCGTATTCGAGGTTTGTCAAAAAATATGAATTTTGCTCAAGAGTAAAGTACGTTTATTTTTGACAAAATCGAAAATTTTCATTAAGAAAAGTTGATAAGAATTGAATATTACATTAAAATATGCAATTACACTGATCTATATGAAAAAACAGATTTTCTTATTTTTTATAAACTCTACACTCTACACATTGATTGTAAATATCTGAAAACATTATAAATTACGTTAGCTACTATAAACATGATACGCTTTCCTTTTGTTGATGTTTGTGAAGAATTTAGCAAATTTCTTAATGAAAATTTCGATTTTGTAAAAAAATAAACGTACTTTACTCCTGAACAAAATTCATATTTTTTGACAAACCTCGTATACGGCTTGAAAAATTTGATATCTGATGACTGTATTTTAAGTTTTGGGTCATGCAGGACTTTTTATCAGGAATAACTTTTTTTTTTTAAATCAATAATAAAAATGTTTTCCATATGGTTCCAACTTAAGTAGACACACTGTATAACTTGTTATATAACTTGTTACATATCTTGTTATCTCTTATTACATAATTTGTTTTCACCTAATTTGTTACGTAACTTGCTACATAAGTAGTATAGAATAGAACTTGTTATAAAAGAAGACTATTCTTGTTATGTAGATCATGGAATTTGTGGTTATTTTTAAAACTTAAATTTAATTCTTTAATTTTGCAATTGTTCTTGTTTTTTGTGTACCGAGTTTTCTTTTTTATGTATTTATTACGAAGTTTTTCTCTTCATAATTGAATACAGATATTTCCCAAAAAATAGCGTAATGTAGTTAGTTTTATCGATGTAACCTGTATAACTGTATATTTTCCATCTCTGTTCCATATTTTTATTCATTAAATGATAAACGATCGTGTTGGGTTATCCTTCTTTGGCATTTTTCTTTCGGTCTAGTCGTTTTTCGAATCTGGCTCAAGGACTATACCAGAGGGGACTCGTACGTATAAAACTCAACTTGACTGTGTTAACACGCTTATTATTCAAAAGTTCACATTGCATTAAAAATGAAATTTCCTATTGTGCTCTTCTGCGTCCTTGGTAAGTTGAATTCTCTGTATTGTCAAACCAGTTATTATCTAATCAAACAAAATTTGCAGAATAATATGTAGATTTTTATGTTTTTGACTAGTGAAAGATATAATCACGCGATTTCAGGTATATTTTTATGTACATACCTAAAAATAAATATTACAAATTGAAATTGCATATATATATATAAATTGTTATCACTGTATTTTAAGCAATTAAACATCGTTTTAGAAACATATTAAATAATTAAATTTTCAATTTCTTAAATATGAATTTTACAGGAAACAAATAAATATTGCCTAACTCTTAAAAAATTCACTAATTATATACTATGAGGAGATATAGTGATCCATAAAAATGTCTCAAGTAGGCAATGACCAACAAATACAGAGATGCGAGTCATAATAACTAAAAGTGGTCTGAATTAAATCCAAACTGATAAATTAAAAAGAATTTTTCCCAATGGGTATTACGAGCAGAAAGTAGCACTTTGGCGTCAGCGGAGTGCGGCAATCTGTCGAAACTGACAAAGGACTTTCTGCTCGAATTACATACAATATTTTTTCTACGATCGTACCAAAATAAATAATTTAATTTTATTAGAAATGAGTTACCATCTTCCGTTATAATATTTTAAGTTTATTTAAAATAAGCCTACTCTTCGAAGAGAAAAAAATGTTTAAGTACTTATGTGTCGACAATTATTTAAGATTTAATAATTCAATTATTTATGGAAAATAGTGTTGGATGATTTAAAATATTTGGAAGTCAATTAAAATATTTTAGATTAGTCTACATTTGGTTTTAAAATACGGATTGGCTTTCTTTTATATAATTCAAATTTAAAGTTACTTTGCCGCAAATTATGACAATTCGCGGAAAACGTCAACTTTCTAGTTAGATTTGAATGTGCAAAAGCCTACATCAGATAGTGATCGTAGAAAAAAACAGATTTTGTGGATTACTATTATCATATCATTTAATAATCACAAATTTGTACATTACATTATTAAAATAATTATAAGATACTAATATTAAGCACATTTATTGGTGATTGATGCTACTTCACCCAAAATTTAAGTTGCAATTTTCCTTTTATTTTCGTTGGAATCTTAAATGCATCATAATAGATTTTCACCCATCTCGTAGAAATCAATCGTCACAAACGTTCAGTAATGTTAGATATACAACGCTCTATTATTTTTAACAGTGTCAGTCAGTAATTGACTCGAATGTATCTAGCGTTACTGTCGTTTTCTAAAAATTTTAGTATTGGCGTTGGCGTTGGTCCAAGCCCTCCCGTCCAAAGGTTCAACCAAAGCTTCGTTACAGAAGAAACCAGCATGTCTAAAAGACTGCAGTACCATTGATTACGCACCAGTTTGCGGAGGAGATGGCACTGGTAAAGGAGACAAGAGTTTCGGAAGTGAATGCGTCATGCAAAATTTCAATTGCGAACACAACTCTAGTAAGTAAAACAACAGTATTGAGTAGGTATTATTCATCATCATTCATTATTCATCATTCATAATTATCATCCAATCTATCTTGTCAGTTGTTTCGTGTTTTCACTAGATATTTCAACGACCTGTCAAACAATAGATGCCGGTGGGAAGGGCTCGTATATCTAAGGGGTTGCGACATAGTGTCTTTTATTTTGACTCGTATTTTTATTCTAAATAGTAGTCGCCAATCCTTTTTTTTTAATATTATTTTTGTGTTCGACATAAGGTATTTAAATTAAATCCAATATTCATAATTTCACGTGTTGTAGATAGAATACATCGTATGTCGCAATGCCTTAGATATACCAACCCTTCCCACCGACACCCATTTCGTTTGGAGTGCCTAATTTGTCCAACAAGCTTTTTGTTCCTTTATTTTCTCTTGAACGATGGATGGAATGGAATACGTTTCTACTTAGAGTCAGCGGCTTTTATGGTTGCCCTAAGGGATGGAAATACCTAAATAGTTAAAAAAATACCCTTTGAGACATTAGAGAGATATAAATTTCTATAACGTCAGCCACTAATAGTGACAACGTAATTAGAGGCAAATAAATTCCATGGTCAAATTTCAAGCAAAATAGTTGTCCGTATGTAATGACAGGCCACTGACAGGTACATGATAGGTTAAGATCTATTATATTATCTAAGGGTTAAGATATGACAACACTGTGAATTGACAGGGTCAATGGTATGGATAGTTATATAGATTGAATAACCATGTTTTTAAAAATAAACAAGCTTAAGCCTTGAAATAATAATGTAGGTAATTATTTTTAATATATTCATATTTTTGCTAAACCGATTCGAATTAATGATCACCTACGAGGCAATATGGCTGCTTTCAAACGACCCGCTTTGATTAATCTATCGACATCATTGACCCTATCAATCACAACATGCCCACAGGGTTGCATATCTAAACTGTCAAAGTAAGAGCGGCACTAATAGTGACTGACCTTAAGTGAACTTGCAATTAGGCATTCCAACGACCTGCCAAAATGCTAACAAGTGGAAACTAACAGTTAGATATAGCAACCCTGTGGGCCTGTTGTCATTGAAATAGTTGTATAGATTGCTCAAAGCGTTTCCTTTGCGAGTGGCCATATTTCCTCGCAAGTGCTCATTAATCAGAATCGATTAAGCAAAAATGTGTATACAAACCAATTTTCAACTTTTGAATATAGTAAAAAAATAAATACCTACATTTTTTTACTTCAACCCAGACAGCACAAGTCAATCCATTGGATGTCCATCGAAAGTCCATTCATGGACGTCCAGCATTTTATCGAAGGACATCCAATGGACATCCACTGGACTATACAAATGTCCCACTCCTGGACGTCCATTTGGACTCCATGAAAGGTCCATATATGGACTCTTTTTGTATTGCTTTTGGAGAATTTATGGACATCTGACGGACATCACCACCTATATTAATATGAAATAAAATAATTGCAACTATGGACTTATTTTTATTGTCATAAATAATATCAAGCATGTATTAGTTTTATACGCACTCCTTTCTGTTGACCTTCTCCGCCATTTTCTTAAGGGTATTTCGCTTACTTTTTAAGCAGCACCATTGTCACTCTCAGCAGCAGCTAAAAAAAGACTACATTTTATACGAATATTGAGTCTTAAATCAATTGTTTAATACACGCCTGATCAGACAAAACTGATAGTTAAAAATGTAAAACTTTTAGATAAAATGTTATTAACTAATACGAAAATATGCATTGACTAATGTACTTTACGTCTATACTTACATATAAAAAACTGCTCATTATTTCTTTAAATTACCATTTTACTTTCATACGAATTCTTTTGAGAGGATATTAGAAATTATGGAAACAAAACATCTTTTCATAAGTTCGTCATGTCCTTGTCCCTGGTTTTGGTAACTGCTGAATTTAAAATTGCAATAAAAATATGTATTTGTGAACATTAAAGATAAATAACTTATGAAACCACTTTCAATGCATTATTTCTTAAACTTTACAAAACGATTCTATTTTATTTAATAAAAGTAAAACTTCTTTAAAAATATTTGTATCTTCTAAATAGCCTCTTCTGCTAACGTCTCATGCCATACAAATAGAAACTTGAATTTTTTTCTTCTCCTTTGAAAGTTTTCTCACCTCTTATTTACAATAATAATTGTGTTGACATCATCTCGAATTTACAGCATATAATATTAGTTAGCTTTTAGTAAAGCCATTTTCTTAAATAGGTAGGTAAATCGTTTGAAAAAAGATCTAAAAGAAAGGGATTCTTTGAATGTAAATTGAAAATATAAAGTTTAAAACATAATTGATAGGTTATATTAGTTTAAAACAAACGATTTGCTTCTTAATTTTTGGATTTTTAAATAATTTAATGTTAATTATACTTATTTTCTTACCAGATAAACATATATCGGCTACATTTGGGATGTTTTCTTCTTAACCTCTTTCTTCTTTTCTTCTTCGAGTCTGGTCTGAATGGCCTTTTACTTTATCTTGTCAACAGAGGCGTTAGGAGGGCAAAATTAATTGATTTATTTTAATTAAAACGTTGTAAATAATTAAATTATACAAGAAGAATTATAATAATTTATTATAAGTTAGTCATTTTTATAGTGTCCATTATGGACATTTATTGGACATCCATTGGACGTCTGAATGGGTATATCCATTGGTTAACAGAAAATGGATGTCCAATGGACATCCATACAAAGTTCATGGACATCCAGGACATTATTTGGACAAAATATGGACGTCTAATGGACGTCGTGTGCTGTCTGGGAAAGCATAAGCTTATGTATATTTTCAAAAACATGAATGATTATATAACTATCTATTTCATTGACCCTATCAAATGACCAAGCCTACAGGGTTGCCATAATATTGGCATAACCTGTCAAAACACACTGGTAGCCATTTTGTTTGGAATGCCTAATAACTCTTTACTAAATTCTCGACAGCTATTTTATTTTAATTGACATTATATAATATTTCTCATATATGTATGATAGAACAAAATAAGAACAATATAACACCAATTATTAGAAAATGAAAACAATTTTCATACCAATTTCTAATTTTCAATGAATATGTCCATCTGTTTTCAGAAAATCTACCGCTATTATTGTGTTTATAAATATACCATATACCATATACTTATCCCATCTCTCATTAATTATGTATTGACATCTTTAAAAGTGGAAAAATACCACAATACACAACGATTTTATCTATAAGCTTACAAAAATATTGCTTTCGTCTTATTTTTTATTATTTTGTTACAGTTTATAACCATATCCCCTTATACTCATAGGAAAAAAGAGCAACAATTTTGTGTTTAAAATTTTTTTATCTCGAGCAGGAATCTCTACTACTGGTAACGTTTTTCTGTTTCTTTACTACTAGCCCCCGTATGTTGTTTTTACTTATGCGGAAGTTAACATGACTTGCGACATTCGTAGGGCTGCTACCTACTGGTTTCAGTATTCCCAACCTTTTGAAATATAAATTCCCTTAATGGATAATAAAAATTCCTTATTTCTTGTATTTTAGAGCTACAATTTCCTGTCCCCCCCCAATGTTGCCAAAATGCCAAAATTGTTCAATAACATCGTACTATCATACCTAGGTATAAACAAAAACAACGAACGTAGTATGTTTTTTCTTTAATTTATGATAAAACCACATAAAACAACAACAATGAAAGGAACTATAAAAAAATATTGAAAATCACAAAAATAATTAATTATATCTTCTAGAAAACATAAAAAAAGGTCAAAATATATAGGTTTAATAGGTAAAAAAAAACAAGCAAAACATTTTACCTGACTAACAGAACGAATTAGGCAAAGTTTAAATATAGATTTCCGGTGACCTAATTGAGTAACATGGTTGAACGTAGTATCTCAAAAATTCCCCTGGTTCGATGATTTTATAAAGAAAAAAAGAAATCCTTTTTCCCTTTTGGATGCTAAAATTCAGTGACACAAGGTGTAGACTATATCTGAATTAAAGAAGAGTAAACTAAAAGTGGGGATATAACGTCACATTCAATAGGCGTACTTAGTAAAATAAATTTCTATAATATAAATAAGGTTACGGCATAAAAGATGGTATATAGGTACTTAGTAGATTAAATTTTGAATGAAAAAAAGTAATATTATACAAAATCTTATGTTTCTGACAGAATTGTTGCATTTTAACATTGAACGAATTCAATTTAACCAATAAATAACAATTAATTAAAATTAGGAAAAATATGAATTTATACGAATCGTGACAATATGTTGTTAATTATTACAGTAAAAACCATGGAATCATGATTAAATCTAAACGAAAACTTATTAGGCCTATCAGATGTAATAATATTTTAATTTTAACTACAAATAAGCAATGAAAGATGAGGTATAAATTAAATGTCTACACCTCTTGAACCTATACCATGTTCGGCAAATTAAATTACTGCATTTTTTTCTTCTCTAGACTATAACTGCGTACTTCTTATTAAATAAACATTAATGTGTAAGAATAGAATCCATCTGTTAAAATGTCGCCATATTCAATGACCAAAGTAAATGGAACTATTTGTCAAAATATGTCACAGTGATTACGGTAACTGTTTTGTTATATCCAAACATTTTCCAACCCGAAATTTACTTAATTTGGAAATGTGTCCATTTCCAAATAGATAAAAGCTTTAACAAACAAAAGATTATCATTATGTTCAATAGCCAAATAGACGCCTAGATCGGTCCCGGGGAACGCCGGGTAAATGGTAATGAGATTGCAGCAGTTGTTAAGTATTAATAGAAAAAATGAGAGTTGGACTGTAAAAGATCCGGCACTTTGAGATATTTAGTAGGGTCTAACAGGATAATAAGTTCTTTAAAATTTAAGGATTTAATAAACTTGTATAAATGTTCAAGTCCATATATTTTAATAGACGTTTTTACAATCATTTGTAAGACATTTCTGGATGACCATAAACAAGAAAATTCGAATTTTATCGGAGCAAGAACAAGTTACCCATATTTACAGAGATTCTTACCTCGTACATTACTGACTTAAAGAACACCTTAAAGCCTTGAATAGGGAAAGAAAATAAGTTTAGATTTTGTAAGAGGAGGATATTCTTGCGGTCTTGGAGCCATTCCAAATTATAAACTTCCTTGAGAAAATAGAATTAAAAAGGTTGTTATAGAATGCGCTGCCTTTATTACAGAAGAAAGTCAAAATATCATTTACTGTCTAACATAACCATTACTATTTTAAGGTTATATATTATAAGATTATATTTTGTTATTTTTTTTAGGCTTGCATCTGGTTAGCAAAGGCGAATGTCCAGGGGGTGGTAGCATCCGGCTTCAGTAAGACGACGAAAACAAAAAGACAAATTTCTATATAATTGAATATATTTAAATTAATTGGAACAATAAAACCATTATAATAAAATGATGTGTCGCCTTTTAAGAATGATATAATTAAGCTAGACATTAACAATGTAAAAAAATGGTACATAATATATTGCAAGGTCAAAACAAAATCAGAATAAAACGTACGCAAGAAATAAGAATTTGCTAAAATATATTGCATGATCTTCTATGTTTTTTTCGTATAGGCACTGATTCTTTATAAATTATCAAATTTAAATTATTTTATTACTAAAAACTATGATGAACAAAATTTGATACCTACGATCAATGAGGAAAACGTAATATAGGTATTTAGTTACAATAAAAGATAAAGGATAATTTATTTAATAATTTTGTGAGTTGGCATTTTACAATCATACAACTGATTTTTAAAATTATACAAGAAACATAAAAAAATCGAAAATATCCAAGAAGTTTGTTTATTATTTCGCCAATAAGGAATCCTTAATCCAATATTTAATAGTCACGGTCAAAAGATTTAACATTTTCTATATTATACAAGGATCTCTAAATAAAAAATTCTGAATTGGGTTACCCTTAGTTTTCAAAAAAAAAAAAAAAAAAAAAATTAAATTTATCAGATCATTATTTTAATTTTTTGATGGATTTGTTATTTCAAACTAATTCATTTAATAAAAAAAAACTTTTTAGACCTCAAATATTTGAATTATTTATCGATTAGTACACATGTATATAGGGTGTTCTAAGATATCATGTACATACGAAAGAGGTAATTTTTTAGCCTATTTTACAGTTATTAAAATGTCATATAAACATAGGTCCCGAACGTTTGGTTACCGGTCTATAGGGTGTTAAAATTTCAAGATTTATTAGGTTTTTAGGTTATAGCTACTACAGTTTTTTATATATTTAGTTCAAATTTAGAATATAGGTTGTGCTGTACAGCTTACATCATTGGGCGTTCCAAATAATTGTGAGAATCTACAGGATGATATTTTTTCTTCTAAAGTTTATTTTTTGCGCTGGTACATTATAAAATGTAAAACGAATTTGCTCTTATATTTAGTGATGCCGCGAGACGAGAGATTCTCGTCTCTCTTCTCGTCTTGTCTCGTCTCGAACGAGACATTTTCTCTCGAAAACAGATTCAAGGCGAGACGAGAGAGTGTCATCTCTCGACGAGAATTTCTCGTTTCTCTCGAACTCTCTCGGGCTCTCTCGAACAATTTTCTCTTTGTTTATTTGAAATTTTCAATTGCTTATCGTAACTTAAAATTTTAACATATTAGATTTCGAGATAGTCAAAAAATTAACTATAACACACCTATTCTATATATTTATTAAATGATAACAAATGATACTTGTGTTATTAGGATTTTATAAATAGTGACTTATAAGAAAAAATATTTCTCATTTCATTTATTTAAAATTTATACAGTCATTTCTTATATTTAATCCATTCTGCTTTTCTGAGGTTACTTTTGAAGATAAGTTGAAAATTTTTAAGCTTTTTTTCGAAAATCTGTCAAAAAAAGGTAATACAAACGAATGTATTATATACAGTGAGGACGAAAATTGTACCCTTCTCTATTTTAACTTCTAAATAAAAAAGGATAATGACAAAACAGAAACGAGGTAAAACTCCAGAGATATTATATTTTTGTTTTAACGAGATGCACTTTACTTGAGACACGTAAGATAGAGGGAGTTACTAACTTTAAATTTTCTAATGGAAAGTAGGATCATGTGATACCTCATTTGAAAGATATTTTCTATATTTTTACGTTCATGTAAACTGATTTAGGATTTTATGTTTTTACAGAAATTACATTAAATAAATTCATAAAGTAGGTTAAATTCTTTTTTTATTTACCGCTTCAACCTCAAAGGATCATTACCGGAGGTATAATACCTTATAAATGCTGTTTTTTACAATAGTATACAATGGATAATTAACATTTTGGCTAGTACAGAGTAAATGTCAGTATCTTTTATAAATTTAAGTAATTTTTTACTGTTAGAGGGATTTAACACTGCACAAATGGCAATTTTTTGTAGCTGATACTTTGTTCTTATACAGACATGTTTTGGGCCTTTACTAATAAGTTACATTCTTGATAACTCTCGTATTAACAATTATTGTTTATTACTTAGGAAACGCTTCTTGTATTTACTAAAATAAATAAATCAAGAATATCGAAGGTGATTTAAAAACCACTTGACGTATTAAATTTTTCATAATTTCTTGGCAAAAAAAGCTTAATAAAAAATTATCTTCTAACATTATCTGACATTTCTAGGATTATTGCGGTACACGAAGATTATCAAGAATTTAATTTTTGTAAAAGCAAAAAAATTAAACTGTACTTGGACGTAAATATAATCAAATCTTTCAAATGGGGTATTACATGACTTAGCTTTTCATTAGAAAATTTAAAGATAGTAACGCCCTCTATTTTACGTCTCAAGTAAAGTGCATCTCATTATAACAAAAATATCATAATGTTTCTCTAATTTCACATCGTTTTTGTTTTATGTCTCTATCTTCTTGCATTTTGACATCGCAGGATTGCATTAGAAAAATTCTAACTTCCAATTTAACCTCTTCCCCCTCCCCAATTGACTTACAAGACAAATTATTTTCGTTTTTAGTTAACGCCTAATCTGGGCCACTTATTATTTTAAATTTCAATTGTAAAACGACTGTGACAGACGGAAAAACAGAGAGACATAAGTGTTTCTTATTGCCAAATTTGGGTTCTAATGCGCAAATTACTTGAAAAATTCTTTGTTTTTGTCTTACAAAATTTACTGTTTTTTCATGTTTCGTCTTTTTCAAATTTAAATTTGATATTGTTTTATCACGAGAGAAACGAGACGAGACAAGACGAGAGACAGGCTCTCTCGAGCGAGACAAGCGCCTTCTCATCGAGACGAGAGAACAGTTTTCTCTCGCCCTACGAGACGGGAGAGGCCACTCTCTCGTCTCGTCTTGTCTCGCGGCATCACTACTTATATATAGAAACTTTTGGAGAAAAAAAAAACGATATCGATAAATTAAAGTGAAAAATTTACACCTCTACTTTCCAACCAATGCCTTAATATTGAATAGTTACCATGGCAACTAAATTTCCGGAAATTTTTTCGAGGCGCCACGATATTTAAGTGAAATTATTTTTAAAGTTGAAAAGTTAAACATATATCTACAACCATTATATAATGTACATATACCTCTGGACAATGCAAAATTTCTATAAGAATTAACATTAATTATTATTCGATATAAAAATTTACACAAATTTTTTTAATTAATATGCATAAACAATCTATATTTCCAAAAACATAAGGCGTACAATCATAGTAAGATTTAAATTTTGCTTAAATTCTAACTCATCCTCTCTTCTTAATGGTGAATAGGAAGGTGACGAATTAATTAGATGTCTGTGTTTTAAGACATAAACAATTTTGTTTAAATTACTTTACTTGACATCTTCAGCAACTTTCTTGGGGTTTCGGAAACAAATTATTATAAATGTTTGTGGGCTGGTTTGAATTAGTGGTTTGAATCTTGGTACTTTCTGTTTCATTTTGCATTGTGCTCTGATTATGATTAAACTTGCTAGTACTTGATGAAATTCTCCTCATGGATTCAATCATCTGATGATGATGTTCAACATCCAATTGTAGGTAAGGTTTGATTGACTGACTATTACTGTGTCCAGTAATTTTAATGAGCTGTTTTTCACCAACTCCTTTCTTGGCCAAATTCGAAACAGCTGTTGCTCTTGCAGAATGATTGGTTATTTTAACTTTTTTAGTTTCAATTCCTATATCAGAGGCTGCTGATTAAAACCATGTACATACAATGTTCTTACCAACTGGGCTATTCTTTTACCATTCTTTGGAATTGGGTTGACTCCAGTATGAGTTTGGTGTTAAGAGTAATCTGTCGATCTGATTAAGATTTCCCCTTTTTTCCATCAATTTCTTAAACAAACGAACCGGACACATTTATGGATTGTCGAAATTTGTAATCAACCATTTACTACCCAACAGTTTTTTAGAATCACATTGTGTGATTTTAAAGAATATTGGATGATATTCTATCCGACCTTTTCGGTTTTCGAAATTATTAGTTTCTTATTTGAATTATTGAATCTATGCAGAATATCCTTCGCCTCCTTTCCATGCCAACTCATGTGAAACTATTTAAAAAAAATACGCTGCAATCCATCTGAAGTATTTTCATCCCACATTTCAATAATGTTTTTGTATTCGTCACTGGTTAATGCTGAAGCACTCACTTTTCTTTTTAATGGGTCTCTCTGTAATGTTTTGCGCTTGGCATCGCGTGCAACTCTGGCGGTCGCAAATTACACATCAGAAACCGGATTAAATTTTATTTTATATTTTTTGTAATAAATTTCTTGTAACTGCTTAGCAGTAGAGTTCCACATCACTTTGACCACACTTTCCTTACAATATTTAAAATTTTTCTTTTTTATATTAAATGCGTAGTCCTCCAGTATAGTAGCCAGCTGTACTACACTGTACGGGTATTATCTGGTGTGTATTTTGAATTTCTTGTCTAATTACTTGTTGACTTTCTTTACCAAATCGCGACATTTCGCTATACACTTATTAAACTCAACGTACAGAGGTTTTAATAATTACTAGAATTATTAATTGTGACAGAATCGGTTAAACAAAAATGACAAATTAACATATGTCAAAAACAACAATCCTTTGGCTAACTTGACAAGCAGTGAATTTAATTTAAAATGTCAGGTTTAATTAATATTTTTTTGCCATTATACGCCGACACTCGAACGGCGGATATAACTATTTAAATGTTACAAAGAGTTTCTAGACACTTTGAAACACACTATATATAACAATTTTGGGTCCGCTAACACTTAAAAAAATTGTTTTACCTTAAAGTCCTTAAAATCCTTAAAATTTGTTGTTGGGTCTCCATCATAAAAGAAATGTGAAATAAACCATTTTCACTGATTTCTTGTTGTAGAAACGGCTAAATATCAATATAAGACCATTCATAGAGCAATAAACCGTACCAAATTTTTTCATAAACGGTAAAATTTTCTTATTTTTCATTTTTAGTTTGTTAGAAAAAAAATAAATACTAAATTATTTTCAATGACAATTGATGTGTCTAGTTTCTATAAATGCGGTTTTGCCAAATCGAGTAAGAAATCATATAAGTCAGGAAATAATTCGGTTAATGAAAGTTGGCTGAAAAATTACATAGTGTCTGGCTAGCAGGTAAATTTGGATCTCGAAGTGAAAACATTTGTAGTAATCACAGACAATTGTCTTTTTATTTCATTTCATGATGATTGTACGTTAATTACGGCATGTCGGTACTTCTCTAATATTTGTAAAAAATACTTTTTTTTCAATTTGAGCTGCGTCCAGGCCGTTGGAGTCTATGATAGTCGGCGTAGCCAGGTATGGATTAAAATTTTATGGTGGCGGCGAAGCCGCCACTCTACAAGAAGTCGTAGCTTCGTCTACTTATTGTATATTTTCATATTATTAGATGCCCACGATACAAGACACGTTCATTAGAAGTTGGGATCGAGATTCGTGGGCCAGAAGCTAATAAGGGTTGGTTAGGTTAGGTTAGGTTTTTTTTTTCAATTTGAGCTGTGTCCAGGGCGTTGGAGTCTATGCCGGTTGGCGTAGCCAGGTATGGTTTAGAAATTTTCTCATGGCGGCGAAGCCGCCACCCTACAAGAAGTCGTTGCTTCATCTTCTTATTGCATATTGTTAGTTTAGGTTAGGTTAGGTCGTCGAAGAGTACTCTGCCAATGAGGGTGAGGGAGAAGATCTTGATATGGGTATTTTTTAAATCGTTAGTTTTATATAATTTTTCTGAAACTGAAGTCAATTGGTTGGCCTGGTACAACGCAGGGCATAGGTAAAAATTACCATTGCTATGTAATAATTAATTGATATGGCAACATTGTATTTATTTTAGACACATGTCACACTGCAAATGTTAATTGTCATAGTGTTTACGAAAATTAAAAAATTCCGATGAACCTAAACATTGGCTTAAATTAAGAAAATAAACTGTTTACGAAAAAATGTTGATGGTTTATGGCATTATGGATGGTCTAGTATTATTATTTAGCAGTTTCTATAACAAGAAATTAATCAATATAATGTAGTTCAAATTTTTTCAACATCGAAATTGGAGGACACATTTTAATAGTTTTAAGGTAAAAAAAAATATTTTATAGCGTTTGCAGAACAAAAAAAGTATTTTGAAATGTGTTTTGGAAGGTCAAAAATCGATAAAAAAAAAATAGCTCGTTCGACCGTTGGCGGATTTTTCCAAATTATGCTGTGAAATAGTGTGAAATTTTCTTACCGAAGCTTAAATTATTCCTGGAAATAATTTAAGCTGTTGTGATATTATAAGTAAAAATTTCAGTTTATTTGCCACTGCCTCCTAAAAATTAAAGGTGGGATGACCCGCAATTGTTTATTACAATACAATAAAACACTAAATAATAACCATAACAAGTAAACTACAGGAGCTATAGGCAACAAGAACATTTTTAAATTTCAGAACCCTGTAGATCGGTGACGAAACGTTTGTGGACATTTATAAGACTGTTGTCATGAAATAAGACAAAGAATTACCTACTTTGTATGTACATGATATGTAGAAACACCCTGTATAATGACGTAAGAACCGTGTTAATTAAATCTTAATTTAAAATAAAAAAGAATGCATTATTTCTAATTTTATTTTATTGTAACTGCAATATGGAGATATTTAGGTTCATGAGATGTGCATTGAATTACCAATAAAAGTACTATTCAAATGAAGAGTCCAATTTTACAATACGTAATAGTATTTTAATCTACTAGAGGACGATAAAATCAAAAGTAACGCAACTAAAAGTTATATTCATTCATATGGAAGGGATGAAAGAAACGGCAGATTTTTTTTAAGACATAAAAGACGGTATCTAGTGTTTTTCACTTTTGTTTTAAATAACGGATTATACTTCTGGTCCTCACGGTATATATACCTTATAGGGTGGTCAAAATAATTGTATTTTATTATTAGCACATTGAAACCGCTAACAATATCTTGTTGAGAATAATAAAAAGGTTATCCATACACTGCAGACTTCTTGGACTTCTGGCACTGTACCTATATGTAATTAGTGTCAAATTGTAGACTCTATATAAATTAGATATCCTAGCCAAATTTATTGCTTAGAAATTATTAAGTAATAATCAAATCTCTACATACCATAAATGAATAAAATATATTTTTTCATTATTTTTATGTGGACTACAAGTTTTCTATTTTTATTTCGGAACGCCCTGTATAAAGAAGATCATATATTACAAAAAAATTGAATACAAGGTACTATAAATAAGCATAGTATGCATTATTATTTATGCGCCCATTTATTTACCAGTTAAAGAAGGATATGTGTGACACAGAGAGGCACAAGTTTTTAGTTTCTTTTTTTTAGAAATTTGTTTGCTGATATTCAAGCATAAAATAGATATAGACATTTAGAGCTAGATGCTACTGGTGGCTAGATGTTTCAAATTAAATCAATAACAAATTGTTTTACTGTTTATTAAACCAATTTAAAGGTTATTAAATATTACCTTTCTAAATTTTGTCTAGATCCATCTCTTTTATAGACGTAAGATTTTTTGCTATTATGGATTTTTTTTTTTAATTTCTGTTGTGCTTTTCCTCGCTTCAATAACAATTTTTCGTTAATAATGAATTTCATTTGTGGGTGGTAAGAGCCTTTATCCATCATTAAATCATCCAAGAGGTTTATTGATAAATAGCAAAATACAAATATATGAAGCTTAAATTTTTTTTTATTATAATTTCAAGACACTTAACTTTATCATGTAGTAAAACAATTTCTTGTGATTCTCAGCTAGAGAGTTAAATGTGTTAAAGAGGTAGACAATGGATAATTTGGTGTTACGACTAATACACGAGGTATCTAAAATAGTTTCTATCCGCAAAAAAAATTAAAAAAAGTTAAATTATTTTTAAACTACTTGATATATTTTTGTAAAAAGTAAGGTACAGTGTAATATGGTAGTACTTAATAATTTAAAAGAAAATATTATTATTTTTATTATTTTTTCGGTACTACTTATGTTAATATTTGGCTTTTTTTCACATGAAACATTTACACAATAATGATAACTTTCTCTGTCTAATATTACTATATCACATTTCAAAGAGATTTGCTAACATTTAACTTGCCAAAGTAATATTTTTTTCCAGAAAAAAATATTTACAAAAAGCAAATTTAAATATTTTTTATATGATTTTTCTTAGTCTAATCACTGGTTTGTGATTTTTAATATGCCATTTTCATAGAAAATATGACAAGGATATCTGCTATAGGTGACATTTTAAAATTTATAGAGTTCATAACGCAACATAAGTTAATTTAAAACAATGGGCTGTTATACAGTGTGACAATTTAAAACCTTACAATGGGCTGTATATCATGAACGAAAGATGATATCAAAAAATGCTTATAATTGTTTCTAGCGTAAGAAGGGGAAACTAAAATGACATGAAAGATAACTCACTCCCATCAACCCTCTAGACCACATCTACTCCAACTGAAAAAGTTTAAATACCAAACCCCTACTTGTTGTACATCATTGAAAATCATATACAAAATGCTATTCAATGATATAAATAATAATTTTACAGCGAATATCAATAATTACCAAATTAATATCTAACAATCTTAAAAACAAACATACCCTACTTGTGATACAATCTTAAAAAGCTCTAAAGGCCAATAAAACCTCAGTGTCAATGATAAGAGTCCGTGATACTTTTTGATGTTAAATAAAAACTTTAATTTGCCGTTTTTGAAGAACAAGTTGTAAACATTTGTTTTTTGGGTTCTATCGCACTCAATATTTTTTTGTTTATTTGAGACATTAAAATGTCATTAGTGTTTATCATTTTTTTGTACGATCGGTACTGTCATTCATCTGTAGTTGTCACGATGCAATGGCAGGACTATCACGTGAGTCGGTAGGAAGGTGTTGAAGTTATATAAGTTTCGCCCGTACAAAACGCAAATTTTTCAAGAACTAGGCCATGATGATCCAGACCGACGAATTGAGTTTTGTGAACTCATGAGTGAATGAATTCGCGTTGAACCTGGACTATTAAAAAATATTTGTTGCAGTAATGAATGTACTTTTATGATGAATGATGAAATAAACAAAACTGTTGGTCAACAACATCCAAACTGCAATAATACAGTTGCAAATAGATATCAAAACACCTACGAATCGATGAAAAGAGTTGGCTATCCTTTTTATTACCGAGTTTCTCAATATCTCATACAACTAGATATACAGCTCCCTACCATTTTTCAATCAAATATTGATATTCGCTCCGTGCGAAGTCATGGAAAGGGAAGCAAAAGCGATACTAGCGCTAGCTGCGGATAATTCGTGCATTTTATGGCGATATTTTGTAATTTTGGCATATCAAATACACGTATACATTTTACTTTTTTTTTTCAAAAAAGTAGGTAAAAACAACACAATAAGCAACCGGAGTTGCTGTGTTGAAAATTGTACAAATACTAGCAAAAAAATAGTGAAACTTATATAAAAAATTTCACTAGCAAAGTGGAAATTAAATCAAAGAAATAAATGGATAGGTGTACAATAAGAAGAAAAATTACCTTTATTTTTGTGATAATAACAGTAATGCTGGAAATAGTAGACATCAGAAACTTGAAAGGTTTTAAATAAACAATAAATTATCATTTTAAGATGTTCTTTAATATCCCTTTATTCTTAAATGTTCATTCATCAAGGACTAGATTTCAAGATTTCTGGCTTTGATTATAATATGTGGCAGGAATACCTATAAAAAACTGTAATAATATCAGACTCCTTGTGCCCTAAATACATTAAAAAACATCTATACCAACAACTCTATTGCACTACAAATTAAGATCCAACTACAGCAACTACAAAACAATAACTCTGATGTCAGATTCCTATGAGTACCCTCTCATCAAGGAATAGACGGAAACGCAGAAGTTGAGAAACATGCAAAAGACGCAACAGTTTGCAATAGTGCACATATAGTGAATGGTGCGGTTTACAGTGACGTGAAAGCCTATATAAAAAAGAAAATCGATTCCCAGTGGCAATCTGAGTAACAAGAATCAGTTAGCAGGCAATTACAGTAGCCGCGAATATGCAATAACCGCTCAAAACAGGTGGCAATAACTAGACTAAGAATAAGACACACTAAAATGACTCATGAATACTTAATAAAGAAAAGAGACAAACCTCTTAATTTATATTTTCAAATTTACGCGCCGCGCCACTGACCAACGAACGCTGTGAATATTTTGGTCCAGACATGCTGAGTAAGCAGTAGAATGAGTTGGCCATAAGCGGCAATCACCGGTTGTATTTTGACAATAAACTAAGTTTAATTGAATTATCGTATTTAAATATAATTGAAAATGAGTCTGAGTGATCTAATTTCGATAAACAAATAAATAAACTTAACATATATGTATAACTTGTAACTGTGAACTTACTGTAAAACATATATTATTAGAATGTACATTAAACACATTGCAAAAACAACAATATAATTTACCAATCAACATTAAAACCCTGCTGGGAAAAGACTGCAATGTGGATAATATTAATAATTATCTGTTAAATACCTCTCTTCTTAAAAAACTGTAAATTAATTATTAGTTATCAAAGCCATCGCTAATAAACCAATATGATTGATGCGAGAAATAAAAAAAAAACTATTCGTACTGGAGTGATGCGAACCCGTATCGATTTAGAGAAGGTCTCACTCATCCTAAAAAACTGAATGTTCGGGCAGGGAAATTGAAGATGCTTTAATTGGCCCCTTTTTTATACCGGGCAATTTAAGTAGTTACATTTATCTGGATATGCTAAAAAACACCATCGAACCTTTAATTGTGCATGCATTAGACAAGCAACGGAACGACCAAGGCCATCTAGCTCTAGAGGAAGATTTGCTGCATTTCCAACAATATGGAGCACCTTCTCACTATGTAGCTGCAGTTCGGTACTGGATAGATAATAATTATCCGAACAAATGGATTGGAATTAGAAGACCTATTGAGTGGCCACCAAGGTCATCAGACTTAACGCCATCTGATTTTTTGTGTGTGGTTATCTCAAGTCAGTTGTTTGTAAAAAAGAATTACTCAAGCATGTCGCGCTATTACTAGAACAAAATTTGCCAAAGTTCGTACAGAATTTGAAAATAGGGTGTATTATTGTTTACAAAGCAACGGAACCCACTTTGAACATTTATTTCATTGACATTTTTAACAAATTTGTAATTCAATAAAAACTTTAATAAATTTTCCTATCAAGACAAGGTTTTACAATTATTGATTTACCCTGTATAATTATTATTTATGCCATTAGATGGCATTTTTTATAAGCTTCTCAAAGATGTATCACAAATAGAGGTTTGCTATTACAACTTTTGTAGTTGTGGTAGTGGGGCCTAAGGGGTTAATGGGGGTGAGTTCTCTTTTATATCATTTTAGTTCCCCCTTTCTATTGTAGAAAAGATTTTAAGCATTTTTTTTGATATTATCTACCGTTTCTGAGATATAGCCCATTGTAAGTTTTTAAATTGTCACACTGTATATGGTATATAATACACTGAGCACGTAAAGGTTGAAAAAAATTCGTTAAAAGCTTGATATGGCCATTGTTGAAAACAATCTCGGACACATTGATTTTATTTTTTAGTTGTGCATTGTTTGGTCTACACATATTTTTGATGACGTCATCACCATTCGAGTTATGACGTCATTATCATTTTTTTAAATGCCAATACCCTTTTCTAATACTACCCTCAAAAAGAACAAATTTTTCTGTATATGAATGTCATATTTTTTCTTATGTAACATAAAAAGATTTCCAGAAATTAATTCAGAGATACTAAAATACGAATGTTTCTTATTTTTATTCGGTGGCAACACTGACTGTAAATAGTTTTTTAAAATTACTTTTTATTGGTTTAGTAGATATTTGTGTATTAAAAGTAATTTTCACCTCTGAGTAAAGTATAAAGTAACTACTTGCTGATTAAACTATAGAGGGCTATTGTTTGTTAATATGTCAAGTAAACCTACATGCAAATTTACTAAGAAGTGAAAAGATCGGCGCCCCTAATCATTTAATAATTTACAGAAAATACTGTTGCATTTTTTTCTTTGGTGTCTGGCTTTAACATCTAAGGTCATTAGCCTTGTGTTCTATGTAGGTTATGGATTGTACTAGTAGTCTAATACTCCATAGTGAAGCAGTATTAGTACTCTAATACTCCTACACCCCTACAGACAGGCCTTCTTACTGTTTTCTTGCGCCACTTTAGGAACAGAACTGTTAATTAGAACCCAACAGTGTGGTCGAGTGGGGAATCCTACCAAGGCATCAGAATTAATTTTAAATAATTAAATTAAATAAATTTAATCCCAGCCAACGGTGAGATTTGAACCTTGGACCCTTGGATCCACAGGCAGAGACTCTACCACTGAGCCACTCACCCTCCTGTTTGATTATTTAAAATATTAGGAAATCAATAAAAATATTTTAGATTAACCTACATTTTGTTTTAAAATACCGATTATTTTCTTTTATTTAATTTAAATGAAATTAGACAAGCATGTGCCAAAGTTACATGTGCGCCAATAATATTAAATTATAAAAATTCGTGGAAAACATCAACTTTCTAGTTAGATTTGAATGTGCAAAAGCCTACTTTGGATAGTAACCGTGAAAATTTTTTTTTGTACAACTGTTCTGAAAACATATCTCATTAATATTAATTCGATTTAACAATACATTAATAATTGTGGTATAAATAGGTTATCGACATCATGGACCATTTAAGCGAAATGTAACGCTTAGATGTTTTCATGATGATAGGTGTAGTGACTTGCATGCATTACCTATCTTCTTTAGGCTTGAATTGCATCATATGCATCAAACTGCCTTCATCCTTTGATAATTTTATTATATAATAATTACATGGCAAAGACAAAAGATTAAGCGCATCTCGTTGGCGAGCTGGTTGCCAACGATTCGATTACTGATATAAATATTTCAAACATAACATTTTTATTCTTATATACATCTCTATTTTTAACCGACTTCAAAAAAGGAGGAGGTTATCAATTCGTCGCGATATTTTTTTTTTATGTATGTTCAGCGATTATTCTTTAACACGGTGTCCGATTTCAATGATTCTTTTTTTTTAGAAAGGTGGTATTTCAGTGGTGGTCCCATATAAATTTAGTCAAAATCTAATAATTGGGTCCACGAGAAAATCCTCAAACTCTTCATTTTTTATGTATGTTCAGCGATAATTTTTTAACACGGTGTCCAATTTCAATAATTCTTTTTTTGTTAGAAAGGGGCTACTGTAGGGGTAATCCCGTATAAATTTTGTCAAAATATAATAATTGAATCCATGAGAAAATCCTCAAACTCTTCATTTTTTATGCATGTTTAGCGATAATGCTTTACCACCTTGTCCGATTTATACGATTCTTTTTTTGTTAGTAAGGGGGTACCTCAGGGGTCGTCTCATATAAATTTGGTTAAGATGTGGCATCTGCACGTTTTTGAAGTCGGTTTTTTAAAATTTTTAATTTGTAATACTTGTCTACCCAAATATATTTTACACATAAACCATAACATTTTATTATAATGGAAGAATATTAAATAGAAAGAATTAGGATCTACACATTAAAAGATCCCACACTAGAGACCTCGATGAGATGTGAATAATTGTTTGTCTTTGCCATGTAATAAAGAATTATCAAAGGATGAAGACAGTTTGACGCATATGACGTAATTCAAGTGTAAACAAGATATATATGTAGTGCATGTAAGTCACTACAATGGGTTATAGAGATAAGACCCGTACGCAAGCTGAGGTTTGTAACGTTTTTAACAATAAATATCCCGATAGACCTATTACACGTTCGACAGTAAGCAAAAATGAAGCAAAGGACCCCGCAATAATCTTATGGAAATTGGGTTTCTGTCAAATTGTCTGAATTTTTGATATGTTGTAGATTTTGTCATCCTGAATAAGTCTCCATGGGTACAAAGTGCCAAAATGAATATTTTGGCAGCTACGGAGCTGCCAAAGCTCCCCTGACCCGTTGCAAAACTATTCATTTTGAATACTATTTATAGATGTCAAAAGCTTATTTTAATTATTCTAGGGTAATGTTTTTTAGGTCACTGGACTCAACCCTCATGTCAGATTGGATAAATTGACCGTTGACAGCTGTCAATACACTGTCAACGAAGAATAGAGAAGTAAATATTCTCTGTTGACATTAAGAGTTTTGGTTCTTGAGGTCGCTGAATTCAATTCTCATGTCAGATTGGACAAATTGACCGTTGTCAATTCACTGTCAATGAGGAATATAAAAGTAAATATCCTCTTTTCACATTAAGAGTTTGGGCTTTTGAGGGAGCTAAATTGAATTCTCATGTCAGATTGGACAAATTGACCGTTGACAGCTGTCAACTGTCAATTTTGTCAATCTGGCATGAGAATTGAATTCAGTGACCTCAAGAACCCAAACTCTCAATGTCAACAAAGAATATTTACTTCTCTATTCTTCGTTGACAGTGAATTGACAGCTGTAAACTGTCAATTTTTCCAATCTGAGATTAGAATTGAATTCAGCTCCCTCAAAAGCCCAAAATGTCAATGTCAACAGAGAATATTTACTTTTCTATTCTTCGTTGACAGTGTATTAACAGCTGTCAACGGTCAATTTGTCCAATCTGACATGAGGGTTAATTCTAGTGACTTCAAAAACATTACCCTATATATTAGAATAATTAAAATATGCTTTTGACATCTGTAAATAGTAGGTTTGTTCCAACAACGATCTTGGAACAATACATAAACCAGTCCAAAACTTATTGTTGACAAATTGTCGATGACTAGTAATTGACAACTTGTCAGGTATTGGTCGAGGATTGGGACATTTTTTAAATTCAACAGACGCATTATTACAATAATAAACCACAAAATAAAATAAATGATCATGAACAAAAATTATAAAGAGTAAACTCGATTAACAAATACAAATCAGAACTGTCAGAGACAATAGTTACAAATAATAATATAATAATATTAACGATATGTTCAGTTTATTGCGGCTTTGCGCATGTCTTGACAATTCGTTCCTATTCAGACCCAGGAACTGATTTGACAGTACACAAATCGGTTTGTGATTAGTTTTGGTTATGTTGGAACACTATTTATTTGTACAGTTTTGAGTCTAAGGTTTGTTGGAACACAAATTCTAGACTGCGCAGAATCCCGACAGTACGCAAACTGATTTGATTTATGTTGGAACAAACCTAGTATTGAAAATGAATAGTTTTGCAACGGGTCAGGGGAGCTTAGGCAGCTCCGTAGCTGCCAAAATATTTATTTTGGCACTTTGTGCCCATGGAGACTTTTGTTCAGGATGACAAAATCTACAACATATCAAAAATTCAGACAATTTGACAGAAACCTAAATTCCATAAGATTATTGCGGGGTCCTTTAGAAATTTTGGCAATGTGGTGATAATTTTATAAGAAAGGTCGTCCAGGCATTACAGGAGATCAGCACTTGCATGTATTATTATCACTGTAAGAAAATTCTCATAAACCTACTCGCCAAGTTGCTTTGGATGGATCGATGTAATAATGATCCGCAATTTATACAGCAATGTGTTTTCTTAAATAAGGCCACCGTCTGATTAAATGGTACAGTAAATAGGCAGAATTGTAGGTACTGGGCCAGAACTGGTAGAGAACCCTCACTGGATGATGGAAGGCCACACTCAGTATCCACAGACAGTTAACGTTTGGGCGGGAATAGTTGGTAATACAATTGTAGGACCTTTTTTATTGACGGTTTATTGAACAATGACAAATATTTGGATTTACTGCAACATCATCACAATTCTCAGCCACCAGACAATCCACTATGGTACTTACCAGCAAGATGGAGCGCGACCATATTATGCACGACATGTAAGTGAATACCTCGATAATATGTTTCCTAATAGATAGATTGGCAGATGAGGATTTTAGAGTAGCTAGATCTCCTGATCTACACCCACTAGATTTTTTTGGGGATACCTTAAGTCTAAAGTTTTCGTTAACGGACCTAATGCTATTGACGAATTAAAAGAAGAGCGCCGAAATTAATTTAATTATCGCTGATACCCTTACTAATATTTTGCAAGAGTTTCAACATCGCCTTGCATATTGTCAAGAGTCAAATGGCTTGTAATTTGAGCACTTAATTTATTGTAGGTTTATTTAGTCTTGTTGTCATTTTTATAAATTACATTATTAGAATGAAATCCCTTCTTTTCTCGAACATACGATTATGTTACATAAAAAAATCCATAAACCGAAAAATGCGTTCTTTTTGAAGGTATTATCAAAATAGGGTATAGCCATTAAAAAAAATTATACTGACGTCATAACTCGAACAGTGATGACATCATCAAAAATATGAGTAGACCAAAAAATGTGCAATTAAAAAAGAAAATCGACGTGTCTGAGATTTTTTCCTTATTGGCCATATAAAGCTTTAAGCGAATTTGTTCCAATCTTTACGTGCGCTCTGTATAGTTTGCCAATACATACAGATATACCCAACCTTATTTTACCTTATTTACTTGGACCGATTCTGTTTCTAGAAAAAAATATTCGGCAAATACTAAATATATATTTATATCTATCTAACAGTAAAGAATATGAGATTGCCTTTTGAAAAATTGATTTTCAAAATGTAACTCACTTTCATATATTTTCTAAAGCTACATATTTATTTATATTATTTATTTAGAATGAATAATAATTTAAACACTATATTTTTGGGAATGTTATTTGAAGACATTTGACATGAAATTATCTACTTTTAATACTATTTTAAATAGTAATAGCACTATTTGGTGTTGGATTTTCGGAGGTCATAGGGTACCTTTTTTTAGTTAAAATCTCAAAATAATGAGACTTCTAACAAGAAATGTCAAATTAATGCCACTGTCACTTTTATTAGACCACCATCTATGTATCTTCAGTAACAAAACTTCCGTCACTCGTGTCATTTTACAAGAGTTATGCCACTATCAATTTCTCTCGAATATTGACAAGTAATCAGTTTAGAATAGTTAAACGCCAAATAAATGCTTCTGGCTAAGTTTTTACGACATTTAAAGCTATATACTATTAACACAATAATTTTTTTTTTGACATTTGTTTGTCTACAAACAACATTCCAATTTATACTTAAATGGGTTGGTATTTTACCAAGCAGTTCAAGTCCTTTCTTTAGTTTAAAATTTTTGATACTAGATAGTTTTCAGTTTAAGTCTCATTATATTGGCACATTTTATAGATTAGTAACTTTCTATCTAACAAAATAACTTTAATTTAATTTTTTAATAATGGCATCCATGAATACAGTAATAAGCAAATATTTTAACTCTTATTTTACCCATGTTTTGATGTTCTTTGTTTTCTTCTCTATTATTCTCTTCATTTTATTGCATGTCAATTAGTTCAACTGAATTTTCTATTTTTTCTTCGTATGGTATCTAGCTCTTTTCATTTAAAAATGTATTCCATTTGGGCTTGTTATTTTTACTGATTATGTATATTTTTTCTACAGCTTTACGCTGCCATATCGTTTCCATATTATTTTTTTAATTTTTAACTATTTATGAAATATGAGCACAATTACTATTTTCAAAACATATGTCAAAACACCTGCATTAACATTATTATTGAAATTGTGATAATTTGTAGATTTTAGAACATAAATCATTTTGTCCGTATACCATCCAGTACCAAAAATTAAAAAGATACAAAACACACCTTAAAAATTATTATATCACGTCAGTTCATACTGCTTCCGATGCAACATATTCACTCCCTCATTTTGTTGACCACTTTTCACTACGATCGGGATAGTAACACTACTCTGATAGTTCTTTGGTGGTCCCCTGTACACTACCGGCACCACCGGATGCTGCTGGTTCTGGGCTAGTACCTGTTCGCGCGCTTCTTTGTACTGCTGATATTGCATCGTGTGTTGACTATACAAGTGCTGCTGAAGGAGTTCTCCATTGGTATATGAAGGTTTGTACTAAAACAAATTAAAAACAATTTAATATTTTTTATAGGTAGTGTTCTGTCGATTTTTAGCTAAATTGAAAATAATATTACGAGAGCTGTTCTTTTTCCGCTGAGCGGGATTATTTTTGTCTAACTTTTCATTCTAGTTGCATGTAAGTTTAATTAGGAATAGTTGCCAAGATTATATCGCCTCTTTGCGAGAGCAACGTGACATATCGTAAAAGGTGATTTTTTTTTATTTGAAAATTAGAACCACCTATTTTAACTTTATTTTCCACGAAAACGCGGTATCTGTTAATTTAAAAACAGCGAAACTATGAGCGACAAAGAAGACGCTAGAGTGGTATTCGTGATTCAAATTAATTTTTGCGTGCCTGTCATTTGTCACCTATAAGTAGGATGTTTGTTTATTTACATGTGTTTGCTTTGGTCGGATTTTGTATTTGTGATTTTTTTAACTGTTTTTAGATAATATTCTCATTATGATAGTGTTTTTGAGTTTCATTTAGTGTTAATTTAAGTTTATTTCTAGTGCTTTCGTCATAAATATAATATATATTATGTGAATGACTTAATTTGTTGGAAATATTCACCTATTGGTTGCTACAAGAACATCTAGAAATATGTATTTACTAAACCCAGGACATGTTTTATTATGTGGTTTAAAGGACATTTAAGGTACCAAACGTTTATTATTGATGAACTTATTTAATAATCTTACTATCCTTATTCTTATATTAAAAAGTGAATTGTGTAGTACTTTGTATACATATAAATGGTAATAAAACCGTCACAAATCAGATTACAGTTTGATTCTAAACAAAGTTTTGCAAAATTTCAATATTGTGAATTTTAAGACGCACTTGGAAAATAATGAATACTTCAGTTTTAAGGAGGTCGTTTCGCCACCCCTTTCGCCACCAATGTTAAATAAAAAATATTAGATTATGACTAAAATTAATTTTTAGTTTTTTTCTACTCCATCTAATCAATAAATAATAATAAAATTAATTATAATTCGAAAATTGTTGTTGAAGTCTTACTTTCTCGTAAGACACTGTACAAACACACACATTTTTAAAAAAAAATTCTCAAAAATTTGCACGGTAAGGTATAGTTAAAAGTTCACTATTAGATAAATAAGGACTTCTACTATTAGAAAAAAATTAATTTTAGTCATAATCTAATATTTTTTATTTAACATTGGTGGCGAAAGGACCTCCTTAATTTTGACATTAACACCATATAGATTGCAATTTGCTGGGGATTTTTTCGCATATTTCATTTTTAATATAAACACTATCAGATACTATAAGACATAAACAAATTTAAAGCTAAAAAGTAAGAAAAAACCCGAATTGTAATTGATACAAATTAAAATGTAAACAATGAACACGAACGCCTATGTTGCCAAATGATGAACTGATTTTAAAACAAAATTAATAAATGAACTGAATTTTAAAAAAAATCAATATAATAAATCGGTTTTATAAACAAATCCTTAAGGAGGTCCTTTCGCCACACCTCTCGCCTCAAATGTTAAAAAAAAAGTTATTAGATTATGACTAAAACTAATTTTTTTCTAATAGTTGAAGTCCTTATTTATCTAATACTGAACTTTTAACTATACCTTACCTTGCAAATTTTTGAGAATTTTTTTTTTAAAAATGTGAGTATTTGTACAGTGCCTCACAAGAAAGTAAGTCCTCAACAACAATTCTCGAATTATACTATTACTTATTGATTAGATGGAGTAGAAAAAAAAACTAAAAATAAGGTTTTTGAAATATTTAGATTTTGTTTTATACAATAAAATATATATAGTAAACCGTGGAACTTATTGAGAAGTTAATATTAAAAAATAACAAAAAATTTTCAAGTAACCTAGTTGAAAATTTTTTGTGATTTTTTAATAATAATTTCTCAATAAATTCCACGGTAATCTATATATTTTATTGTAAAAAACAAAACCTAAATATTTCAAAAACCTTATTTTTTGTTTTTTTCTACTCCATCTAATCAATAAATAATAGTAAAATTAATTATAATTCGAAAATTGTTGTTGAAGTCTTACTTTCTCATAAGACACTGTACAAACACACACATTTAAAAAAAAAAAAATTCTCAAAAATTTGCACGGTAAGGTATAGTTAAAAGTTCACTATTAGATAAATAAGGACATCTACTATTAGAAAAAAATTAATTTTAGTCATAATCTAATATTTTTTATTTAACATTGGTGGCGAAAGGACCTCCTTTTAAATAAATATAAAGTATGATTACATATTACTAGACACAAATTTTGATTCTTCAATAAAAGGTCTTATCCACTTCTTCAAGAGCTAAAATCTGACGGAGTAGTGAAATTTTGCTATTTCTGGCAACAGTGAACGATATCCTACTTATAAGGACCTTCTACAAATTTCCTCCAGAGGGCGTATAACTTAGCTTGAATCGCGAATATGTAGAACAGAAGTAAAAGTTGAAAATGCATTTGCCAGTTCTCCCACTTTATACACATAAATTGACAGGTTGGCAGCGGATCTCACCGAAGTGGACGCGATACATTGGCGTACAAAATTATTTTATAGATGTTAATAACAATTTCGAGTAAATAGTTTAATAAATTGTGAATAGCAGTTGAAATTTTGTAAATTTATAATTTGATTATTATATTACATATTTAATAATTATTTATAATCCATAAATACATGCGATTGTCCGGTTCCGCCGATAACAATTTAAAATTACGTATTCTATGAAACGACACTGGCAGGTAAACTACTGTGAAATTCTCGGAGCCGCTCGACGTGGTTTGACGTTTACCCCCTCTCTACCTACCAAAAGACTTTTCAACTTTTACTTTCTCTATAGTTGTCGCGTTACGAGTTGTCTCTGTCAGACAAGTGTTTTGTTTTAACATTGTGTCAAATCAGTTGTTCCATGATACGCAAAGTGTAAGGTGCTCTCGCTTTTCTGCAAAAACGTAATATCTCAATGATACCATGGATTGGTTGTAAAGGTATGCTTCAATATAATTGTGTTTTTTATTATACAATATTATAATTGGTATTTAACTCGGTTTTCTTGAAAAGACGTATCGATTTCAAAGTGTTATAACAAACAGTGGCGGCTCGTGGGCACTAGCGGCAGTAGGGCACATACTGGAAAGGAATCCCGGGATTCGTTTTTCCCTTAGGAAAACAAGTTCTCTGCTTAATGAAAATTAAATATATTTCAAAATAAATTAAATATTACAAAATTAAAGACTAATGCTAAGTACCGCTGCAGTTGTATACTATTTCTTATAGTTGAAGTCAATTCTTCTGGATTTTTGGCTAGCGAAGTGATCGATGACCAGATTATTAAAATTTGGAATCGACCGAATAAGTTTTTTTCGATGGATAACATGGCTAACGCGCACAATCTATCTTGGCACATAGTGTTCCTTGAAAATATTTTAATACGTTTTAGTGTCGAAAAACATCTTTCACTCTCCACTGTGGTCATGGGAATTGTACACAGGATAGTTAGCAGCTCCACAGATTCCGAAAATGTAATTGTCAAATTGTTCTCAAAAAACATTTGTAATAATGGTACGGCCCCATTGTGTTGCACAAAATCATCTCGGGTGTAAAGTATGGACAGTTCGTTTTTTAGTTTTAAGCTGTTTACGTTTGGAAATAAACTACACAATTTTAAGGTCCTCATTTGGAAAACAACCTCGGTAGTATTTAAATTTTTCACTATCAAATAAACTTGCAATTTTTAGGTGGGTAGTAAAACTAAAACTTTCATTTACCTGCACTACTATTGTATCATAAATTTCCTTACATATCCTTAAATTAGGAATGGGGTCCTCCTTTTCAACAAACCGTCTCTTCTTGCTTGTACTTGGACCTGATTGGGTGTTGTCGTTTAAGTTTAGTTCTTGTAGGTCTTGTTGTGATTGCCATTCTTCATGAACTAGCGTGTCTATATTATTTCTAATATTTTGAATAGCTTTTGCAAAATTTGATATGTTTATCTTAACCTTGAGAGCACCTACTCTGCAGGTGATAAAAAAGTATAACGCAATTTGGCTTTATTTTGCTGAAGAAAAATAATAAGAAATTAAAATCGATGTCTTTCAAAAAATGTATCAACTCTTTAGTCTGAATAATAGTTTTTTATCGAATTCTGTGTTTATAATTTCTTCGAGACATTTAATCAAATCCTATTTATAAACATTAATAGTATTGCCACACTTTGATTTGAAATTCCACCGTGTAGGAGCCGAACGAGGTAGCTGTTTTTTTACAACCCTATCCAAAACGCTTGTTCTTTTTGTAGAGCAGGAGAAGTAAGCAGAAAATGCAGAGAAATTGGCAAAACAAACTCTTACATCCTTATCTATTGAGCAACACTTTTCAATTATTAGATTTAATTGGTGCGCCTAGCAGTGAATATATTAAACATTTGCATAGATGTTTTTAATTTTAGCTTGTACCCCTCCAACAATACCACTCATTACGGAACCACCATCGTAACTTTGTGCTATTAGTTTTTCAGGTACTTTGTCAATTCCTAGTTCACTTAATACCTCTAGAATTGCCGCCGAAAGCCCGTCTGCAGTGTGATCCATTGGTCTCAAAAAGGACAGCGCCCCGCTGGTGACGTGTAATCCACCACATGTGTTCATCTCTTGCTAAGCGATATTGTCGTTGTCCTTGTTTTTCGCGTTATAATGAGAGAGAAAACAACAGAGGCCTACATTTACTGTGCCCTGTGCCCACCTTTACACTTAATTTCGGCATTCTCGGAACGTCGCTTAACGCCCGGTCGGCCAGTGTCGTGCCAACGCCGTTTGCTCTGAATATTAGATAAAATAATAATAGGCGTTGAGGAAAATATAAAATATGTAAGTTATTATTTTTTTTTTTTGTTTATTATACTATAGGGCACGTGCCCAAGTGCTCTTACGGGCAAACCGGTACTGATAACAAATAATATTACGTTATTATTGAAAATATAACAGTTTTGCATTGTGATATCATTGTTGATGATGAATGGTTTGCTAAAACAAAAAATCAGTTCTTTTTTTTTGTTGTTACGTTTTTTCTCATATTTTTTTTATTGGAATGTAAAACATATTTATGTCACGTTCTTCACACAAAGACAACAAACTCTCTAGATTTAGTTTTTTAGATGGAGTCGGGTGTAGAACATTTACACGCTGTGAAAAAACTAGTTATAATAGCAAAAATCAACTTTTTAAGTGACAATCAACATAGTTCTAGTTCTCAAATGAAAACAACTTTGAAGAAGGTGGGGCTTCTAGTGTTTCAATAGTTCCATTAGGTAAGTGATATTTTTTAATGTTAATGTTTGATGTGCCTATCGCTGTATTTAGTATAAGTGAATTGGTATGGATAACTAGATAGCTTATAGATGGCGAACTGGTAGTGGTATTTTCTTTAATTTGAACCGTTGGTTGTTATTGTAGTTATATTTATTTAACATTTTTTTTTTTATAAAGATGACTCAACACTCCAAAAACGGCGCCATTCTAAATCGACTAGTAGTAGCAGTTCATCAAGCAGTGGTTCGTCTTTCCGCAAGTGTAAGAATTCAATAAAACCTTATTATTTATTTACTTGATATCTAATATTATGTGTCAGTACCTATTAATTGCTCGTTTGATTACCTACATTTTTTTATTTTTTTTTTTTTTCGTAGATAGCGATGATTCCGTTAAAGACCCCAACTATCAAATTGTGTTGTTCAGAATCGGATGACGAAGATGACAATGTAAACAACGAAGTTTCGAAGCATAAACATTTTTGTACTTCTATAACTACTTTTAACACAACTCTCAAACTCTCTGCTCACATCAGAAACTGAATCCCTGCAGTTGGAAATGTTAGCACTATTCAGTAGATAATAAACCGAATTGTACCCTAACTAAAAAGGGTAAAAAAAGATTAAGGCAAAAGAAAGACTAGAAAAAGAATATTACAAAGCGACTAAGAAATTGCGGAAAATCATATAAAACAACAAAAACGAATAAAACGATTCTTGAACGTCACCTGAAACCAGCTTGCAGAGAAAATTGTACGTTTAAATGCAGATCAAAAGTCACAGAGGAACAACGACAACAAATCTTAGAAGAATATTAGAATTTAGGGGAAATCAAAAAGCAGTGGTCGTTTATCGCAAACAATGTAGACGTAGTTGTCCCAAAACATCGATACGTCAAGGTAAGTCCAGACAGAAACATTGCAATTAAGCGCAATAACAATAATGCTTTTTATTTGACGATTTCTGGTGTTAAGACCAGAATTTGTAAATTGTTTTTTAAAAAAACGTTAAGAATTAACAATCGGCTTGTAGAAACTGCTCTAAAAGAGAAAAATAAGGATACCAATATAATGAAGGATAATCGAGGATGTCATTAGAACCACAGCAGGATGGATGAAAGTATTAAAATTGGCGTTAAGACATTTATAGAGTCAATACCGAAAATTAAGTCACACTATATTCGGGCAAATTCTAAAGTAGCAAAGTTATTACCGATCTGCATAGAGACTATGTGGACCAGTGTAAGTCTCAAAATACATATTCGCACAAGAGTTTAACATTTCGTTCTTTGTTCCAAGAAAGACTTATGCGAAGTTTGTGAAGCTTATAAAAATATTTCACCAGAAGAGAAGGAATTTGGAAAAGAAAAGTACGAGGAACATCACAGAGTAAATCAATTATCATGGATCGAGAAAGAAAACGACAAGAGCAACAAAAATATTTTAGTCGCCGTCTATGATCTCCAAGCAGTCTTCCAATGTCCTAAAGGTGAAACATCTTTATTTTATTATAAATCTAAGCTAAATGTTTTTAACTTAATAGTTTATAATATTCAGGATAATCTTGTGGACATTTTTGTATGGGATGCATCCAATGCAAATAGAGGTGTTAACGAAATTGCTACTTGTGTCTTTAGATATCTCAGGAAGGTTTCGGAAACGGCCCACGATCTTTATGTAGTGTTTTATTCGGACAACTGTGCTGGACAACAAAAAAATTAATTTATGGCTGCAATGTACCTATATGCTGTGCAAACCTTTTCAAATCTAAAGTCAGTTACCCATAACTATTTAATAAAAGGCCACACACAAAATGAGGGAGACTTTGCCCATTCCCTAATTGAAAGAGAGGTAAAACAGAAATTCTGTGGTCGGCGCAATGTCGGCGCTTAAAAGGTAATAAGTCGATATTACACATTTTTGTAGAATGGCGCTGGAAAATTGGGACATATGAATAAGGATTTTTAGAATCCAAATCGACGATCTTTTTATGACATTTGGTCCTGTAAAAATTAAAAAATTTGTAGAAATATTTTGTTTTAACTGTTTTATGTTACAAAATTTGACTGTTTATGTTTTTTGTACCTTATTTTTATTACTTTACAACGTATATAGACTTATATTCTTTTAACTACCTAAAGTATACACTCCTCTAAACGTATCTTGACTAAAAACTCAATTTACGTAAAAAACGACTTATGACCTTTTAAGCGCTGGCCACAGAATTGAGATCAGGTTCCATGTACACCCCCAACGCATTTATTGGTGCTATTAAAGCTTCCCGGAAAAAGAGCGAACCAATCTATGTTCATGAAATGTGCTTCCAAGACATCTATGATTGGAAAAATATGGGCAATCAAATGAACTTTGCATTGCTAAAAGACGAAGAAAATAATACAATTAAATTATCAGGAATAAAGGCAATAAAAGTTAAAAATAACAGTGCAAATGCAATATTTTTTAAAAATTCGTACGCCGATGAACAATTTAAAATGGCAATAGTTTTAAAAAAGAAGAAAAATAAATTTAGATTTAAAAAGAGCTTACAGTCATTGTTAAGTTTTATCAAAGCTACCAAGAAAGGCCTCTATAAGCGACCAGTCTCAAAATTGTGTCTAATTGCCACGGATAGTGAAGAATGCAAGTCTTCACGGGGTGGAGGATGTTAAGTTTTATACACTTGTTATTTAGTAGTAGTTGTTGTTGTCACCTTGTATATAGATTAAGAAAAAAATTATTATATGTCAGTTAATAAAAGTCAAGTCATATAAAAGTCTTTTATATACATAATTGGTATTTCCTGTACGGCCAGATTATTTCCCGTAGAGTCATAAACCTGGATTAGCTGAAAAAAACAAGTATTAGAAATTAAAAAAAAACCGACTTCAAAAACGTGCAGATGCCATCACCACATCTTAACCAAATTTATATGGGAGCACCCCTGAGGTACCCCCTTACTAACAAAAAAAGAATGATTAAAATCGGACACCGTGTTAAAGAATAATCGCTGAACATACATAAAAAAAAAATATCGCGACGAATTGATAACCTTCTCCTTTTTTGAAGTCGGTTAATAAATGTGACATCATGGATTTGTTTAAGGTTTATATGGACCCACCTCCTCACTCGTTTCTGACTCTGTCGAATCAAATTTAGTATACAATTTATTAAAGTTACAGGGTTCTATCTGTGATAGAATAATATTTCGTTAGTTTATATCGCCGCCAAAAGAGACTGCTAGCACAATAATAGATTACGCGGGAGATCTTTATGATTCGATGCGAAGAACGTTGCCAAACTTCAATATAATTATGTTTTATTTGTTTATGTTGTAAGCCGCGGGAGGTGAGGTGTTGAGCGCGGACGGCCTAAGCGATCCAGCTAAGAGATGGATATGACCTGGCGAGCTTTTGTTAAGTCTTCCACTGGTTCGCTCAATCATTCTCAACTATGAACTTTACTGAAATAAAATTATTTAAGGTGAGCGCATTATCCTTAAAATATGGTATAAAATTAGAATAATATAATCTATGTGGTTTGGCGAATGGACTCAGTTCGCGCAGTCAAAAAATTGAAATAAAAAAAAAACTGACTGGATGATACGTTCGCGCGTTATGGTTGGGTACTATTTAATAATTAAATGAATATTAAATAATTTCAATGAAAACTATCCATAATTTTAAAGGTGAGAAGAGAAAGAAAAAAAATAGACAGAAAGGGAAAAAAAAAAGAAAGAAAGAACGTAAACAAAAGCTCAAGAAATGCAACTTCCAGACGATTCAATGTAAAAATGACTCAAAATCAATCCCACGTAATTTAATTTTAGGAAGTTAAATGACAACCGGTTTCGGGATTAGGCCATCATCGGGTCTAAAAATAAAGTAATAAGCGCTTACAATATAAAATGACGTCTCCATAAAATATTTTAAAAAAAATACACGTGTATGATTAAAAAGGCAGTTGTAAGAGATACCACATGTGGGAAATATGATAGAAATTGTACAAGTTGAAAGAGATTTGCATAAAGAAACTTATAGGCTAACACTACTCATCGCCATATTCTCACATTTATCAACATGTCCCACATATGATATTTCTTACAACTACCTTGCTCGGTTTTAATCATGCACGTGTATTTTTTTAACCTTTTTATGGGGACGTCCACTAATATATAGGGTGTTTCATTAAAAAAAACCAAGAAGAGTGGTCATAACCGGGGAGGAGACCGTAAAAGTTACAACGAGTATACCACGAGCAGAATTGTCCCTTTATATGATTTTCGACTTGTTCTTGTATTTTTTCATGAAAGCCTCACCTTTAAAATTATTTAGAGTGGATAATTTTCATCGAAAATTCCTGTGTAGGGCAAAGTGCCAATACAATGACGTTGTATCCATTTTTCATCTCTGGTAGACGAATCGTCATTTCATTGGTGATATAAGATCACTGAAAAGTCATAAATTTTGAATAACAAAAAACTGGTTATTTAGCATTTGTCAGAGAATTCAGTATAGGATTAAATTCAAAATTATTCTTTAAATGTTCCAATTGTGGATTTGTGAAATCAATAGCCACAAATAAAGAAATTTAAAAGTTAAATCTTCTGGCTACTACATCTATTAGCAAGGGACACTTTGCAAGAAATTTTTTTGTTAAAATTGGGTATTTCTTCTTTTGATATTCTCACGTTTTGCATGTTTCTTAATAAAATATGTCACAATTAATGAATTTAGGGGTGACCATTCAATAATTATATCACTAGAGCCTTAATCATATTGCCTTGAACTTGGCTTCGTAGCCCTTAACTGAATCAGGGTCCTACTCTCAACATTAGGACCTAACACGACTCTGTAAAAGGGCTAAAAAAAACACAATGTTTTCTTAAAACAAATAGTATTTCTATTAGGAAATATGATATATTCGGCAATTTATGAGTTTTAAGATATAAGCCGAATAACACGTTGTTCTAGGCAACAGTAGTACAAACTAAAACCACAATGATTGACTGTTTGGACTAGACTGCTTTACCCGGGAATATTAATTGTAAATCATGCCCCTTCCATTACCTTAAGGGCTAACAATTTCTGTGCAACAAAACAATTCTACAAAATACTTCACAGCTGAACATACACAAATATGGACCAACACTATCTTTAAAACAATTTAGCTTACCAACTGCAATATCTGCGACACATGTAACAACAATTTGTTAAAACCGCGATTTAAAATAAAAAAGGACTTTTAATTTTCTACGATGGAGATCCAGAGCCTTTGGTCGAAGTCTTAGTGATCAGGAACCGTTACTGGGAATATCCTACAAGGAGGCTTTCTTATGAACCCGATGAAGAGATCCTCTATTGTGGAAAACGCCCTGTGTGTCTCTTTAAGGTTACCTTTATAACTTCTGCATAGTTTATTGTTATTAAACTAATATTTAATAATTATTAAATAATCAATTTTGTACATGATTGCAACTTAAAACCAATTCGCAAAATAATTAAACAAACTTTTACGTACAGGGTGTTATTTAAATTAATAATTAAAATTTGGAAAAATGTGAATTTATACGAAGCGTGACAATAATATTAAAGTTATAACAAAACAAATCGAAGAGTTGGAAGAGGCAGGTACGATTCATACCTACAACAACGTTTCTAAAACAAAACAAGGCTTAGGATGTGGAATATACTTCACATCTTTAAACTTAAACATAAAATGGGCTGTGAGCAGTAATGCCAGTGTAGTTCAAACCGAGCTCATGGGAATTCTCATAGCAGCAAAAGAAATCACAAGAAACAATATCACTGGAAGGAACATGCCATCTATACAGATAGCAGACATGCTGTACTTCCCCTGGACAGACCACGAATTTACTCAGGGTTGGTACTAGAATGTCATGAAGCTTTGGCCGAAGTATCCATTAATAATGTGTTTAACTTAAGATGGATCAAAGGTCACGTCACATTGAAAGGTAATTGTCTTGCTGATTCACTAGCCAAGCAGGCAGCCAACCAAGTACTTTTTGGACCTGACCCTACTATTGGCCTGACAAAATCGGTAGTGACAGACCTAATTAAAGAATATTCCCTTGTGAAGTTCAAGGAAATATTGAATAAAACAAGAAGCTGCAGGTAGCTTTCATGTTATCCTGACAACACTACAGCAAACAAATACTTGACTATCACTAGATGCCTGATCACAGGCATTCTGACGGGTCACTGCCAAGTAGGGAAGCATCTCCATGTCTTGGGGCTGGCAGAATCCGCACTCTGCAAAGGGTGCAAACAAAAAGATGATATCATCGAGTATATCGTCTACAAGTGATCGATGCTCACATTTATTAAATGATTTGTATTCGTTGATAATTGGCTAACACCAGCCGATATAAGAAAGGCACCTCTTGGCAATATTGTCAACTACATTAAATCTGTAGGCTGGCTCACGAGCTAGGAGGTGCCGATCTATTTAGGAAGATGCAAAATGGGTTTAGTAAGGCCTAAGTGCCGTGGGTAAACCCACCCTCCACACGTTACAGATATAAATGTTAAACTTAACGAAACTGTTGCAATTGAAACATATGCTTCTATTACAAAGAATACAGTTGTTGAATGTGGTTTATTCATCTTTTAAGAAAAATGTTATTGTTTCTTAGGAACTTCACCGTATGGATTGGTAGATGATGCTAAAAATTTTTAAGTAAAGTGTTTTTACTCAGCTCGAGAATTTGCACTATTAAATGCACAAAAACATGTTAAATACTTTTGTTCTACTACTGCTGATGGAAAAAAATTGTTTCTTAGGAAAACCATAACTATTTTTACTAAGTAAATGTTTAGCAATGATTTATTTTTTGTAGGATCAATAAGAATTTTTAAAAGGTATATTTAATAAATTTATTTATAATAGAAATAGTTTTTTTTTAGTAAAAAAAAAATATGAAATACCTACTAAGGTAATATGGTTTTTGAGCCAATCAGATTTTTACGAATTTATATTTTTTAACAGAAAAAATGTCATTACTAAATACCTGTTGTTTTTATTTCAAAATCCGTTTTTTTTACTTGCCAACCTTCTTAAATATCGTCCTATGATCAAAATTCTACCAAAAACTAATTACCATGCAATTAACATGATACTGGTATTTGGTAAACATCTGTTCAACTTTTTTAATTGATAAAACACATGCATCATTCAGAATGCACCTTTTATTTAATAATTAAATAATTCAAATATTCTGTAAAATGAATAGGTACCTTTGCATCGACCGAATTATTAATAGAAAAATATTTATTTAATCCAGCGAACTTAGTAATACAACTCGATCTGGCAACACGGTAGCGTTGGTGTACGCGGACATCCGAAATTTCTGTTTGAGTAGGAAATTTAGTGCTCTCTGTGAGCAATTTTAGAAAGTACTAATTGAGATGGCAGCACCTCTCAGAGATGAGACTTTAAAAGAGGAAATTCAAAATAGTATTATTGTTTAATTGAATTTTTCACTAAATTTATAAAAACCTTATTAATGTTTTGAGGTCAATGTCTTTAAATATAATTATTGAAGGTATATTCATTTATATTACATTCATTTTTATAGTTTAAATCTAATTTTTGTTAATAAAATAAATATATTCTTCAATTACGTCATTTCTGCAAGTTCAAAAATTTTCAAAAAATTTATGTAAGTTTCTTAACCAAAACTAATTTATTTTATGAAATAATGATCTCTCTTGATAGTCTAGTTTCTTTGTTTTATACTTGTAAAAAAGTAAATTTTCCGATTTTTCTTGAGAACAAATGATACAAACCGGATCAAATTTTGGTAAAATAATACTTAAGGTTGTATATACATTCACACATTTTTTCAAAAATTTTGAACGGGTAGATACTTTTTCCGGGGGTCCATATAAACCTTAATAAAAACCTAAAAACCTCATTCCAAGATATCATAAGCCATTTTTTGAGGCCTTGTAAGTTTTAAGTTTAATGTTGAGACTGATTTTTTACTACGATAAGTAAAAATTATATTTTTGAGCTTTTTTGAGAAGGTTACTTTTAGTTAGTGTGTAGTCATACACATTGTATTCATGTTAGCTGTAGGTACCGATTAAAATCGTTACCAAACTTTGTGTTGACTGATCTCATTTTTAATTTTTGATACACAAGTGTTAAATTTTGTATTGTTTTAGTTTTAGGATTTCATTAAAAGTTGTTTTTAACTGTGTAACATTGATTGTTAACCGCTGACTATTTATAGTATAGTTTATAGTTTGATACCCCTATTTTTTTTAGTTTTTCTACGAGTTAATGAATGTTTCTAATTTCGACAATGTGGTTCTATTATATAATTCATTAAAAAAGTTCACTTGGTACATCGACATCGTTCTTTTTAAGTATTTTTAGCAATAACGTGGCATATTTTCTTTTTTTGTTTAAAACTGCTTATTCGTCTCAAATTAATTTGTAGGGTCTTTGTCATTTTTAATTTAACACTTGATAATTAATTTATATATAATTATATGCATATGTAATGTTAAAAAAATTGTAGTGACATTTTATAATTTTTCAAAAGTTAAAAACCCTTTCCTGTAAAATTGCATTTGTCGAGATGGTACGTTATTCTCGCAAAGAAGCGATATGTCACGTAAGTTTAAAGTAATAAGTCAATAAGTAATGTAAAGGAACAAGGGGCATTATCAGTATTTTTTTTTTTTATATTCAAGGGTGGCTTAAACCATAAGAAACGTTTTGAAGAAATCAATAGCGTGCGCGGTGACAAGTCGTGTTCCTTCGCTACGGAAAAGCGATGGTACAATGTATTTTAATGTGGTCGGCTTTCTAAAGCCAAAAACGGCAGTTACAGAAAAATCTTATTCGGAAAATGATTAAAGAGAACTAGCACAGAAACATTTAAGCAACTTTAAAGATTAGTGTGAAAGCAATTAACACTACGAGATGAAATGAGAACAAAACCTGTCATTTTTATCTTGGCTTTTGCATAGCCAGGTAGTGAAAAATTCATCAATAATTGGTTCACTAAAAGAGTATAATGTTTATGCGAAGCCTAAAAAGCATATTTCAGAATTCACTGGCAGCTCTAGGTTTACCATTTTTAAAAACTATCTAATTAAAATCACAGGAAATTTTTTTGCCTTTTTTAAACGACTTCAAAAAAGAACGAGGTTCTCAATTCGTCAGAATATTTTTTTTAGGTATGTTCAGCGATAATTCTTTACTACGTTATCCGATTTCTATAATTCTTTTTTTGTTAGAAAGAGGGTATCTCAGGGGTAGTCTTATATAAATCTGGTCAAGATCTAATAATGGGGTTCATGAGAAAATCACCAAACTCTTATTTTTTTACGTATTTCCAGCGATAATTCTTTACCACGTTATCCTATTTCTATGATTTTTTTTTGGTAGAAAGAGTGTACCTAAGGGGTAGTATCATATACAATTGTTTAGGATGTTATGATTTATGAAAAGATCAACAAAAATAATTTTTAAGGGCATCTGTACGATTTTGAATTCGGTTTTATAAAATTACTTTTATAACTTGTAGATTGACAAGTTCTTTAAAAATGTCAGAGTTTTAGATAAAATAAAAATCTTATAAATTACAAGACAAATGTACCACAAAATTATCAAGAGTCCAAACGTGGGTAAGTTTAAGCTTAAAAGCTAGATTCATTTATCACAATGCCCATAGGATCAGTAAGAATTTGATAATCCGACGAATTGAGGGCCTTCTCCTATTTTTTTGAAGTCGGTTACAAATTATGAAAGTAATTTTAAAAAACCGACTTTAAAATCATGCAGATGCCATCACCAGATCGTGATCAATTTTATTATGGGACCACCCCTGAGGTATCCTCTTTCTAGGAAAAATAGAATCATAGAAATCGGAAAAAGTGTTAAAGAATTATTGCTGAACATACATAGAAAAAAATATTCCAACGAATTGAGAACCTGTTCCTTTTTTGAAATCGTTAAAAATAGTTTCTGCGCTTGTAGAGCATAATAAACAATTTCTGGTAAAGAATCATCTAATTAATATTATCAAGCAATCTCTTGATGAATCAGAAACTGTAAAAGAACATTGGAAATTTAACCGTATTAAAACGGACGATGCCAAAGAAGGTTTGAGCGATATTGGTGCTTCTACAAAGTTTTGAACCGAACTTACAGATGATAAAATTATTAAAAAACATTAAAAACCCATTATAAAATACTACGAGCCAACATTGCATATTACTCAATCAAATTTCCCACTAAAATAATGTTTATTAAGAAATTTACGGCGATTTAAACACACTTGTAGGTAAATAATGAATTTTTAATAATTGCAGTAATACTGAAACAGCTCTCCATCAATTAATAAAAGGGGTGGAGAACACACTGGAAAACAAGGAAGTAATGCTGGGAGCATTCTTGGATATCGAGGGTGCATTTGACAATACCTCCGTTGAATCGATCATTAGATCTCTCAAACACAGAGGAATCGAGTACACGTGCGTGTGCTGGATCGACTCTAAGTTAACACATAACCCTTATGGCAGTGCTGTCTCCACTCCTGTCGAACCTTGTAGTGGACGAGCTGCCTAGGGCTCTCAAAGATAGGGGACATAGAACCCTGGAATATGCCGATGATCTAGTGATCATGGCACAGGGAAAATACAATACTATAGTAAGAGATCAAATGAAACAGGCTCTAAATATAGTAATAAAATGGACAGACGCGAAAGGGCTAAACATTAGCCCAAACAAATCTGACATAATTGCATTCACCCACAGAAGAAAATTGGAGGGACTAGGGCCTCTAAACCTAAGAAGTGCAAGCATCCAGCTTAAGGGGGAGGTAAAATATCTCGGGGTTACGATTGACTCGAGACTTACCTAGAACCAGAATCTAGAAAAAGCCACAAGGAGAGCGGAAACCTCGTTAATGAAGGCAAGGCGATCCTTTGGAAAAGAAGGGGGGTTAAAACCAGACATAGGCTTTATAACATGGTGGTGAGACCGATAATAACATAAGCAGTTTTGGTGTGGTGGCCTCAGACACACAAAGGAAATCAATAACAAGGCTAAGTAAGGTACAAAGGTTTGCCTGCCTCAGAATAACGGGGGCAATGAAAACAACGCCCACTGCTGCAATGGAAGCACTAATAGGACTCCCACCTCTTCACTATGTGATACAAGGGGAGGCAAGATTAGGTGCCTACAGATTAGGGAAAACACTGGTAAATCTTGACATTAGGCCCGGTCACATGAGTATCTTAAGGTTAGTGACAGGAGGCGTGCTAGATATGAGATCAGACCACATAACCAAGAGGTACTCTTTTAATACTCCATTTGAGGTTTTAATACAGGAAAGAGCGGAGATCACCATAAGGGAGCCCAATGCCCAACGACAGGAACACACCTGGTATACAGACGGGTCTAAGACTGCGGAAGGTACTGGAGCGGGAGTATTCTCCAAAAACCCTGACACTAACCATAGCTATGCTATAGGAATACATTCCCCGATATTTCAGGCCGAGGTATACACAATTTTGCAATGTGCAAAAACGAACAATGAAAGAGCTTTTAAAAATCAGCATATTCAAATAATGTCAGACAGCCAAGCTGCACTTAAGGCCATATCGAGTCAGAAAGTTACGTCGAGGCTGGTATGGGAATGCATCGAAGAACTAAGAACACTGGCAGACCGAAATAGAGTAAAACTATATTGGGTGCCCGGTCATCAAGGGATCGAAGGCAACGGAGAGGCTGACGAACTTGCAAAAAGAGAGTCAGAAGAAACACCGGAACCAGACACAAACCCAGGAGTACCAAAAAGTACAGTCCGGGGTTTCATAAACGACTGGATTCGGGAACAACATATTAACTATTGGGGAAGCATCCCAAAACAGACACATGGAAAAGCCTTCATAGGCAGACCATGTCCCAAATGAACTGAAGAAATACTCTTTATGAATAGGAGCCAGTTAAAAGTGATAGCACGGTTCACGACTGGGCACGCCCAAGTAAAGGAACACTTAAACAAAATTGGCATATACAATGGGGAACTCATGTGCCGACTGTCACAAAGAAACCAGAAACGGCCAAACATATACTGTGCGAATGCGAAGCTCTAGATCGCAAAAGGCAGGCTCTTTTTGGACAACCCTAGGTTGATCCAACAACGTATAGAACCCACTCACCCAAGGATCTGTACAAACTTGTACAAGGTACAAAGGTGACAGAGTGGGTGCTATGAACTAACATGAGGAAAAAAACTATAAGCCAATAGGCTTTTTATTCGGATACATAGTCAGATGAGCCCAGAAGAAAAAAAATATGTATGTATATATCTTTCTCATACAAAACTATTTTTAATTACAGTGGCCCTTCCACAGGATATCTGATTAAAGACTGTTAGTAGAATATATTATTATTTCAGGAGGGACACCTTTCTATCATATCCTCAACTCTCAAATGTTATCCCTATCCCCTCCTTCACTTTAATCAATAGACCGTAAATAGGGGGAAAGGTGAAAGTACCAATAAGTATGACACAGCATCGAAACGGTAATTTTATGGAAAATTCAGCATTAATGCTGTCCATTGCGTTACTTTTCATTTAGCGTCCTCTAGAGGCATACACAAATGTTACATTTTGTAAAGTGTAATAATTTGTTTAAAAGCTAATTTTATTTTCTCACCTTTCTTTTCTAACTTTATTATTAATTCAATGCACTACATAATATTAAGTTAAGTAAATCGAAAATAAACTTAAAATAAAAAACAGTGCTGTTCCTAAAGTGGCACTGGGAAATAGTAACAAAGCCTACACAGAACACGAGGCTAATGACCTTAGCAGTCGATGCCGATGACACCAAATTAAAAAAAAATAATAATTATTATTATTAACTTTACCTTGTAGCAAGTGCAATATGGAGAATGGAGATATATAGGTCAAAGGGTTGTGGTGCATTGAATTACTAATAAAATTAGCTTTCAGTTAAAATGTAACACTTTACAATACGTAACAGTTTTTTTGTCCCACTAGAGGGCGCTAAAATCAACAGCAATGCAATGAACAGTCATATTAATGCTTTTTCTATATGTCCTTTTCGGAATTATGTTATACTTGGTACTTTTCCTATTTAAATTCTATTGGTTAGAGTGACGAGGTGGAGAGGAGAGGAATGACATATGACAGTGAAGGATATGATATAAATGTGTCCTCCTTGAAATTAAAATAGACCTGTCTTTGCATCTTTTTCTTTTAATTCAAGATATTTTGAGTTACGGCCGCAAACAGCATTTAATCAGACTCTGTACATTAGAAATCAGCATTAGAAATCTGCTTTAAGGTGATTACAGCACCCCCTTATAATTTTCGGACAAGGATATCTCAAAAAGTAATTTTTTTAAAAAATTAAAATTTTGGCAAAATATATTAGGCAATAATATCTAAAATATGCATATATTTTAAAGTTTTAATTCCTTCCGGTTTCTGAGAAAAAAAAATCAAAGGGCTTTAAATTTTGAAATATCATAATGAAAATAAATGCATTCCTCAAGAGCACTATTCCCTAAATTTAAGCTCTTAATCTTTTGTAAATGATTTTTTAAAATTCGCCGAAATTGGTGGCTAAAACGCCTTGTTAAGTGCTATTTTTTGGTTTAAACTGGTGTAAATCGTTGCAAGAAACTAATGATGACTCAGAGTGTACGATACGATAGTTACATACGCGTTACACTAGAAAGAAGCACTTAACGAGGCGTTTTAGCCACTAATTTCGGCGATTTTTAAAAAATCATTAACAAGAGATTAAGAGCTTAAATTTGGGGATTATATTAGGAATACTACTGTCTAGGAATGCATTTATTTTCATTATGATATTTCAAAATTTAAAGCCCTTCGATTTTTTTTATCGTAAACTCAAAGGAATTAAAACTTTAAAAAATATGCGTATTTTTGATATTATTGCCTAATTTATTTTGCCCAAATTTAAATTTTCTAAAAAAATTATTTTTTGAGATATCCTTGTCCGAAAATTATAAGGGAGTGCTGTAATCACCTTAAAGAACAGGTTATTTTTCTGTGGCTCTATTGTTATTATTATTAGGTATGTAAGTATAATATGTTTCTAAACAACCAAACTGACAAAGTTACGCCGATCATATTTAAGAACATAAATACATCATGTACATATATGCTAATATAAATAATTTTAAACTTAATCAAAATTTATACACTACATAATATCATAACTTTGCACTTCACATTCTGATACATTTTAAAATGCACTGTTACTTCAGAAAAAATATTGACCGCCACTCCTCGTGGGTTTGAGTTTTGTATGTTATTGTTAAGTTGAATATCAAGTATTTTGTATTAGATGTGGCAACAGGACTTCATTTTGTACGTTGATTGTTATGAGAATACAACGGCTTACACACATATTCATTAATAAAATAGTTTTTTAGGGCTGTCAAATTCTTTAGTTTATCCCTTCCCTTACTTCACACCACATGTCTTTTCACTCCTAATCGAAAACTGGAGGGTGTCGACTGTGGTATAGTTGTTGGCGGCACAATATTATATTTTAAGAATGAATAGCTATATCTCCTGTAATCTCTGATCTATACTATGTTCCTGATATTGTTTTTATAGCGATTTTTTATACCTTTTTCCACTGTTCAATATATTCAGGAACTAGTTCAATACCATATTATACAATATTATAAAAACAAATCCACATAGATTTATTCCTAGTAAGAAAATTTCTTCTATGCTAATATAAGGCGTATTCCAAAACTAAGGTCTAGTTACCAATTATTTGATGGTAGGTCTGAATGAAGTTTCACGCATTGAGTACTGTCTACCGACTCTTTAGGAAACTACTGCAGTATTGGTTTTATTCAGTAGTTATCATAGAAAAATTAATAAGTAAGATAAACCGTTTAAATGCACGGCACTGGTAACAAGTTGTTAGTTCCTAGCCATACTATTTGGAGCCACTATCGCACACTACATATTTGGCTGATTGACTTGACAGTTATATGCAGCATAAAAGAAGAAAATTAAAAACAAGAGTGTCAAGCCTAATCGCTGTTCATTCAAATGTATTAGCCACTATTTTGTTCAATAATGAATTCTTTTTTATTTATATAAACAATGTGTTAGAGATACCATATATCGGGTCTAGAAAAACACACGGTCTTCCGAACAATTTTATAATTAACAATTACCACTAAATATGAATACTTATTCAAATTCAAATACACAATAATATATCAAACATATCTACAAGTCACACCATATATGTATGAATCTTCCTTTGTTCCTTATCGGCTTTATGAATCATCGATCACGCAATCTATTAATTCGACAGTATACGGGGTGTCGCTAAGCTATTTATTTAATAGTCGGCCATCCTGGATACACATTGTCCTCAATGTGAGAGTATCTGAAATAAAAATTATCTAGTTACTGTTAATGGTTTCATGTATCTTAGTGCGATCTGGGTGCTCCTTCGAAACACCCAACCAGTCCTCTTTTACTGCGTCTATGTGTCCTAGTGCAATCTGAGTGTTCTTTTAGCTCTCAGTAGGCATACATAACCACTCTTTCTTTTTCCCTTACTGCGTCTATGTATCCTAGTGCAATCTGAGTGCTCTTTCAGCTCTCAGTAGGCATACATAACCAGTCTTTCTTTTTCCCTTACTGCGTCTATGTAACCTAGTGCAATCTGATTGCTCTTTTAGCTCTCAGTAGGCATACATAACCACTCTTTCTTTTTCCCTTACTGCGTCTATGTATCCTAGTGCAATCTGAGTGCTCTTTCAGCTCTCAGTAGGCATACATAACCAGTCTTTCTTTTTCCCTTACTGCGTCTATGTAACCTAGTGCAATCTGATTGCTCTTTTAGCTCTCAGTAGGCATACATAACCAGTCTTTCTTTTTCCCTTACTGCGTCTATGTAACCTAGTGCAATCTGATTGCTCTTTTAGCTCTCAGTAGGCATACATAACCAGTTTCTTTCTTTTTCCCTTACTGCGTCTATGTAACCTAGTGCAATCTGATTGCTCTTTTAGCTCTCAGTAAGCATACATAACCAGTTTCTTTCTTTTTCCCTTACTGCGTCTATGTAACCTAGTGCAATCTGATTGCTCTTTTAGCTCTCAGTAGGCATACATAACCAGTTTCTTTCTTTTTCCCTTACTGCGTCTATGTATCCTAGTGCAATCTGATTGCTCTTTTAGCTCTCAGTAGGCATACATAACCAGTCTTTCTTTTTATTTCACTTAAACTTACCATATGTCATCATTCCTAGCAATGAAAGGTTTCATATGCTCTGCTGCCACAAGTGCCTCATAACGTCTGGATGTTTTGCATCGTTCATTTCCTAGCTCATCCTTTACTCGGTATCGATCCTTTCCAACAACTTCTGTTACCATGAATGGTCCTTTAAACTTTTCTTTTAATTTCTTACTATTACCGTCGTTTTCAAAGCTCGTTACTTTCACCAGAACCTTGTCACCCACATGATATTCTGGTGCTCTAATTCTTTTGCTGTTATTATAATGGTCCTGCTTTCTTCTATTGTCTTCTAATCTTTGTTCAACCTCATTTCTCAATTTTGTTATGTCAATCGGCGGGTTTTCCATTACATGGTTTACAAATTTGTCACCAGCTACATTTAACTTAATGCCAAACATGACTTCTGCGGGCGTAGTTTTAGTAGTTTGGTTGATGGTGCTATTTATACCCAGTTGTACATTATCAATATTACAATCCCAATCATCGGCTTCTAAATTGGCTCCACTTGTACCCACTGCATCTAGTATTGTTCTATTGTATCGCTCAACTTGCCCGTTCGCTCTTGGCATAGCTACAGCAGTCTGATAGTGGCGTATTCCATGATTTACGCAGAAAGTTTTAAATTTTGAAGACGTGAATGCTGTTCCAGCATCTGATATCAGACGTTTCGGCGCTCCAAAGATACTGATAAGTTGTTTCATTTTCTTAATTACAGGTTTAGTCTTTGTGTTTGGTACTGCTTCTATGAATGTAAACTTAGTGAACGAATCTACTACAACTATCAAATATTTATTACCTATTTTACTTTCTACAAATGGTCCCAAATGATCAATGTGTAGTGTATGGAACGGCCGTGCGAATTTTGCAATTGAGAATAAGAACCCAGGTTTTTTTCCCGCAGGTGTTTTATGATATTGGCAATTAATACAAGATTTAATGTATTTATTTACGAATCTTCGCATTTTTGGGAACCAATAACGATCCTTTAACCTTTGTAAAGTCTTCTCTACAGAAAAGTGTCCCAGATCATCGTGATTCGCTTGTATTATTTGCCAACGACAATTTTTAGGAACCACCCACCTGCGACCATTTTCAGTAAGTCTAAATATTTTACCTGCTCTGAGATCATAATTATTAAATATATCTTTTTCTACACTTTGATCCCCTGATTCTAGTATCTCTTTAATATGACTAATTTCGGGATCCGCGTTTTGAACAGTAGCTAACCAATCCCCGTCCGTTATTAACATTACCGACTCAGTTATTATATTTTGTTTATTATTTTCTACCGGATTGCGACTCAATGCATCCGCATGACGCATTTGTTGTCCTGGTCTATGCTCAACCGAATATGAAAATTCTTGCAACTCTAATACCCACCGACTTATGCGTAAATTAATATCTTTCTTTTTCAAAGTGTTTTTAACTGCATTGCAGTCTGTTCTAATAATGAAGTTAATACCCAATAAATAATGTCTGAATTTTACTACGCTCGCAACAATTGCTAAAAGTTCAAGTTCAAAGGAGTGATACTTTTTCTCTTGAGTCGTTGTTTGTCTACTAAAATAGGCCACAGGTTTTTCTCCCTGATCCGTAAGTTGAATCAATATTCCACTTAATCCATCGCGACTTGCATCCGTATACAATAAAGTTTTCAACTTCGGATCAAAGATAATTAAGATCGGACTGGTTATCAGGATATGTTTTAGATTCTGTACCACCGAGCTATGTTCATCAGTCCATACCCATTTTGCTTCTTTTTGTAACAACTTAGTCAATAAACTAGATTTTTCTGCAAACTTGTAGATAAATTTGCGAAAATAACCTATTAATCCTAAAAATTGTCGAAGCTGATGAACATTTTTCGGTAGTGGAAACTGTCGAACTGCCTCTACTTTGCCACTGTCTGGTAAAATGCCCTGACTATTTATTTGATAGCCTAGAAAGTTTATATTTTCTTTTAAAAAATAACATTTTGATAGATTTAATGTTACATTGTTCTGTTTTAAAATATCAAATACTACTCTTAAAGTCTTTAAGTTATCTTCTGGTGTTTTAGAGACAATCAATACATCATCAAGGTATATTATGACATTTTCGTATGCCAAATTACCAAAAAGTTTGTACATCACTCTCTGAAACACGGCAGGTGCATTAACTAAACCGAATGGCATACGAAGATACTCAAAATGTCCATTAGGGGTTACAAAAGCTGTTTTAGCAATAGATTCAGGATGCATTGCAATCTGATGATAACCAGCCCTGAAATCTAAACTACTAAAATATTTACAGTTTCTTAATCTATCTATTAAATCTTCAATTCGAGGTAAAGGGAACTTTTCTTTAATAGTTAGAGCATTAAGTGCTCGGAAATCTACACAAAGTCTTTTGTCACTACAATTCTTTTTACTGACTAAAAGAACAGGACTAGCATATGGCGAACGACTCTCACGAATTATATTGGCTTGTAACAATTCAGAAATTATTTCATTTAATTTTTGTTTTTCAGCCTCGGCCATCCTATATGGATTTCGGGCTACCGGCTTATCTGTACTAAGTTCAATTTTCATTGGCTCGCATACGATTTGGCCAAGATTTTCAATGCTAGTCGAAATAATACAACGATATTCTTGTAATAATTTATCCAATGTCACGTTATCAACTGTAGCCATAGCCTCGTTAATTTTGTTGACATTTTGATGCGCATAAGAAAATATTAAATCATTTCCGATTCTGTAATAATTTATTCCTTTGTCTTCTGTAAAATTCCGACCAATTATAATATTTGAATCTAAAGTTTCGTTAATGACATAAAGTTTGCATTTCATTTTGACATCTCCTATTTTAATAAATGCTTCAGTAAATTGCTCAACGTCTATTCCGTAGCCTAAGAATCCTGACAATGCAATCGGTTTTTCTAATGGTAATATTTTTAATTTTAGACGTTCAGCAATTTGTTTTTCAATTATCGAGCAATCACTACCAAAGTCAATAAAGGCTTGAATTATTACATCATTCACAATAATATCCCAAAAAAATTTATTTTTAGAGTCTGAAATTAATTTAATATTAAAATGTTTTTGTTCTAATTTAGGTTCATTTTCCTGTTTGGAATTTTTCTTTTTTATACATGCGGCCTCTAGATGTCCTAGGTTATTACAATAATGACATCTTTTTGATTTTAAGGTATCACGCATTCTACATTCCCTTTGTAAATGGCCAATTTTCCCACATATATAACAATTAACCTTAGTTTTACTTACCGGCCTTAAATATTTATTTGACTGTGGTATGAAAGCGTTACTACTTCTACTAGTGCCCGGAATCTCATGAGTTCGATCTTTTAAATAATTTGCAAGCATATTTACATTATTATTCCCACTTGCTTTTACAGCCGAAGAAATTGTTTCATCATTGATAGCCCCTAATATAAGAGAAACTTTGTCAGCATCAGAAAAATTAACGTTCAACCTATTTATTCTAGCTAAATGATCAAAGTGAAAGGAATAAAGCGATTCCCCAATTTGAGGTCTATGATTTGCTATATTCATAAATAGTAAGTAAGTATTTCTATCGCTTTGAAATATGTCACTCAATATTTTTTTCCACTTTGCCCAACTAAAATTTGCCCAGCCAATTTCATATTTAATATAATTATGATACCATTTTTCCGCTGTCCCCCGTAACTTATTAAGTGCTTGAAATTTGGTGGTGTTTTCGTCCCAATTATAACATTCAGAATGCTGATCAATAATATTAAGCCATTCACACACACTATCATTTTTAGGATCAAATTCTGGTATTACTTTAGCCAGTACATTACTACTATTTCGTTCACGCAGTGAATTCATTGCAGTACTTACCCCAATCTCAATCAAATGCTTATCATTGAGCTTCAGTTTTTTGTTTGCTTTTCGTCTTTTCAACTTCTTACTCTTATTTCTATAACTTCTATCAGGAGTTGACGCTCTTGAGTTTGTAGTTGTACTTTCTGAAGATGATGTCAATTCACTTGAACTTGATGAAGACGTCGAAACTTGACGGCGACGCTTGCGTGGCATTTTTCTTTAATTTTCTTATTACACACAGTGCGCACAAAAGAAAAGAAAAATTAATTGGACGCGATTCCTTATCCCACCTCTGAGATGTTAGAGATACCATATATCGGGTCTAGAAAAACACACGGTCTTCCGAACAATTTTATAATTAACAATTACCACTAAATATGAATACTTATTCAAATTCAAATACACAATAATATATCAAACATATCTACAAGTCACACCATATATGTATGAATCTTCCTTTGTTCCTTATCGGCTTTATGAATCATCGATCACGCAATCTATTAATTCGACAGTATACGGGGTGTCGCTAAGCTATTTATTTAATAAATGCTTTTCTGTATTTGGGTGTTTGCTTCTTGGAAATAAATATTATTATATAATAAAACTGGGTTGTTTTATTTTAACTCTTCTTAAATACATTACACTTAACTTCATATTCCGGAATGTGTGTTCACCGACGAGAATCGGAATCTGATCTTCAAATCTACGAGTTTGTCTACAGAGATCATGTGCCTCGATTGCTTAACTGGTAGAGGTAGAGGGGTAAATGCCTATAGTCCAAAGGTTCCAGGTTCGGTCCTCGATCGATGCATATATTTTTATTTTCTTTAATTTTCAGATTTTTTAATTTTTCTTTGATTTGTTTTTAATTTGTGAATATCTACCGTGTATTTTTTGTAGTTTCGTAAGGAAAATTAGGATTTTATATTTTCGTGCATTTAAATATTGCAGCATAAAATACATACGCATATGTGGTGTAAACAATCTCCCTCTCATCTGTTAGACTTTCGATAAAACAAAGCGTGTGTATTATTCTAGTTTATTTAATGACTTAAATTATTTTACTACTTCTTGCCCTCGAAAAAAAGTACTCTAATCCCAATATTGAAGTACTTCCTATAAATCAATTCACGCCATTACGTATTAATACCAGATGTATGTAATGTATGTCTATCATAACAGTACTTACCCCCATTTCACTAGGTTTTTCCTGCGCCTGCACCGCCATTGGCATCCCGTACATCCTATGACTTGGCGAGTACGCCGCTGGTTGGTCGTATGGAATATGATTCGGTGAATTGTTCACGTAGCTCTTGATCGGGCTAGCGTGCTGGTTGTAGTTGGGATACTGCCTCATCGGCGGGGGTTGGTACGTTGGTTGGGTTGTGTACATCGGGCTAAGCGCTTGGTATTGCATCGCCGAGGGATAAGTCATCTGATGGGAGGGACTTTGTGTGACGTAATTGGGATTGTTATAGGTCACTTGGCGGTACTGAGGTTGGGCTACGCCGTACGATTGGTGGATCACGCTTGGTGGGATCTAAATAAAAATAAATACATATTTTTAATAATAAATGCCCTTGCATAAATAAATAATGGTTATTAACAAACGTGAAATTTTGGAGTGCAGCACGATAAATGACATACAATTTACAGGTGTTTCAACTTCTCTCAAATCCCATATAAAAACATTAGACGATATAACACCAAACACAACGTAGTTCCAAAAAATCCACCAAAGGTCGTTAGAAGGTGAGGTACCCGTTTGACCAGTGTAAAAGCTAGATAAAGTATGTTTTAACATCAACATGTATCCAACTTAAAGATCTGGCCATTAGATGATTGGTCAATCATTTGACAGGTTATATTAATGTTCATATATTATATTTACGAACAAATTTAATTGTATTTGATTTATAACTCTAATAATTTTGTAATATTATTTATTGTTATTAGCTTAAGTAATGCTTTTTCATCTTTGTTGAGGTCCAGTTATTATTGTTTAGTCTAGTTACTGCTAATCTTAGATATGAATGATGTACTGCTGATGTCAAATGTTAATTTTTTAGACCTCAAAAGTAGAAGTGGAGGATGACGATATAGAAATAAAATAATAAAAATACTAATACTTGCTGTTATAGGCTTTTATAACATTTTGTAGATAAAGAAAAGAAACGAATAAAGGTATTTTCAAATTTTTAAGTGTGTATGTGTGTACATTTTATTAGAATTTGCATTAGCAGTTCGGCTGTTAAGACAATCATCCGGATATTATAAATGTAAATAAAAACAATGGAATGATCGATTAAAAAAATAATAATTTGTTCTTTTTTTACATTTATAATGCAAGCTCTTAGCGAATACTAATAAAATTTCCACACTTGAAAAAGACCTACCTTTTTTAATACAGTACTTATTCATATAGGTAATTAAGGTTTGCAGACTCAACATTTTTGTACCTACCCTTTTCATCAATCTGCGAAGTTATAAGAACCACATTTTATTGCAATTAGGAGATACTGTTCAGTCTGGAGCCGATCCTGTATTTGAGAAACTATAGCTACTTAACTTGTTTTAGTAGTTATTTTTGTAACACGTCAATTAGACAATTCACCTTTGAGTTTGTACTTTTTTGAGACAAAAATATATTTCTACCCAGCAGTTTTAACCCCAGTTATTTTACTCCGTTTCTTGGTCCACGATCTAAAGATTGAATCGTCCCAAGAAACTCCACATGGTCCTTTCGATGCCCAAATGTTTTAAACTGCTGCTCTAGACGTAGAAGATTAACACTAGATCATCAAGTTGGAGATAGTTGTGAGTCTTTTCAATTTGATAATATCTGTTGAGCAAAGTTCTTATAATTTTTTTGAGTTGTCTCATCAGTCTTTTCAAAGATATTTCACCGAACGCACGGCAATTTTGCATTGATTTCTATCTGCAGAGTCGCCATTTATATTTTTTCTATTTACATTGATTTCTATCTGTAAATTAGATATTTTAATACATATTTGTACAATTTGCATTTATCTCTAACTGTAAATTGTGCGCATAATACTCTTATAATACTGTGTTCAAAGTATTTTTTCTATTGAATTGGAAAAGGGCACTACCTTATTATTTCTTTCGAAACTTTGTTTTGCTTTAAGCATTTGTCTTGTTAAAATAGTAGAATCTAGTTCATTTTGCATTTTATTCTTTATTTCGAGTTATGACCAACATGGAAGCCATGGGGGATTTAATTGCTAAAAAAGGAAGAGTAAAGGCGATTATAACACGTAACACTAATTGGTATAACGCAGTAGATATAACTTGTATTACAAAAGAGGAAATTGCACATAGATTAGAAAAGCTTGAATCTGCTTATACCGAATTTGACACATATCAAATTCAAATTGAAGCATTGAGCTTAGATGCTCAAAATGTAGAAAAGCAAGAGGATGAACGAGCAAATTTCAAAAATGCTTATTTTCGCATAGTAGGTCTTTTAAAAAAAATTGTTCAGCCAGTTCAGACTCTATCTGAAATATTATAAAATTAATCATAAAACTTGTGGTTCAAGTGATATTTTGTCAAACATGGACCAAAAAGTTAATGCACATACTAGTATAAAATTACCCACAATTTCCTTGCCTGAATTTTTTGGCAATTATGACAAATGGTCTTCTTTTCATTATCTATTTAAAAGTCTCATTCATGACAATAATTCTTTAGTCGATGTTCAAAAACTGTATTATTTGCAATCATCTTTAAAAGGGGAAGCAACTAAAATTATTGGTGAATTAGAACTAACTGATGATAACTATTACGTTGCTTGGGATTTGCTAGTAAAGCGGTATGAAAATAAAAGAAAACGAATCAATACTCACTTACAAAATATTTTAGATTTGCCAAATTTAGTGAAGGATTCTTCAAACTCTTTAAGGCAGTTCTTGGATTCATTTTATAAAAATACTAGAGCCTTGAATAATTTGGAAAATTTTAATGAACACTGGGATTCATTTGTAATGCTTTTACTAGAATCCAAGCTAGATCCTAACACTAGCAGAGATTGGGAATCAAAGGCATCAGGGGATGATTCAGAGACTTTTGATGACCTGATTGAATTTTTAAATGAACATTATAAAACCTTAAATAAACGTCCTACTAACAACAAAACTGATTTTTTTAAAAATAAATCTAATATTACAAAACAAACTCACATATCCACTAGCCCTTCTATATTTTGCATATTTTGCAAGGGTAATCATTATGTAAATCAATGCCAACAGTTTTTAAAATTGCCAAGCACTTCTAGATTACATAAAATTAGAAAACTCAGAGCGTGTACTAATTGCTTAAAAAAGGGTCATTTCTCTTCCGACTGCACTAGAACGCTCTGTAAGTTATGTCATAAAAAACATCACACACTTTTATACTTAAATAAAGATATCAATAACAATAATATTGAAACTCCACAGATGGTAGAAAATCAAAACACAAGTCAAAATACAGTTACTTCAGAATCGGAATTACCCTCCGTGATATCACCTAATTCTTTAGGTGCCTATGCTAAAAATTCAAACGAAGTAGTTATTTTATATACAGCTTTAGTTTATATCCGTAATTGTAATAATATTCCAATCAAATGCAGGGTAATTTATGACATTTATGACAACTGAATTATTTCATAAATTAAATTTAAAACATAATAAAATTAATTTATCTATTGTTGGCATACACGAAAGTAGAGGTGCCCAAGTAAACAAAGTCACTCAGGCTAAAATAAAATCACTAATTTCTAATTTTGAAATTACTATACCCTTCTTGGTATTAGATAAAATAACGGGAATGGTCCCACAATTTAAAATGATATTTCCGCCATAAATATTCCACAAGGTTTGACATTAGCAGATCCTACATTTTTTAAGCCTTCTCAAATCGATTTATTATTAGGTGCCAATATTTTCTATGATTTACTCTTACTCTATCAAATTAAATTAAATATAAATAAACCTCTATTGCAAAATTCCAAGCTCGGTTGGATAGTGTCAGGCTCTATTGGCTCATTCAATAATAAAACGATTCTTTCTTATATCTCTCAAAATGATGACATTCAAAGGCAATTAGAAGCATTTTGGTTGTTAGAAGATATTTCTAATAAAAAACAGATCACATACAGCAAAGAGGAAGCTGAATGTGAAGAGGATTTTAAACAAAATGTATTTCTAGATGAAACTGGACGATTCATAGTAAAATTGCCTATCAGGGATAACTTTTCTAATCTGGGTTGTTCTAGAGCAATATCTTTAAAACGATTTCATAATCTTGAAAGGAAATTTCTAAATGATCATGAGTTGAATGCAAAATACTCTGCCTTTATTAAGGAATACATCGATTTGAAGCATATGACTTTAGTAAAAAATCCCGAAATCAAACCAATATTTTATTTGCCTCATCATTGTGTTAAAAAGAAAACATCATTAACGACAAAATTACGTGTCGTCTTTGATTGCATCTGCAAAATCTGATAGTGGACTTTCATTGAATGATGTACTTAAGGTCGGTCCTTCCATCCAGGAAGACATTTTTTCCATATTATTGCGTTTTAGATCTCATACCGTTGCCTTTACTGCAGACATTGCAAAGATGTACTGTCAGGTTTTGGTACATCCCGATCAAAGGAATTTACAATGTATTTTTTGGCGCTTTAATTCAACTGAAGAGCTTCGCACTTACTAATTATTAAATACTATTACTTTTGGCATAGGCCCAGCATCATTTTTAGCAACGCGATGTCTCAAACAGTTAGTAATCGAAAATGAATCTGTTCCTATATCTAGCTCATCAATTGCTCATGATTTTTACATGGATGATTACATTTCTGGTGAAACTGATGAAATGTTGGCTGTTCTTAGAATAAAAGAAGTTTTTCTATTTTAAATTCTGCTGGATTCGTTCTTAGGCAGTGGGTAACGAACAGACCAAATATCTTTAGAGATTTGAATTTTGACAATATAAATAATATTGAATATTTTGTTAAAAATGACACGGACTCTAAAATATTAGGCTTACGATGGAATTCTAAACAAGACATTTTTCAGTTCAATCCTAACCTTACTCTTGACCTTAAAAGGAATATAAAACTTTGCTGTCAACAAATTCTCAACTTTTTGATCCAATTATTGTTACAGCCAAAATAATGTTACAAGGACTTTGGCAACTTAAGTCTGATTGGGATGATATAGTTCCTGATGAGATTTTTACTTGTTGGCAAAAATTTTTCTCTCGCTTCCCAGAATTACATTTTATAAAAATTCCTTGACATTTTCTTTTATGTCACTACAAATCCATTAAGGTTTATGGAGCTTGCATATATGTATTTAAAATCTATTAACGCTAACGGGGCGATATTTTTGTTTATCTAAGTTGTTCAAAAAGTCTCATTTTAGCAATTTCTAATTATGACCTATAATTAGGAATTAGTCAAATGCAGACCGATGAAATGGAATAAGACTTATAAAAAGATATATGACTCTGACAAAAACGTCTGACAAATCTATTTTTTTATTTATTCTCCCCATCAAAACATATTACAAAATTCATGGCAACAACAACAATACAAAATACAACAATATTTAACATACTCCCACCAAACAAACATTAAAACCTGGTAGGTTTTTTACTCTTCCTTCCATATCTTGTAAAAACATCTGTTGTAGTTTGTGATGGCTTTTCTTCTGTCCTCTTTTTTCTTGCGACTTCTTGTATTTGCGATTTATTCTCATTTTCATCCATCTCTAACCTGAATATTCTCTGTATGGGTCTAATTACGTATCCGTCTTTAGTTTTTAATCCAACTACTCTAACGTTTCCATCTTTTCCAAGAAAAACCTGTTCTACCAAGGCTAGTGGCCAGTCTAATCTTTTGGAACCCTCAGTTTCTAAAAAAACTAAGTCACCTACCTTTACGTTATCGAAATGTTGTTTCCGTTTTCTAAGAATCAGTTGACTGATATATTCCTGCCTAAATCTTTTTTTTAAATCCTCTCTCAGTTTCAATCTGTACCTACATCTTCTTCTAAGATACACTGAATCTATCTTATCTAAGTCCGGAACACCAGTTTGGATTATCTCTTGCAAGAAGAACGAAGGCGTTATCGGAACTAAATCAGAAGAGTCCTCTGACAAATAGGTCAACGGTCGGGAATTCACCACAGATTCACAATCACACAATACAGAATAAAATTCTTCATAAGTTAAACAGGCTTTACCTAGTACTTTACGAAGCAATTGTTTAATAATCCTTATCAATCGCTCCCACCAGCCACCCCACCAGGGTGCACTGACTACATTGAGCTTCCAAGAAATTTGATGAATACCTAAAGAGTTTATAATTTGTTCCCAGTCTAAAGATTCTAATGCATTTTTAGCACCTACAAAATTAGTTCCATTATCAGAATATACAATAGAAGGTCGACCTCTTCTAGCGATAAAGCGACGGAAAGCCAAAAGAAAACTATCTGTTGAAAGGTTCGACACAATTTCCAAATGAATTGCTATATAAATAGCACAGATGAAGATACAAACCCAGACTTTTTCCCTATTTTTTAAAAACATGTCCAAAAAGATCAATCCCTATCACCTCAAAAACTGCGGCATCCTTTACTCTATTTCTGGGCAGGGTAACAGGAATTGCTTCGCATGGCCTTGACTCGTGTCTACGACAAACTACACATTTACGAATCACAGATTTTACCGTTTTCCTTCCTCCGATTATCCAAAATTTTTCTCTTAAATTTTACAACAGAATTTGAACGCCAGCATGACATGAACCAACATGTGTGTCAAATATGAGTCGAAAAGTTAAAGGATGTTTCGCAGGTAGAATAATAGGATATCTAAATTCAAATAGATCGTCTCTCTCAGTTATCTTTGTCTTAACTCTCAGTATACCATCTTCATCTCGAATCAGGGCCAGACTACCAATATCTTCTTCATTGTGGAAACACTCTTGTTGAATGGATTTAATTAAAGTCAATTCTGCATGTTCCATTTCTGTTGACAAAAGATATTTGGAGTCACGTTTCCCTTGATGTTTTAGATTAAAAATGAAGCGGAATACCCATGCTACTAAACGGATAATTTTATTGTATTTACTAAAATAGTTAAAACACCAGGACATATCAATCTTAGGTTGAACCAATAGAGAGGTTACTACCTTTCTACATTCTGCTTGTACAAGATGTTCTTCTACTACGAACTGTTGTGAAGGCCATTTTAAACGATCTTCATACAACCAGCCAGGTCCCTCCCACCACTTTGAAAGTAGCAACTGTGTTGCTGAACATCCCCTCGTTATTAAATCTGCAGGATTCAATGTACTGGGGACATGATACCAGGAATCCTTATTGGTTAACTTTCGTATTTCCTGTACTCGATTATGTACAAAAGGTTTCCATTTATTGGTATCATTTATCCAAGCCAACACTGTCGAGGAATCGGTCCAGAAATATGATTCTATTGTTTTATTTAAATCGTTTACAATAGATGACCATAATCTTGATGCTATAGTAGCCCCTAACAACTCAAGACGTGGTATAGAATTGTTCTTCTTAAGAGGAGTAAGTCTTGATTTTGATTGTACGAATCGAACAGTTACGTCAACATCGGACTCTACCCTTAAAAAGACGACACATGAATAAGCATCTTTACTAGCATCGCAGAAAACGTGAAGACTAAGATTCTTTAATTTAACATATTCATGACTAAGCCACCTAGGAATAATGACATTAGCTAAGTCAGATAGCTGCTTAAGCCATTTTAAAAATGTAGCTTTCATATCTTCATGAACCTCTTCGTCCCAACCTATTTTCATGACCCATGTCTTTTGTAACAATAGTTTTGGGATTAAAAGTACTGGTACGGTGAATCCTAAAGGATCAAAAACTTTATTTACGATGGATAATATGTATCTCTTTGTAATTAAATCCTGACTCAAAATTTGATCATCCCTTAAACATATACTTAATGTATCATAAAATCTATCCCATTCAAGTCCCAATATCGGAGTTGATTTAATTGGCTTGGGACTAATATCATCCAGGATAGTGTATTCCCAAAGTCGAAGATCAAATTTGGCATCTTCCATTACCTCTTGAGACTCTTTAATGAAGTTTCGCAGTTCTTTTTCAGAATCAACACTAGTAACACAATTATCTACATAAAAACTGCGTAATAACTTAGAAATTGTGTTACCATATCTATTTTCTTTAAGAACTGATTCTAAATGATACTTTATTACTGCTCCTAAGAGGAAAGGACTACATGTGAGACCAAAAACAACCCTTTTATGTCTATAATGGACAAGATCTCTGCTTTTATTATACCAAACAAACCTCAAAAAATCAAAATCTCTTTTCTGTAGTTGTATCTGCAGAAATGCTTTTGCAATATCAGATGTTACGCCAATTTTAGACCATCTAAAATTTAATAATATAGATGGTATTAATTTTATCAAATTTGTTCCTTTTTCTAAACAATTATTTAGGGATGGGTAATTCTTTTGCTTTGCCGAAGCATCAAAAACTGGACGTAACTTTGTAGTTAGACTGCTAAGCCTAACTACATGTCTATGGGGCAAATAATGAGTATGAATCTCACCTAATTCTTCAAACGGTACCTCCTCTATTATTCCTAATTTCAACCATTCTTCAAAAACTGAATTGTACTCATTATAGTAGCCGTCTTTATCTAACTTTTTTATGAGAGCATTCAATCGACATTTTGCCATCTCGAAATTAGTGGGCAAAGGTGAATGACCTTCGATAAAAGGGAGAGCAACTATATAACGTCCATCTTCATCTCTTGAAACAGTATCCGAGAAAGATTGAAAAACAGATGCCTCATATTCTTTCTTAGATAGTACCTCAATAGGATCGCTTATACCAATAAGATCGAGGTTCCACATATCAGAAAGAGAGAGAGATTTATTGAGCATCGAAACAGAGGAATGAAAAAATTTAGATTGAAAATAGTTCGCGACTTTTCCCATAAGAGTCCATCCTAAAGGTGTTTGAAAAGCAACTAATCCACATGCCAATCGATGACTAGGACCTGATAAGAAAAAACCAGCCAAATCAGCTCCAATAAGAAGTTCAATAGGACCACCTTTTGTATCAGACAAGTTTATATTCAGGGCTTGAAGCTCTTCCATCCAAGGGCCTTCATGAATAAAATCAATGGTACTACAAATTATAGGTTGATCTAAAACATCAAAATTACAAGAATATTTCATATCAAGACTTTGTACAACAATGTGGTAACATTTATGATGCATAACTTCTGACTCAAAACCCCCAAATAGTGAATGAAGAACTTCCTCCGACCCTAGAACTTCAAATCCCATTAAAATAGCAGTAGACTTCCTGATGTAAGACCAATGAGAACCCGGATCAATAATTGCTCGAACTTGTCGTTCACAACTTTTACTTTTTAATGTTACAACCAATGTTAGCAAGAAGACTTGAGCAAAAGAAGTATGATTGGAGAGATTATCAGTTACCTGACGACTAGTTTCAACTTCTTCAGAATTTTTAGTCTCTGTTAAATGAGCACACATGACCAATACATGTTTTTCACCACAATTACTACATTTAAGCTGACCCGCCGATCTGCATTTCCTCGCAATATGTCCAAATTTCAAACACAGATGACAACAACCCTTAGACGACAATATTTTCTTACGTTCCACATACGAAAGTTTCAGAGCAGTAGGACAATCCACGCTGTTATGTTCTTTTTTACAAAAAACGCATTTTATGGATCTAGTGTTAACTAATGTCGCTGCAGTAGGTATCAAATCAGAGGAAGATGTAGGATATTTTTTTGTTTTGAATTAGTGAATCCTGCAGTTGCAAGTGATATTCTTTCCTCATTTTCTACTTCTTCTTTCATAAATTTCATCAGTTGATCTAGACGTTTCTTCATAGAATCAGTAGCACAAAAAAATGAACTTCGTTGCCAAACTCGAAGAAGTTCTTCAGACAAGCATGATTCTATCAACGGAAACAACATTGCAGCGCATTGATCAGAAGTGACATTGAGGGATTCTAAGGAAAGAAGTTGAGTTTCAATTCTATCATACAAATCACTTAATCTAGACTTAAAATTATGATTATTTAAAACTAATTTCAAAAGCTCTCTAACGTGGACTTCTATAATTAAGTCTTCACGGCCAAAACGAGATTTTAGACTTTCAATAGCCTTGAAATAGTTTTCTCTTGTAAGAGGATAACTCTCGACAATTTGTCTTGCCTTAGAATTAGGTTCTGTTGCTTGGTTCAGATAGAAAAATTTATCTTCTATTTCTAATTCCTCATCTTCATGAATTCTACGAAATTGGCTCCAAAAAAGTAACCAATTCTGAACATCTCCTCCAAATTTCGTAAATTCTATTTTTGGAAGGAGTATTTTACTTTGAAATGATGAATTAGACCGACTACTACTAGCCCTAGTGGTTACTGTATTTAAATAATTTTCTACCTTAAATTTTAGAGTGTTAAATTGACAGTGATATTGATCTGCTTTTGCCATCTCACCATCAATGTCGATATCTTCTGAATCATTTTCCAACAGGAAATCGAAGAGCTTCTTGTCGAGTGCAGATATTGCTTCAATTTTTTGTTCAAGAAGCTTCAGATACCCTTGTACTTCTGTGATATTATGTTGTTCCAGCGGAAACTGATTCATAACTGTTTCATATACCTTCTCGAAAGACGTCCTCTGTAGATCTAACGCCTTCATCAGCCTTTCTATACCACCGGGTCCTGTCACGGTCGCCATATTTAGCAATTTCTAATTATGACCTATAATTAGGAATTAGTCAAATGCAGACCGATGAAATGGAATAAGACTTATAAAAAGATATATGACTCTGACAAAAACGTCTGACAAATCTATTTTTTTATTTATTCTCCCCATCAAAACATATTACAAAATTCATGGCAACAACAACAATACAAAATACAACAATATTTAACACTCATGGTTCCATTAAAAACTATAAAGCTACCACGCTTAGAACTTTGTGGTGCATTATTTCTAGTGCAATTATATGAGCGTCTTATATTATCTTTAAAAAATATTCAATTGGTAATTCTATCAGAGAAAAATCAATTGCAATCATTTTTAACAGATGCTAAAATTCAGTGGCACTTTATACCACCTCGTTTACCATATTTTGGTGGTCGGTTGGAAAGTGCTACCCGTTCGGTGGAATATCATTTGAAATGAATTATGAAAAACATTTTCCTTTCATATGAAATTTTTTATAGTTTACTCACACAGATAGAGTCAATTTTGAATTCAAGGCCTCTCGCTCGACTCACAGAAGATCCGAATGATCTCTAACCTTTTACACCAGGACATTTCATTATTGGCGAACCCTTTAATACTATCAATGAAGCTTCTCTCAAAACCGAGCACAGCTACTTTATCGTCTCGGTACACACACATAAAACTTATGGTTCAGCATTTTTGGTCTAGGTGGTCCAAGGAATACCTTCATCACCTTCAAGTAAGATCCAAATAGTTCAACGATCCTAAAGCATTGAAGGTAGGATCTTTAGTATTAATAAAAGAAGATTCAACTTCACCCATGAATTGGCGAATGGGAAGAATTGTAGCACTTCATCCAAGGCACGATAACGTAGTCAGAGTGGTGTCTATAAAAACTTCCATGGGCATAATTAGACGAGCTGTAACGAAAATCTGCACCTTACCAATGGATTGTTGAAGTTCTCCTCACTTCAAGGGGGACGGCATGTTCAGTCTGGAGCCGATCCTGTATTTGAGAAACTATAGTTACTTAACTTGTTTTAGTAGTTATTTTTGTAACACGTCAATTAGACAATTCACCTTTGAGTTTGTACTTTTTTGAGACAAAAATATATTTCTACCCAGCAGTTTTAACCCCAGTTATTTTACTCCGTTTCTTGGTCCACGATCTAAAGATTGAATCGTCCCAGAAAACTCCACAGATACCTCCATGTGAAATTGTTTAGGACTGCTAACAAAATAAGCATGTATCTTTGGAATGTATGTATTAATTATCTAAAATGTGGCAGTTACAATTTAATACCTACTGTTATGTACACATAACATCAAAATGTCACGTAACGCTTATTTTTTCAAAATCTATCTGAACAACATTTACAATTTTGTAGGAAAGAATACACACTATTTTCCTTATTTATTGTTGTCTCCTACACTATAAAAAAGATGAAAAATAGTAATGTATTCACTTTGTTTTGATGAAATATGTAGGTGGTTATTATTATAGGTATGTGGTAGTATTTTTCTTCTCGTTGTTTTCACTTTTCATTTCTTTGGTACATTAAGTATGATAAGTAGATAATAATAAATTCCCACTATTTTTAATTTAAAAAAATTGGGTACAGACGTATTTTTTACTTGAATCACTAAATTTTTGTGACAGTTCGCAGTCAATATTTGTTTTCATTTGCGGTACTTCACCTTCTACCGGCATCTGGTGGATTTTTTAGTACTATACACTGTTTGGTGCCATATTTTAAAAAGAGTTGAAACACCTGTGAAATGTATGTCATTCATCATGGAATGCAGTAGTTGAAGAGAACGGATTGATAAATAATACGAATAAAACAAAGGCAATTTTGATAAGAAAAGAAGGGAAATAAATAATTAAAAATTTTAAAGATAACAAATAAAATATAATGAAAACATTTGGAAGTGGCGATAAATGATAATTATTGTTTCAACATTCAAATTAATCCCAAGAATCTAAAGTTAACATCAGAATAGACAAAATAATATGTATGTATATGTAATACGTTATCCAGAAATCTATAGTTTAAAACATGAAGATTAATGACATTACTATATGGATTTAAAAGAACAAGAAAACGAAAATTTATCATTTATTCTCACACAAAAACAAATTAAGAAGCATAATCAGTACAAAATACCCTTAAAAAGTCCATCACGAAAATGTTATTACTAAAAGATTATAATTATGATTAGTTGACAGTAGAACCGTAAATTCAACGGAAATCGATACATGAAAAAAAGTTATTTTTTGCTCAAATAAAATGAGATTTAACGTCTTCGCAGTTAATCTTAACTTAACCAGGAATATCCCTTTCATCTATAAACGTATTTTCAGACGATTGAATATCGCAATCTAGCTGTATCACACAACCAGGACCGGATTCAATTTAAAATTTATCAGCATGACAAAAAAAAATAAATTACCAAAATGAATTTTGTAGCAGAGAAAAAAAAGTACACGCAACATAAAATAGAAATTGACTTGAAACAAAACAAATATTCAGATTTATTTTTATAATAGATGTCTTTGAGTGTGTATTTATATTTATATTAGGTTATTATTCATTTATGTTTAAAAAATAAATTATTTTATTTATGGAGAGAGCTTAAGTACACAAATTGTATTTTTTTTTTGTATACATATAATACAGACTGATCTATTAAACAATAGAGAAAATAAATGTATTTGAGTTTTAACTTGCACTATACAATACTGAAAAAATGACTTGTTGTTATAAAACTACAGGTATATTAAAAAAATCAAAGAAAAAATAAAAAATTAACAATAGTTGTTTTCAGGAACGAAACGGTCGCTGATATTGTGATACATGGCTCTGAGATTTTATATTCTTTATTTTATATTTTAACCATTTTTTTTTCTGGGCTCATCTGACTATGTGTCTCCGAATAACACTGAAGCCTATTGGCTTATTGTGTTTTACCCCATGTTAGTTCATAGCACCCACTCTATCACCTTTGTACCTTGTACAAGTTTGTACAGATCCTTGGGTGAGTGGGTTCTATACGTTGTTGGATCAACCTGGGGTTGTCCAAAAAGAGCCTGTCTTTTGCGATCTAGAGCTTCGCATTCGCACAGTATGTGTTTGGCCGTTTCTGGTTTCTTGTGACATAGTCGGCACATGAGTTCCCCATTGCCAATTTTGTTCAAGTGTCCCTTTACTGGGGCGTGCTCAGTCATGAACCCTGTTATTACTTTCAACTGGTTCCTATTCATTAAGAGTAGTTCTCCAGTTCTTTTGGGACATGGTCTGCCTATGAAGGCTTTTCCATGTGCCTGTTTTGGGGTGCTTCCCCAATAGTTTTACTCTATTTCGGTCTGCCAGTGTTCTTAGTTCTTCGATGCATTAAAATACCAGCATCGACGTAACTTTCTGACTCGATATGGCCTTAAGTGCCGCTTGGCTGTCTGACATTATTTGAATATGCTGATTTTCGACAGCTCTTTTATTGTTCGTTTTTGCACATTGCAAAAATGCGTATACCTCGGCCTGAAATACCGAGGAATGTATTCCTATAGCATAGCTATGGTTAGTATCAGGGTTTTTGGAGAATACTCCTGCCCCAGTGCCTTCCGCAGTCTTAGACCCGTCTGTATACCAGGTTTGTTCCTGTCGTTGGGCATTGGGCTCCCTTATGGTGATCTCCGCTCTTTCCTGTATTAAAACTTCAAAGGGAGTATTAAAAGAGTACCTCTTGGTTATGTGGTCTGATCTCATATCTAGCACGTCTTCTGTCACTAACCTTGAGATAGTCATGTGACCTGGCCTAATGTTAAGATTTCCCAGTGTATTCCCTAATCTGTAAGCACCTAATCTTGCCTCCCCTTGTATCACATAGTGAAGAGGTGGGAGTCCTATTAGTGCTTCCATTGCAGCAGTGGGGGTTGTTTTCATTGCCCCCGTTATTCCGAGGCAGGCAAGTCTTTGTACCTTGCCTAGCCTTATTATTGCTTTCCTTTGCTGTGTCTTTGGTTACCACACCAAAGCTGCGTATGTTATTATGAGACTCACCACCATGTTATAAAGCCAGTATACCATGTCTGGTTTTAACCCCCATTTTTTCCAAAGGATCGCCTTGCCATCATTAATGAGGTTTCCGCTCTCCTTGTGGTTCTTTCTAGATGCTGGTTCCAGGTAAGTCTCGAGTCAATCATAACCCCGAGATATTTTACCTCCCCCTTAAACTGGATGCTTGCACCTCTTAGGTTTAGAGGCCCTAGTCCCTCCAATTTCCTCCTGCGGGTGAATGCAATTATGTCAGATTTGTTTGGGCTAATGTTTAGTCCTTCCGCCTCTGTCCATTTTGTTACTATATTTAGAGCCTCTTGCATTCGATCTCTTACTATAGTGTTGTATTTTCCCTGTGCCATGATCACTAGATCATCGGCATATCCCAGGGTTCTATGTCCCTTATCTTTGAGAGCCCTAAGCAGCCCGTCCACTACAAGGTTCCACAGGAGTGGAGACAGCACTCCACCCTGTGGACATCCTCTCGCTACCCGTGCCGCTGTTGTCTCTCCCATAAGGGTTGTGTGTATAGTTCTCTCCCTTAACATAGAGTCGATCCAGGACACGCAATTGTCCTCGATTCCTCTGTGTTTGATGATTGATTCAACGGAGGTATTGTCAAATGCACCCTCGATATCCAAGAATGCTCCCAGCATTACCTCCTTGTTTTTCAGTGTGTTCTCCACCCTTTTTATTAGTTGATGGAGAGCTGTTTCAGTTGATTTCCCTGCACTATAGGCGTATTGGTCTTGGTATATTGGCCTTTGAACCAATATCCCGTCTCTAATATGCCTATTTTAACCATAATCGAGTTTGGAATTATTTTCCTTTTTTAAAAATTGTTTGCCTGGCTATTATTTCATCTAGTTTTTGAACTAAGTACTACAAACAATCTTTGATTTGGCTTATTAAAAGTAGACGGCTTTACTTTATAACTTCTTATTGTTGCACAATCTCCATCCACATGTACGAGTAAATTTAACGCATCTCTATAGATTCCATTAGAGATTAGAAACGAGAATGTCTATTGCCTACTAATGGGTCCTTAATAACAATGTTTTTCTTAGTTAACAAAATAAAGATTTAGGAGTTGGAAAAAAAGTATTTTTCTGTTGATATAATTGAATACCTTTTGAGGTATTAGCCCAATGAGTATATGTTTTTAGGAGGAAAACAGTCGTTCGTATTATTGTGACACATGAATTTAATATTTGACTTTTTTATTTTATGATTTATAAAACCAAAGAAAAGAAAAGGAAAAATTATGTACAATAGATACGTTTTATTCAAAGTTTTTCGTTTAGTGTATTCCTTTTATTTACTCTTGATCTACATCATTTTCCAAAATAATATTAAATCATTTTCAGGACACACTAGTGATGGCAAATGTGTCGGACTTCTTTTTACTATTTAATATTATTTTACTGCATTTGTTTTGTGTGACTGCGAAGCAGTGGTTAACAGGAGGTCAATTTCTTAAGTCTCACAGTCAGGTAGTGAACCAGTACCTGTCACTCCTGCAATGTTTATTCAAGATATTAAGGTAGTTGTAGTTGTAGATTGTGATATACTCAACAACAGACAGTTAAATAGAAGTGCAAAATTTCGAAAAAGACTATACTATAAGTTACGGAAAAGGTTTAGGATATAATACTGTTGAACAGTTGAAACATAGGTGTAGAAATAATAAAGAAATACTGCAAGTAATAGAGATAATTCTTGTAGTAAGTAAGGACAAAAAATCTTTAGATTGGCCTTTAGCTCGTATTATACAAGTGAATCCGGGTAAAGATAATAATATTACGTTGGTTTGGTTACGCACAAATTCCGAAGATTTGTTGAGACCCGTACAAAATTTTTTTCAATTAGAACTAAAGACTGATCCTATGACTTTGTTTTGGATCAAACGAAACCGTCAATTTCAGTTCTCAAATGCAGTTGACAGATTAATTTTTTAAGAACATATCGCGAGGTTATAACAACCTCTTAGCTGATTCAGTGATTCTGAACTAGTTTTTCAAAGAACCAAAACAAGTTTTTTGGATATCGATCCTACAATTAGTAGCACAGAAGTAAAAATCTGATGTGTCCAACACATGACTTTCCTATCTAGTTATTACAGGCTTTTTCCGGTTATTTTGTACAACCTATATACCGGGTGTTCAAATTAAAGTGTTACTGTTAAATAGAGCCTTTATAAAAAACGTTTCAGAAGAAAGTTTGATAGTTTTTTGGGGAAAATATTTTGGCAAAAATCGTTTTTTATAGCTAACCATAATATGCCCAACTTTTTTTCGCGCAGCAAAATTTTCAAGTAGGTGTTACTCAATAAGTCCAATAAAAAAATTTTTCCATTAAAAATTTCCTATTTTTTATGAACTTTAAGAATTTGTAAAAAAGTGAGGTTCCGATTTGAAAAAAAAAGTTTTCCTCGATATGGCCATATTATGGTCACCTATAAAAAAATGAATTTAGCTAAAATGTTTTCCCCAAAAAACTATAAAACTTTTGTCTGACACTTTTGTTTATAAAATGCAAATCTTCGGCAGTATTTAACTGTAACACTTTAATTTAAACACTCGGTATAGAGGTAAAACTTAATATATACATTTTCCACATACTTCTAACACGATACATTTTTTTTATGTATATGCATTGCCAACGAAAATACTGAAAAATTTTTTAGGCTCGAGGCTCTCGCACTCGACATAAGTAGAGTGCGAGAGCCTAAATACCCTCAAAATTTTTTGCGAAGGCTACCGCCGCGAACCAACTCCCTCAATCTAAGGTGTATGGTAACGTGCCGACGGATGAATTGTCGCAGGGGTATATGCGGCAGCAAACGCTCCCCTGAGGGAACCTGGCGAAACCCTCTTTTATCTAGCCTTACCGGCGCATGCGGGGCTCTGCGTTGGTCGACCTTTCCTTCCCTAGCTACTCGTGGGAACCATATGGATTCACAAAAACAAACACAACAACCCAAAGAGGCTGGACGTCAACGCTCACCTCCAGCAAAGGAGACTGGACACCAAAGTCCAACTCCGGCGCAAGAGGCTGGACAGCGACGATCACCTCAAAAAAAAGGATGAGAGTCAACGCTCACTTCCTGCAAAGGAGCCCGAACAACAAAGTCCAGCTCCCGCGCAGGAGGCTGGACAGCGACGCCCACCTTCAAAAAAGGAGGATGGACACAGTAGTTCACCTCCAACTAACAGGCCCCGAAGGGGCAAAAGAATCTCTGGGTCTGAAGCAAAGAGGAGGAAGAAGGATAAGCTGCAGGCAGGCAGTGCTACGGCAACCACCACCCTCAGCAAACTCTTTCACTCCAAACAAAAAAGCGGCCTAATCAAATCCCTAGACAGCGAAGCTAGTTCTGCCTCCACAAGAGACCAGGGACACGACGCAACTAGGGACAAGAAAAGGCCGCGATTTCACACCTCTTCCGAGGTTACGCCTCGGAAGGAGAATAAAACTCAGACAGGACCACAAAGTTCTGTCTGGGTTAAGCTACAAGGATGCAGCTACGAGCCACCTAAAAGAAGCTATAATAGACAAGGATAACCCTTACGGTAAGATAACTACCAAAAGAGAAATCCTTGTCAAAAAGACATTGAAGGGAGAGCTGGACAAAACAATTTTGTCCGCCTCCTGCAGCAAAACCAAGCCACCCACCTTCAGGTCTTGGACGCACTCTGATGAAATCATCAGAGTAACCTGCGACGATGACCTGACGTTAGAATGGCTAAAAACCAAGGTACCAACCTTAAAAACATGGGAAGGAGCGACACTCGCTGTTGTGAGGATAGACGAGCTCCCCAAGCTCACCAAAGCCTCTCTCTGGATCCCAAGGGAAGCGCAAGCTGACCTTGACGAGAAGAAGGTTGTGCTCAGGCGACTTAAGGGGCAAACCCCAAACTTACATGTGGCGAAGTGAAATAAAAAAGATCCCAAGGGCCATCTCTTTGTCTGCGGCATCGGAGACGGAGACATGGGAACCCTAAAGGCCAAATCAATGAGGATGAGCTATGCGTTCACCTCATTTACTATAAGGCCAAAGGTCAAAAAAGAGGCTGAAGCGGAGCCCAGTGAAGATTTCTTGGTAAAGGACCCTCTTCCCCCTCTATTCAAGCCAACAGTGGAGGACGTCGAGCCAGAAAAAATGGTTATCGATGACCTCCAGCATGAAAACTCCTAGGAGCCACAAGAGACCACCCCCTCCCCACTTTTGGAGGAAAGGATGGTCGAATAAAAAATCACCTTGCTGTTCAATTTTTAACGGAAGACCGGGAAGCAATAAAAGAGGTAACTATCATACAATCTAACTTGCAGCACAAAAGGATAGCTACAGCAACATTATGCCGCGGCCTTGATGAGCTGCAAGATACAATAGCACTCATCCAAGAACCCTGGATAATAAAAACCAAAATTATAGGTCTTAAAAATCTAAATGGTTCAATTTTTAGCTTTCCCAGCAACCAACAACCTAGGACAGCCATTTACATTCCTAGTAAATACAAAGCCTACTCAATGGCGCTCCATTCCACCTCCGATTTAACTGCGGTTAGGATGGAATACGCCATCAAAAGGGAAAAGAAAACTTTAATCCTGGCATCTGCATACCTCCTTTCCGATGCATCCACGCCACCACCCAGCAAAGAAATGGAGGATCTGACTGCATACTGCCTAGAACAGAAGTTTGAGCTGGTAATAGGTTGCGACTCAAACGCTCATCACTTCGGTTGGGGCAGTAAGGATAATAACGCTAGAGGTAAGTCACTTTATGATTATATAATTAACAAAAATCTTTGCATTTTAAATAAAGGTACTACACCAACATATCTAAACTCTCGCAGTTAAACACTAATAGATATCACTTTATCTACAACTGGTATCTATAAATCAATTCTACACTGGCAAGTGTCTGATAACATTTCGATGTCAGGCCACCGCTGGTTAACATTCAAAATAAACTTGATGTTGCCGACCTCCACGCTATCTCGGAACCCTAGGAAGACAGACAGGGCAATCTATGCCCACCTTCTCCAAGAAGCTCTGAGAGAGATTGAGGCCGAAACACCAAACAATAACAATGCTTTGGAGAAGTACTCAAACACTATCCAAAGCACAATAAACAATACCTATAAGAAATCCTGTCCCCTGAGGCTGGTCCATAACAATCAGACGACTACCGCATGGTGGTGTCACGAGTTGGATTACCTCAGGAAGATGGCTATGAAATCTTTTAATAAGGCAAGAACCACAAAACTCAAAGAGGACTGGGATACTTACAAATTTCACCTCAGAGAATACAAAAAAATCGTCAGACAAAAATAGAGAGATGCATGGAGATCCTACTGCAAAGAAATCGAAGATTTCCCGCAGGCAGCGAGGCTGCAAAAAGCTCTCTCAGAAGATCCACACTGAAGCTTTGGTGCGCTAATCAAAGAGGATGGCACGAAAACTGCCAACCTCGAAGATAGCATCAAACTTCTGCTGTCAACACATTTCCCTGACTCGGTCATTACTGACGTGGCCGACTGGACAGAGGAAGAATGCAATCCATCTGTCTACGATTGGCAAACTGCCAAACACATTGTAGATGATGAAAAAATTAGATGGGCAATATCCAGATTCTCTCCATTTAAATCGCCAGGACCTGACGGTATCTATCCAGCCCTACTTCAGTGGGGTCTGGAAGAACTCACACCGCACCTGGTAGGTATATTCAGATCCTCGTTGGCTCTGAAGTATAATCCCAAAAAATGGAGAGAGATAAAAGTGGTATTTATACCCAAACCTGGAAGGATGGATTACACTGTCCCAAAAACATACCGACCAATTAGTCTGACATCGTTTTCCATGAAGACATTGGAAAGACTATGCGAAAGGTACATAAGGGATGCGGTAATTACAACAACACCACTACATCCAAACCAACATGCATACACCCCAGGCAGATCTACTGATTCAGTCCTTCATATAGTTGCTGGCCGGATAGAAAGATCTCTGGATAATAAGGAGTCCGCCTTGAGTGTTTTCATAGACATAGAAAGTGCTTTTGATAAAACCACCTTCCCAAAGATAATACACTCACCAACCAACAGAAATGTTCCACAAATGATTAGTGGGTGGATACATAACATGCTCTCAAAGCGAGCAGTAAACATAAGTGTAGAAGATGTTATTATAAGAGGCTTGGTTGCGGGGGATGTCCACAGGGAGGGCTGCTTTCACCTCTACTGTGGAATATGGTCCTCGACACCCTCATCAGCCGTCTCAATAATGACAGTCACTACACAATCGTATATGCAGATGACCTGGTCATTCTGCAAACAGGGAATTTTTTGAGAACATACTCTGCGAAAGAATGCAAGCAGCTTTAAAAATTATAGAACAGTGGTGCAAGGACCATTCACTGTCTACCAATCCTAAGAAGACAGAAATGGTCCTTTTCACAAGGAAAAGATGAAAATAGAATTAAAACCTCCAGAAATCCTAAACACAAAACTAAACTTTGCGACAGAGGTGAAGTACCTTGGTCTCACATTTGACAGCAAGTTAACATAAAACTCGCATTTAAAAAATAGAGTTAAAAGAGCATACATTGCTTATGAACAATGCCGCCGTACTGTGGGACGCACCTGGGGTTTCTCCCCCAGAGTCGTCGCATGGACTTACACGGCTGCACCTATGTTAACATACGGTGCAGTTGTTTGGGTACCGAAAACCCAAAAATTAACAGCTATCCGTCAACTAGAACAAATTCAAAGAACAGCATGTCTCAACATAACAGGAGCCATGAAAACAACACCGACTAGAGCGATGGAAGTCATTCTTAGTCTCACTCCACTTGATATTTACATCAAGGAGGTTTCTCTGACGACAATGACACGCCTACGCACGGTCGGAATAGAACCTGATGTAGGTTCTGGTGAGGCGAGACGTCGCTTTTGGCAGGAGGCGCTCGATACGCTCCCACTGCTTCAAGCGAACATAGACTCCATCTCACCGAGATATATCTTCCATAAGCCATATAAAGTTATAATAGAACAAATAGAAGAGCCAGAAGTGGCAGGTACGATTAATATCTACACCGACGGTTCTAAAACAAACCAAGGCTCAGGATGCGGAATATACTCCAGATTTTGAAACCCAAACATAAAATGGGCTGTGAGCAATAGTACCAGTGTAGTTCAAACAGAGCTAACGGGGATTCTTATAGCATCAAAAGAAATAACCAGAAATAATATCACTGGAAGGAACATGCTCATCTATACAGATAGCAGACAAGCACTACTCACCCTGAACAGACCACGAATTTATTTAGGGTTCGTACTAGAATGTCATAAAGCTTTGGCCGAAATATCCATCAACAATGTGGTCACCTTAAGATGGATCAAAGGTCACGCCACATCGAAAGGTAACCGTCTTGCCGATTCACTAGCCAAGAAAGCAGCCAACCAAATACTTTTTGGACCTGGCCCTTCTATTGGCCTGACAAAATCGGTAGTGACAGACCTAATTAAAGAACATTCCCTTGTGAAATTCAAGGAAAGATGGAATAAAACAAGAAACTGCAGAGTTGCCAGGGAGCTCTTAAGTTATCCTGACAACACTGCAGAAAACAAATACTTTTGACTGTGACTTGACAGAATCTGCGTCTGGTCACAGGCATTCTGACTGGTCATTGCCAAGTACGGAAGCATCTCCATATCATAGGGCTGTCAGAATCCGCACTCTGCAGAGGGTGCGAACAAGAAGATGAGACCATCGAGCATATCCTTTACGATTGCCCGACGCTCTCATTTATTAGATTTGTGTTCGGCGAGTATCGGCTAACACCGGCCGATATAAGAGAAGTACCTCTTGGCGACGTTGTCAACTACATTAAATCTGTAGGCTGGCTGACGAGCTAGAAGCTGCCTATTATCTTAGGAGGATGCACAATGGGCCTAATGAGGAATAAGTGCCGTGGGGGTAACCCACCCTCCACACGTTACAGATACAGATACTGAAACATTAAAATTTTACACTTTTCCTCCAATTTTTTCGTTACGGTCCATTTTAGAGAAATCTATATAAAATTGTTTGTACTGACTGACTGACTGACTGACTGACTGACTGACTGACTGACTGACTGACTGACTGACTGACTGACTGACTGACTGACTGACTGACTGACTGACTGACTGACTGACTGACTGACTGACTGACTGACTGACTGACTGACTGACTGACTGACTGACTGACTGACTGACTGACTGACTGACTGACTGACTGACTGACTGACTGACTGACTGACTGACTGACTGACTGACTGACTGACTGACTGACTGACTGACTGACTGACTGACTGACTGACTGACTGACTGACTGACTGACTGACTGACTGACTGACTGACTGACTGACTGACTGACTGACTGACTGACTGACTGACTGACTGACTGACTGACTGACTGACTGACTGACTGACTGACTGACTGACTGACTGACTGACTGACTGACTGACTGACTGACTGACTGACTGACTGACTGACTGACTGACTGACTGACTGACTGACTGACTGACTGACTGACTGACTGACTGACTGACTGACTGACTGACTGACTGACTGACTGACTGACTGACTGACTGACTGACTGACTGACTGACTGACTGACTGACTGACTGACTGACTGACTGACTGACTGACTGACTGACTGACTGACTGACTGACTGACTGACTGACTGACTGACTGACTGACTGACTGACTGACTGACTGACTGACTGACTGACTGACTGACTGACTGACTGACTGACTGACTGACTGACTGACTGACTGACTGACTGACTGACTGACTGACTGACTGACTGACTGACTGACTGACTGACTGACTGACTGACTGACTGACTGACTGACTGACTGACTGACTGACTGACTGACTGACTGACTGACTGACTGACTGACTGACTGACTGACTGACTGACTGACTGACTGACTGACTGACTGACTGACTGACTGACTGACTGACTGACTGACTGACTGACTGACTGACTGACTGACTGACTGACTGACTGACTGACTGACTGACTGACTGACTGACTGACTGACTGACTGACTGACTGACTGACTGACTGACTGACTGACTGACTGACTGACTGACTGACTGACTGACTGACTGACTGACTGACTGACTGACTGACTGACTGACTGACTGACTGACTGACTGACTGACTGACTGACTGACTGACTGACTGACTGACTGACTGACTGACTGACTGACTGACTGACTGACTGACTGACTGACTGACTGACTGACTGACTGACTGACTGACTGACTGACTGACTGACTGACTGACTGACTGACTGACTGACTGACTGACTGACTGACTGACTGACTGACTGACTGACTGACTGACTGACTGACTGACTGACTGACTGACTGACTGACTGACTGACTGACTGACTGACTGACTGACTGACTGACTGACTGACTGACTGACTGACTGACTGACTGACTGACTGACTGACTGACTGACTGACTGACTGACTGACTGACTGACTGACTGACTGACTGACTGACTGACTGACTGACTGACTGACTGACTGACTGACTGACTGACTGACTGACTGACTGACTGACTGACTGACTGACTGACTGACTGACTGACTGACTGACTGACTGACTGACTGACTGACTGACTGACTGACTGACTGACTGACTGACTGACTGACTGACTGACTGACTGACTGACTGACTGACTGACTGACTGACTGACTGACTGACTGACTGACTGACTGACTGACTGACTGACTGACTGACTGACTGACTGACTGACTGACTGACTGACTGACTGACTGACTGACTGACTGACTGACTGACTGACTGACTGACTGACTGACTGACTGACTGACTGACTGACTGACTGACTGACTGACTGACTGACTGACTGACTGACTGACTGACTGACTGACTGACTGACTGACTGACTGACTGACTGACTGACTGACTGACTGACTGACTGACTGACTGACTGACTGACTGACTGACTGACTGACTGACTGACTGACTGACTGACTGACTGACTGACTGACTGACTGACTGACTGACTGACTGACTGACTGACTGACTGACTGACTGACTGACTGACTGACTGACTGACTGACTGACTGACTGACTGACTGACTGACTGACTGACTGACTGACTGACTGACTGACTGACTGACTGACTGACTGACTGACTGACTGACTGACTGACTGACTGACTGACTGACTGACTGACTGACTGACTGACTGACTGACTGACTGACTGACTGACTGACTGACTGACTGACTGACTGACTGACTGACTGACTGACTGACTGACTGACTGACTGACTGACTGACTGACTGACTGACTGACTGACTGACTGACTGACTGACTGACTGACTGACTGACTGACTGACTGACTGACTGACTGACTGACTGACTGACTGACTGACTGACTGACTGACTGACTGACTGACTGACTGACTGACTGACTGACTGACTGACTGACTGACTGACTGACTGACTGACTGACTGACTGACTGACTGACTGACTGACTGACTGACTGACTGACTGACTGACTGACTGACTGACTGACTGACTGACTGACTGACTGACTGACTGACTGACTGACTGACTGACTGACTGACTGACTGACTGACTGACTGACTGACTGACTGACTGACTGACTGACTGACTGACTGACTGACTGACTGACTGACTGACTGACTGACTGACTGACTGACTGACTGACTGACTGACTGACTGACTGACTGACTGACTGACTGACTGACTGACTGACTGACTGACTGACTGACTGACTGACTGACTGACTGACTGACTGACTGACTGACTGACTGACTGACTGACTGACTGACTGACTGACTGACTGACTGACTGACTGACTGACTGACTGACTGACTGACTGACTGACTGACTGACTGACTGACTGACTGACTGACTGACTGACTGACTGACTGACTGACTGACTGACTGACTGACTGACTGACTGACTGACTGACTGACTGACTGACTGACTGACTGACTGACTGACTGACTGACTGACTGACTGACTGACTGACTGACTGACTGACTGACTGACTGACTGACTGACTGACTGACTGACTGACTGACTGACTGACTGACTGACTGACTGACTGACTGACTGACTGACCTATCAGCGTACAGCCAAAATTACTGAACCTAGAAAGCTGAAATTTGGAACATAGGTTTATTTTATAAAGTAAGATCCGCTAAGAAAAGATTTTTGGACATTTAAACTTTAAAGGGGGGAAATGGGAGGAAATAGGAGGAGGGAGCTTTTAATGAAACTCTGTTCTTTAAAGTTAGAGATATGCAAATTTAAATTACAGCTACTAAGCATAAATAAATAATGACGTATTTCAGGGTTTTTGGATTTTTGATTGATATTAATAAAAATTAATATAAATTAATAAAAATTAATAAAAATTAATAAAAATTAATAAAAATTAATAAAAATTAATAAAAATTAATAAAAATTAATAAAAATTAATAAAAATTAATAAAAATTAATAAAAATTAATAAAAATTAATAAAAATTAATAAAAATTAATAAAAATTAATAAAAATTAATAAAAATTAATAAAAATTAATAAAAATTAATAAAAATTAATAAAAATTAATAAAAATTAATAAAAATTAATAAAAATTAATAAAAATTAATAAAAATTAATAAAAATTAATAAAAATTAATAAAAATTAATAAAAATTAATAAAAATTAATAAAAATTAATAAAAATTAATAAAAATTAATAAAAATTAATAAAAATTAATAAAAATTAATAAAAATTAATAAAAATTAATAAAAATTAATAAAAATTAATAAAAATTAATAAAAATTAATAAAAATTAATAAAAATTAATAAAAATTAATAAAAATTAATAAAAATTAATAAAAATTAATAAAAATTAATAAAAATTAATAAAAATTAATAAAAATTAATAAAAATTAATAAAAATTAATAAAAATTAATAAAAATTAATAAAAATTAATAAAAATTAATAAAAATTAATAAAAATTAATAAAAATTAATAAAAATTAATAAAAATTAATAAAAATTAATAAAAAATTAATAAAAATTAATAAAAATTAATAAAAATTAATAAAAATTAATAAAAATTAATAAAAATTAATAAAAATTAATAAAAATTAATAAAAATTAATAAAAATTAATAAAAATTAATAAAAATTAATAAAAATTAATAAAAATTAATAAAAATTAATAAAAATTAATAAAAATTAATAAAAATTAATAAAAATTAATAAAAATTAATAAAAATTAATAAAAATTAATAAAAATTAATAAAAATTAATAAAAATTAATAAAAATTAATAAAAATTAATAAAAATTAATAAAAATTAATAAAAATTAATAAAAATTAATAAAAATTAATAAAAATTAATAAAAATTAATAAAAATTAATAAAAATTAATAAAAATTAATAAAAATTAATAAAAATTAATAAAAATTAATAAAAATTAATAAAAATTAATAAAAATTAATAAAAATTAATAAAAATTAATAAAAATTAAAAATAAAAATAATAAAAAAATTAATAAAAATTGAATAAAAATGAATAAAAATGAATAAAAATGAATAAAAATGAATAAAAATGAATAAAAATTAATAAAAATTAATAAAAATGAATAAAAATGAATAAAAATGAATAAAAATGAATAAAAATGAATAAAAATTAATAAAAATTAATAAAAATGAATAAAAATGAATAAAAATGAATAAAAATGAATAAAAATGAATAAAAATGAATAAAAATGAATAAAAATGAATAAAAATGAATAAAAATGAATAAAAATGAATAAAAATGAATAAAAATGAATAAAAATGAATAAAAATGAATAAAAATGAATAAAAATGAATAAAAATAATAAAAATGAATAAAAATGAATAAAAATGAATAAAAATGAATAAAAATGAATAAAAATGAATAAAAATGAATAAAAATGAATAAAAATGAATAAAAATGAATAAAAATGAATAAAAATGAATAAAAATGAATAAAAATGAATAAAAATGAATAAAAATGAATAAAAATGAATAAAAATGAATAAAAATGAATAAAAATGAATAAAAATGAATAAAAATGAATAAAAATGAATAAAAATGAATAAAAATGAATAAAAATGAATAAAAATGAATAAAAATGAATAAAAATGAATAAAAATGAATAAAAATGAATAAAAATGAATAAAAATGAATAAAAATGAATAAAAATGAATAAAAATGAATAAAAATGAATAAAAATGAATAAAAATGAATAAAAATGAATAAAAATGAATAAAAATGAATAAAAATGAATAAAAATGAATAAAAATGAATAAAAATGAATAAAAATGAATAAAAATGAATAAAAATGAATAAAAATGAATAAAAATGAATAAAAATGAATAAAAATGAATAAAAATGAATAAAAATGAATAAAAATGAATAAAAATGAATAAAAATGAATAAAAATGAATAAAAATGAATAAAAATGAATAAAAATGAATAAAAATGAATAAAAATGAATAAAAATGAATAAAAATGAATAAAAAAATAAAAATGAATAAAAATGAATAAAAATGAATAAAAATGAATAAAAATGAATAAAAATGAATAAAAATGAATAAAAATAAATAAAAATAAATAAAAATGAATAAAAAAGGAAGTCATGTATTTTTTATATTAATAAAACGACTACAAAGTCGCAAGCAAAGCTGCGGGCAATAGCTAGTCATGTATAAAAAAAAACTTGTAGAGATCGATATCACAAACAACTTTTATAAAAATTTGATTTTTTTACATTTTGTCAAATTTCTCGAATAGGGGCCATTTTCGAAAAATTTTGTATAATACAAAAATTATAGTTGTCCCTACTTGGAATAAAAATTGATGTTTTTGATTTATTTTCAAAAAAGTATTCCCTTTAAAGATAAATCTGAAATACAGCTGCTAACAGTCCCTATTCTAGTACCCTGTATAGAAAGTAAGAGGAAGATGTGTTTTCTAAATTCAAAATAAATATTTGATTTGTTCTATTAAAATAAAACAACATGTATGAGAATAATTTGAAAATATCTAGTTTATGGCTGCCTAAAATTTTCGTAAATAACTTTTTTGATGTCTTCTAAAATAAAATGCGCCTCTTATATTTTCAGAAAATATATTTATTTTTCTCATCAAGCAATCGTATCTAAATCTCTTTTACAACGCCTCTGTATTCGTCGAGTTTCTGAATTTACGGGAAAATACAATTTTGTCTCTGACGTACGAAAATGTTAAAGACATTCAAGTTTTCTTTCATAAATCGGCATATTACATTCGTCCAAATCCAGAAAATTCTCCAGAGAGACGATATCGAGCTTTAGCGGGAAAGTCGAGGTTAAAATCATTTCGTTTTGAAAGGGGGATTTGCATGTTCATTAAATTTTTCTTATAGGTATATACGATATATTAAACGTTTTAAAATACAATTATTGATGTACATCCGAGGTGATAAAAACAACATGTACTATGTCCTGATGGTGGGAGCTGTCGTAAAACTTGTCAAATTCAAAGTAAAGTTGCTTATTGATAGATTTTTATTTTTTGCTGGCAATGAAATAATATGCTTCTAGACGTCTATAACAATAAGAAAATCCAGTTGCATGCATTTTCTGGGGATCCGGTTCTGTTACTTCCGGTGTAGGGATTTCGGCCACGTGACCGGATTTTTATTTATTAACGAAATTTGGGATATAGTTTAAACCTGTTTCTTCTAAACTCAAGATATTATAGCAAGCATTTTTTTGTTCCGGCGAAAGTTCATATACCAAAAAAAAATATTCTTGAAATAGGTGTACAATCGGAACCAAACGCCGAAAAGTGGTTTAATTACTCTCAAAATGTTTGCATGTTTCTCATTTAAGAGTATTAGCCTTGTAAACATATTTTATTAATTTTTTCTTCCCAATTCGCCATAAATTAGACTATTTTAACATGTTGTTCCGGCGTGGATAGAATGTTAAATGGCTGAACTATTATTTAAAAGAGGTTTCATTGCTCCCAAAATGTTTGTATGACTCTTAACTGAGAATATTGCTTTTCGGGAAATTTTTACTTAGCAATTGTATTCTCTTATTTACCCCCGAGTTTTCGTCAAAAACGTGTCTAAATAGTTTAATTCATGATGAATGGGGTAAAACTACTACATAAATATTACTTGCAAGGGCAATACTCTTAGTTGAGAGTCATACAAACATTTTGAGATAAATTAAAGCAGACTTTTGTTTCTGATTTTATACATATTTCAAAGTTAAAATAATATTTATTTGCATGACCACCCTTTTGCTGACACAAAAATGTCATCTTAAGTTCAAAAAAACATCATTTAAGCTTAATCCTGATTTTTATTGAAAAACACAAATATCCGTAGCCGAAATTCCTGCACAGGAAGTAGCAAAATCGGACGACAGAAAATGTATGCAAAGTGATTTTCTCATTGCTACATATGTTTAAAGACATATTTAATTTCCAGCAAAAAACGATTAAATCCTTCGATAAATAATGACAGTTCGCATTACCCGGCACAGTACATGTTGTTCACCCCTCCGCTGTACCTAACTACAAATAGCAAGCAAAAAACACGATGTGTAACTGTTTACGGTCAGATGGGGGACTAAAAGCTCTGCTTTATTACTAACTTAATAACTTGGCTAACTCAACAGTTTTCTCTTTCTTATCAGAAAGGCGTTGTCAAGAAGCTGGATCACTTCAACGTTCATATGTTGGTGAAGCCGTTATTCATTACTACTAGCGAATTTGGTGATAGTTTGGTCAACAGTGTCCATTTGGAGATCTTGATACCGGTTGTTGTTTCTAATGCACTAATGAGCATCGACATTGTTCCACAATGCTTTGTTCTATTATTATCTGGCCTTTACATGCAGCTCATTTCCGCGGCGGTGAGCAGGGCGTTGGACAGGGAAGTTGGCAGCGCGAGTATGAAAACACGTCGTTCCCGCTACCATTGCTCATGCCACTGTCGCTGCCGCAAGCTCTCTTCAGTGGTGGTATTTTGAACGCAAGTCAAAGTACTGACAATACGAGCGGTAAGCGACAGTTTACATGCTGCCCGCTGTTGTCCTGTCCTGTTGCTTTACCAAGTGCACGAAGATAAACTTATGTGTTTATTGTTGGGTTAATTATTAGCTCCAAAAACATTTAAACCACGATTGAGTGGAGCAACGACCAGGTGCTAAAGAGTGATAGAGCTTTATGCAACTAATAGATTAATAAAGATAACAAAAAACATAAAGTATTGTAAAATGAGGTGAAATTCAACAATTGTACCAATCGCAACAGTTTTCAGGAAAACACCGTGTTAGTTTTAGTTACCACTCTATATGATTTTCAGAAGGTTAAATTATTTTTTATAGGTATCGGGGAACTTTACCTAATACTTAAAGCACAAAAAAGCAATTTCTGAATGAATAATGTTTGAGGTTATAATATATAATTATTCATCAATTTTAAATAAAATTTTGTCCCTGAAAAAACTTTATCTGACAAACTTCCTTAACATTTACATTTGAGGTAAAGCTCGATAACACATGTCTTTGACACCGTCCTACCTATAATTTTTAAATTTGGCAACACTTCAACTCAAATACCTGAAATCTATGAATTTTTAAATTTGATTGGTCACAAATCGGGGAAAAGTGAGGTCAATCGCAACAACTGGTAATGCTGGTCCACCGCATATCACGATGTTTTGTTTTCGCTTAGTTACGAAGATGCCGCGTGAGTATAAGCGTAATCCAAAGGGTAAACCTTGCCGTATGGTTTCAGAAGAAGTTTACGAAAAAGCGATTAAGGAAGTTCAAAATGCTATTTCACCTAGAGTGTTAAATATAAATATAGTTACAGTTAATAATAATAATTATTATAAATAAATAAATATATAATCACTAAAGGCATCATTAGAATATTATTGTTGCTGGAATAAGCCCAAAGCTGACTGTCAAACTAGTTTAAGGCACTTCTACAAAAGGGCCAGGTAGTACTGGAGGTACCTCTGTGTAAACTATTTCTAGCTAGCATAGCTGTCGAATATGTTTCACAAAGTTGGAGGTATGCAAGAGTTGTCTTCATTCCCAAACCCGGGAAAGCGTCTTACGCGGAGACCAAATCTTTTTGATTAATCAGCTATTGAAGAAATTGATCGATAGACATATACGGGACGACATTCTACGGGATAAACCGGTACATCGATACCAATTTGCCTACCAATCTGGAAAGTCTTGCGATGCAACCAAACATAGGCTAGCTCAACAGGTTAATCAAGAATTGAAAAGCAAAGAAATAGCACTGTTTTCCTAGATATAGAAGGAGTCTTTGATTCAGCTTCATTCGTTTCAATACTGGGATCTATGCCCAAGCGTGGTGTAGCACACTGCATCACGAAGTGGGTTGAGTTCATGCTTAATCATGGAACCATTACCAGTAATATATTTAACACAACAAGAGAGGTTAAACAGGGATGCCCACAGGGAGCTTGGTGGTTGATGTCCTAAAGCCGGAAAAATAGGGAAATACAAAATGAATTAATCTGATATACAGACGATTGGAAAATAGAAAAGAGCACAGGAGCTTGGATTAATCATGAAATACTACTAAAGGTCATATTAAAAACTGGCTAGACTTTTTGAAATATTTATTAATAACATTAGTAATAACGAATTATAGCCTATTTCTTAATTGCAGAGGAGCTAATACTAATTAATTCCCATTGTCTGTCACGGCATATAAATGTCACAGTGAGTTTAATAACGCCAACTCATATTTTAGACATCAACGTAACCGTTATTTTTGTAAGTTTACGTTTACGTTAACGTTATCTTACGGCAAACACTTTAACTCTTATCATCATCACCCAAATGCTCAAAAAAATCAAACGTATAAATAAATTGACAGAACAAAGATCGAAATATTTTCAAACAAAACCGTTACTTTCTAAACAGAACGCCTCAAAGCAAACCTCTAAAAAGAAAGTTGCGGCAACAAGTTATTTTTAACCTACTCCCAAACAACCGGTAAGGGTCTCAATAGGACCATTCGCAATCATCATTTTCCTCTTTACCTGTGACACGTAGACCCTCTCCGGGACCCTCGGCGGTAATGACACCTCACGCGCCACTTCCGGTCTTATCCCCTCGCGCACCGCCACGTCCGCGGACCGAACCCCCTCGCCCTTGCCGCTAAGGACAGGGGGACGTTTCTTGGGGGTGACGGGGAGTGATCTGGAACCGGCGCTTGCCGTCTCCCAATCTTTCATTAGGGCTCTCAGTCTGGTGGTTTCCTGGGCCCTTTCTGATTCGCTCTCCGAGTTGTAGTCTGGACCCTGAAATCAAAAATGGATTAGAATTATTGACTGAGAAGTTTTACGTTTTTATAGGAGGGATATATAAACTAGGATTTGGTGAATGTGTGGTGGAATATATATTAGAAATTTACAGAGGTTTATATTTTAATGGAACCTATTGTTTCATCTATCGGAAAACATCAACAAAAATATAAAGCATAGGACTAACCCAACATATCATACATTAGTTTTTAAACAAATTTCTCTTTACGGTGCATTTTACTCATTATAGTCTGATCATTATAAATGGCCAGTTGGTAATTTATTCTAACCAGTTTAACTGCGGTTTTCCAAAATTTTAAAACTAAGATCTTACTGATTAGTATTTCTTACGTTCTAATAAATTATGTACAATTAATAAAGATTGATTCACAAAAAATGTTTCTAAAGTTGTCCCTGACCGACAAAAACAGAGATACGAGTCATGTCTGTGATAAATATGCACGGCTCTGAATTAAATCCAAAATGACACTTAAAAAGAATTTCAGAACAAATTTTTATATTTAATTTTTTTGTATCAAAAGAACAATAAATGTTTGTAGAACTAAAATCACATTAACAGAATAGCTGCCGTGTCCAGTATTGCAAAAAATAGATTTACTTAAAGAAAAAATATATTCGTTGAGATACCTTTTTAATAGAAAAAAATAAAATGCAACATAGCCGGAAAACAGATGCAAGCTTTACACTCCGACATTGTCTTGGTTTGAGTATGCACTCTAGAGTTAAAAAATTTAAAAAATCAGATAATAAATTACTTACCATATCAAAACGTGGTCTATTTAATAAAGGTTCTTCTACCCAGTACTTTTTCTTTCTATGTGTGTTTAGATACTAAATTTTTCTTTAACAATAACTTTTTTTAATAATAATAATAGACAGAGATAGATAGGATTGTTTACAAAAATTCTGAAGCCAACACGGGTTCATAATCTCAGCGTCCTTGACAGAAATGCAATATTTTGATTGAACAGTTTAGTCAAGTTTACGGAGTTGGTAACAGTAGTAATGCATTCGTTCTTATATGAAATGTGAAATCTAGCTACCGCGCAGTAAAAAAATCCATATGTGTAATAGTAGTAAATCTGGTTTTTCATTCATTATTTTATAGATTTAACTTGGAGACTTGTTTATCACAGGTAAGCCTATGCTTACATAAATTTAAATACCAAAGACGTAGGTATTTACAGTACATTATTTGTAGATTTATATTTAACTATTTACTTTAAAACTGTTAAATTAACTATAAAAATTGTAAATAAGCTGGCGTACTAATTGGAAAAGGCATTTTTTATGAGTTTTTTTTTAAAATGTTATTGAAAATATATCTTTGTTCTTTTGTATAGCAATATATCGATTTTATTTGATCAAATTATAAAAGTATTACAAAGAAATAAAAAATTTACGTTAATTTGAATTTTTAGTTATTTCCATGTCATGGCTGATTTAGCTGAAGTTACAACTAGTTCCAAAAATAAACCTTTGGCGCTTTATAATGGCTATCAATAAAGACTAAAAAAACAAAGTAAAATTAAACATACGTGGTTATTCATAAAAGAAAAAGAACACTGAATCGGTGAGTGAAAGAACAATACATATCCAAAATGACCATTTTGAGAAAAACAAAAAATCTGTTTTAAAGGAGAACTATGGGTTATTCGGCCAAATTATGTATTGTGAAGTTATAGAATTTTTGTTAACCGATAATAATACATACATAAATTTAAAAATAAAATTATGCAAAAAATTATATTTGAAAAAAATTACTTGCAGTTATACTGTTCTTTCACTCAATTTAAAAAAATCTGATGTGTCCAACACATGACTTTCCTATCTAGGTATTACAGGCTTTTTCCGGTTATTTTGTACAACCTATTGCAGCATCTCTATAAATGTTTAGAGGATAAACTAAATATATACATTGTCCACATACATCTACCGCGAAACATTTTTCTATAGATATTCATTGAAAATGAAAATACTGAAAAATTTAAATTTAGCACTTTTCCTACAATTTTTTCATTACGGTCCATTTTAAAAAAATCATGTATAAACAAATATTATAGAGATCGATATCGCAAACAACTTTTATTTCAACAATTTTCATAAAAATCAGAATTTTGCACATTTTGTCAAATTTTTCGAATACGGACCATTTCAGGAAATTTTTACATAAAGCAAAAATTATAGATAATAATATTAGAAGTAACTTTTATTTGAACAATTTTTTTCTTCAAACATAAATAACAGATATATTCCATAAAATATAAAAACGGCCTCCCATAAAGTACCCCCCCAGATGTTCCGACTTTGTCCAAAATCTAATAATTTCACGTCAGGCCGAAATAAAACTTAAGTTTAAAATTTAATGTTTTTTTCTTTATCCATTTTTGAGTTTTCTTCAAATTTCGAAATTTACACATTTTCTCAAATATCTCGAATACGGTCCATTTTAGAGAAATTATCAATAGGATAAAAATTATAGAGAATTATATTACAAACAACTTTTGTTTGAACAATTTTTATAAAAAAAAATATTTTTTTACATTTTGTCAAATTTCGCGAATACGGACCATTTTAGGAAAATTTTGTATATAACAAAAATTATAGAAAATAAAATAAGAAGTAACTTTCATTTGAAGAATTTTCTTCCCCAAACGTAAATAACAGATATATTCCATAAAATATAAAAATGACCTCCTATAAAGTACCCCCCCAGATGTTCCGACTCTGCCCAAAATCTAATCAGCTCATTAGACGTTGGAACAAAGCTTAAGTTTGAAATTTGGTGTTTTTCCGTGTATCGGTTCATGAGTTATGCGTTATACAGACACACACACACACACACACACACACACAGACACACACACAGACACACACACACACACACACAGACATCATCGCAAAAATAGTCAAAACGGATTCAGGGGACCTCAAAACGTAAAAATCCGTCGAAAACTCGAGGTCGAAAAAAATCATGATTCCTATACTTTCCTTATATCTGTATACAGATAGGAAAGTAAAAATGCATTAAATTTTTTTTGTAGCTTTATTGATTATTATTTAACAAACTTATTTGTAATTTCTTAATTAGAATCTTTATTTTGGACTTTCTAAGAAATAATATATGGTAGTAAAACTCTAGGATTTCATCACTAAAGTAGAATAGAAGTATCTTTGTATTGGCTGTCTTCTTTACGTTAATAGGGACAACTTCTGAGTATGCCTTTTCTAATGGCGAGCATACACGTAACGGTCTACCGGAGAGGTCTACCTGTGCAAGTGTGCCTGCGCAGATCGGCTTCACGTCGTGGCGTGTATGTCTACCTGTGCAGGCACACCTGCACAGACAGACCGTAGCGTGTATGCCCGCTATAAGAGTAACTGCAGATTGGCATTAGGTTTGACCAGTCTAATGCGCCCCACACATAAAAGTGTAGAAGAGAAAACCGCCTATGAAGGCACTTTACCAGGAGTTTTACCAGTGTATGTAAACTGGCTGTACTGCAGAATGATAAAATTAGCTTTTTGTTCATCAGCTGATTTAGAGATTTTTTTTTATGAAATTGCGACCACCTGTTTTTGAAATCTGTGTCAAATCTGTCTACGAAACGACATGGCTACTGCGTGAAAAAAGAGTACATGCGCCGTACATGTACTGTTTTTTCACTCAGGCGAAAATTGAACAAGCCCCTATCGCTCGTATGATGTTGGTCGGTGTATTATTCTTTCGCTATGTGATAGGCCTTTGAATTTTAAACAATTTGCCTATCTCAGTTAAAATTACCGTTTTTGACACTTGTAATGTTCTTTCACTCACCGATTCAATGTAGAGGTTCCTTAATGACAACTTTGGAAAATATTTTCATTTTAAAATAATATACAGTGTGTCCGTAAAGTATGGAACAAATTCATTTTTAGCTAAACAGACCATTTTAAGAAATAATCCTAAAACACGTCGATTTTTGATTTTAATTTACCGTAACTATTTTAAAATAATAATCTAATATACAGGGTGAATTACTTTCGAATAATGACGTCACCGTTATATTTTGAATGAAACACCCCCATTTTGTCTCAATTTTCGGATTACTCTAGCTGAGCTGATTCCAAAAATGTATCACATGTTGATTGCAATTGGTACAGTGTGGGCAAAAATACAATAGTTTTGTGTGTATTCATAAAGTAACGCGTAACATTCTTTATTAGTTAAATTAACAATATTATCAAAAATACTTATTATCTAGCGGACAGAATATGATGAAATACATGACTTTATAAATGTTCGAACTGCAGCCCTTGCTGTATTTGACAGTAACCCAAACGGTGTACAAATTCTTGTTGAACCTTGTTTATTGTGTCTTGAGAAATATTGTTTATTGTTGTCTGAATTCTCTCTTTTAATTCTTGAATATTTGCTGGTTTCGTTTGATACACAACATTCTTCAGATGGCCCCACATAAAATAATCCAAAGGATTAAAATCTGGTGACCTCGCTGGCCATTCGATAGGTTCACGTCTACCAATCCACCTGTTCGGAAAAATTTCATGTAGGTACCTTCTAACATCTACAGCATAATGTGGAGGTGCACCATTCTGTTAAAACCATAAACTTTCATCACAACCTCCAGGATTACGTCTGCTGGGAAACAAATTACGTAAAGTAGCTACGAGATACCCCCTTAAAAACTCAAGGTACGTTGCCTCGTTTAAATTACCTTCGATAAAATAGGGTCCGATGATTCGATTTCTTACAATTCCAGCCCATACATTTACCTTTAGCGGGTATTGTGTATGATGCTCACGCATCCAGTGGGGTTTTATTTTGCCCAGTATCTACAATTCTGACGGTTAACCTCGCCATTTAACGTGAAAGTGGCCTCATCAGAAAAAATAATGTTATGTATCAAGAGAGGGTCTCGGTGATATTTATCCATAATTTTTTCGCAAAATTGGATTCTTCTATCGGGATCATCTTCGTTTAATTCCTGCACAAGTTTGATTTTATAAGGATGCCATTTTTCAAGCTTTAATAGTTTGTGTACCGTTGTTTTGCTAAAGCTACGGTTTGTTAGAACAGTACGCGTCGCAAAACTCACAGTCTGCTGAGCGCCGCGCACGTCCGTTGAAATCTAACAATGTTAATCCTATGGGAATGGTTTGTTAGAGTCAGCGCAGTTAAGCAGACAGTGGACAGACATCAGTGTACGTCGACTGTTTACGTCGAAATCAATTTGAGTTTGATTTGGACGCACTCGTTGAGCAGAGCATACAGTAGACTGTCAAATGAAATGAGGTTAGAATAATTTGTGTTAATAAAAATAATAAATATGTCGTCAAAGTTTTCTTCAGAAGAGGATGAAATATTGATTGATATAGTGCGAGAACATCCTGCACTTTATCAAGTAAAAAGTAGAAGTATTAAAGACAATGTGGTTAAAAATAATATTTGGAAAAAAATATCGGAAACACTGGGAAAAAATGGTAAGTACCTATCTATACATAATTTTAAAGATGAAAAGGATAAATGTGTCATGTACAAAAAGAATTTAAAGTTCTTCAAATGGAATATTTACGATAGATGGCTCATGACACCTGCTTCTAGGAATCTCAGTCATATTAAAATTGGAAATTAAAACTATCACAAAAGAAAAGTACAGCAGGGTATTTCATTGGGAAAGGAATATACGTTAACGGTGGATGGAGGCCACCAATGTGCTTCCAAATAACCCTTACTTAATTTCACCGTTTATTACCAAAATTTGTCTATTTCTTTTTTGACTCCTAACTTGCTAACCACCTTCTATGTGTTTTTTATACTTGGCACAGATATTATCCATAACTTGACCAAATCTACAAGTTATCAACAAGAAACGAAATCCAGGTTCGTCTTTACAAAAATAATAAAAAAAATTATTCATCCTTAAAACAACACTGTATTAAATTTGGTTCCATGTGTGCCGAATGTCAAAAACATATGAATTAAGAGGAAATAGGTAAAATTGGTTATAAATAGTAAAAGTATTATTAAGTAGGTATAGGTTTTTTGGAAGCACCTAAATCTGCAGTTACTGTAAGTCCCTTTCCCAGTGAAATACCCTGTATGGGATATTTTAAGTATATCAGGTGATAAAATCATTTTTTTAAAAAATGTAACATCCACTTGCGTCTTCAAATCAATAAAAAACAAATTGACGAAAATCATATATTATTATTAAAAAAATAATTATCACATAAGTAATGTGCTTGGAACAAAAATTTTATTATAACATTATTCAATACGTGAAACATGTTTGTCTTGCCATTGCGCAGATCCCTCAATACTGTTAAAGTATGTTTTAAAATTATCCCTGACCGTACAAGCTTCAAACGAAGATCTTCTATCAATTGTAGGTTTTAGCGGTATCATGTTTTCTCTTGGAAATTCAGGCGAGCTGTTTGGATTCTCATTTGGATATAAAATTTTTGAATTCCGAAGCATATTATGGAATATGCATGCTGAAACAATTAAATTATCAGCAACTTCTGGCGAAACTGCTATGGAAGTATCAAATACTCTAAAATATTGGCACAATATGCCAAATGCATTTTCTGAAGTTCTACGTGCTCTGCAGTGTCTGTAATTGTAAATGGCTTTTGCCTGATCATGTATTGTTTGTTTTTGAGGATATGGTTTCATCATATTTATAGTTAGACTAAATGCCTCATCTCCTAATACTACATTAGGAAGCACTATATTTGTATCAGGTATAGCACTTGGAGGAGGAATATTAAAACTGCCATCAATCATCTGCTGTCTTATAGCTGATTTCAAAAATATACCTGCATATCCCTCTCGACCATAAGATCCTACATCAATGGCTACAAATCTGTATCTAGCATCAACAACTGCTAAAAGAACTACAGAATGAAAATTTTTGTAATTGAAAAAAAGTGATCCTGCATTATCAGGACACCGGATTCTTATATGCTTCCCATCTATTGACGCACAGCAATTTGGGTAATTCCACAGATAAAAATAATCTTGCACATTTCTTTTCATCTGTTGTTCGCTTGGTTTGCAAATGTATACATGAAGCATACGTTTCTTAATACTTTTAAGCACTTCCCTTAAAAAAACGCTAATCCAGCTATGGTGAATTCGGTACTGGAATGCCAAAGATCTAAATGACTCACCAGTGGCCATGTATCTGCAAAAATAAAATAAAACATATCAAATAAATCCAAACAATGTATTAAAAATCTGCATATGTGTTTGACTGTTATGAAACTAGCCTATAGGCCCCAACTAATTTATCAAATTTCACATCTAAAAAAATTTAAAAAATTCTTAAGGAAAAGTGGGCCCTACTTTTTTGTGGATCACGGATATATGTATCTATCATTTGGTGAAAATCTCAAGAATACATATGGAAATTTCAAATATTTTAAAATGGTTTCTGGTGCTCCTACAATTACTGTGAGACAAGACTTTCTAATGTCTGGTGTCTCGTAAATGTTAGTTACAAAAATAATTATTGTATTAGAAGATCTTAATGATGAAATCGAACTTTGTACATATATGTATTATGTTTTATAGTAGATATTTGAATTTTAGATGAAGATTGTAAAAGCAGGTGGAAAAGCATAAGAGATTATTATCAGCGTAGAAGAAAAGAATATTTGAAAGGGACAACGACTGGTTCGGCAAAAGGGGATTGTGCAAATAATTTTTTTAAGAAATTTGAGAATCTCCGATTTTTGGATGGTACCTCAATTGTGGAAAGAAAGTATGTAATTTTTTTTTTGATACATAATATCTGTGTAATTATTCGATATTTTCTATAAATTTCATTACTGTTTCAGAACCATCAGTAACATCCAAATTTGTAGTGACGACAGTCAGGACACTCAACAAAAAACACAAATACCTGACGAGGAGATAGAAATCGATGAAAATGTATATTTTTTTGATGATAACGAAATTAGAGAAAATGAAGATGTCGAACGCTCAAATATAAATGAGTTTGAAGTTCCGGCCATAAGTCGCAAAATTCCCAACAAGGAACCCCCACAATCCGAGAATCCTATTAAGAAAAAAAGGGTTGTTTCCAAAGAAAAAATACATTATTACTAGACGAAATAAAAAAAGGTCGAGCAGAACGAACAAATATTCTTCGAGAGCTTGTGAATAACACACAACCACAAAAGCAGTAGTCAGAACTGGAATTGGGAGATCCTGCAATAAGTATGTTTTTTAAAAGTATAGCTGCCACAGTTTCTGGATTTACTGCCATTCACAAGGCTAAAATCAAAGCCGAAATTATGAAAATAGTTTCAGACTATGAAATAAAAGAATCTGAACTAATGGCAAGTACATATACGGGACAAGTGCACAGTGAATGGGTAGAAGCTTCAGATTTCCACCAACTACATCGTACAGATGTGACCGTTCTTTAGTGGACAATATATATATTAGTTCTGAAGAAACAAGTGTGCGCTCTCAAAGTGCAAATTCCTACATTCATTCGCCAGATTCATATGACAGCAACTAACATTTTTAAATAATTTTTTCGAATAAATATTTTTTTCTAAATTTGTATGTGTTTATCTGATTTAATTTAATAATATTTAAAAAATGATCTACTGAAGTATTGACAAAAAATATTAACAAAAAAGAAATCCGGGTCTGTGATTTATAAATTAGTCCATCCTTAAAATAACACATGATTTGTGTGCATTTGTAAGTCGTTTCCATACTTCAAAAGAGACCAATAAAGTAAATCCAATGATGTGATTTTTTCGAGAATTTTTTTCACAGAATATTTAACTATTATAATTTTATGGCCTCATTGTTATTTTTGAGCATTTTGGGGATACAAAACGGAAACGGACGGGCTCTTATTAATTTTTTACATTGATCTTATTTAACAGTTACATATTATGTTGGTACTTGTACCACTAGATAATATTTCATGCCTGTATTTAGAATCAAATATTATCTTTCGAACACACAGTACCTATAATAATTTTTAAATCACTACTTAGTAGATTTCTAGTCTGGTTCCATTTTGTTTCACTAAAAAGCCCAAAAAATAAAAATTTGGTCTTAGAATTTTAGTAATCTAACCGACGACGGAAAATAAAAGACATCATTAAAGTAATTTTTGTGTTCTTTACAAATATGAAAACACTTATTAGAAATTCAGATGCATGGGTGAAATATTTTTTGTAGAAACGGGCCTGGTTTTCGCTTTTAGTTAATACCTTAGTAGAAGAGCAGTTGGTAGATTTGAAGATACGTGTTCTAAATGTCAAAAATATACATTGGGTGGTTGGTAAGTTATTATTAAAGAAATAAATAAGCTAAATTGACGAAATTAATGAATTTCATCAATTTAGCGAGTACGAGTTATTTGATTAGTTTTTTTTTATTATCAATTAATTTTTCATAGCTAAATATTACATTTGGAAGCACCTCAGCCTCCATATATAAGGTATAATACTTTCACAATGAAACATCCTGTAAAATACAATTTTTTTTTGTATTTCGTATAAATACGGCACTTACCTCAAAGTAATGCACAGTTTTTCTTCAGGAGAAATTGGATGTTGCCGTCTATTGTAGGGTTTCTTTGTGATATCTTCCCTCACATATGATAAAACTGTTTGAAATAATTCAGTAGAAAGTCGGAAATATGCCCGAAAATGTTGTTCATTTCCAAACAACCTTCTTTCTACAGTAACATTATATGCTCCCTCCGTAGCTCGGCGAGAAAACATATCATCCACGGCTTTATTTCGCTCAGTACTATTTAAAAACATTAACAATTCTTCTTCATCTTCTTCTTCCATTATAATAATCGTTACTAACGAATTGTTTAATTCATGTAAACTCATTTTCACCTGCATACATCAGCAGAACAAATTGAACTGATATATAATTCTTAACAAACCACTTCCACTTAAACTGACGTGAGTCGAACGCGACAGATTCTGCTGTATGCGTACGTCGTGCGACGCGCACCATCCTAACAAACCGTAGCTTAACACCGATATCGAGACTAACTTTACGCACAGAAGTGTGCGCGTCTTCTTCAAAACTAAGTAAAACATCTATACTAAATTCAACTTCGAAATTCCAACGAGGTAAACAATGATCGCCGCGTGCTACACACGTGCTTACCGACGCAGCGCTCATCTATTGGTCAAATAGTCGAGGATCTTCCCACTACAACTTATAGAGCGGTGTACAGAGCCGAATCTTTAAATCAGTTGTTTCGTGTCTAGCGTTGACGCATTAATGTTTAGAGTATTTTACATTTTGTGTTAGGTTTTAATTGTTTAGATTTTTTTGGTTTGAATTTTTCTATGAGTATATTTCAGTTAATTATTTAAAATTTATAGGCTATAAATTGTAGTTGAAGATTTTCATAATAATAATATTTGAAGGTAAGGTTGTTTTTGGGTATTTTTATATTGGTATTAAAATGTAAATTTTCAGTTGTTTCGAAGTATTTGCTGTAGCGCTTGGATTAAAAAAAATAGGCTTTCAAAATGTCTAGCACCGATTCAGCAGATGATCCGTTCAATATAAATAATAAATTGAGCCCACCAAGAAAACGACCAAAAAAAACTGATTTTGATATAAATACTAAAGAAATTATTTTGAACGTTTACAAGAACGAACTACAGCTTGATCCAACAATACTCTTAGGTGAAATAGCTGCAAGGGTAGCACTAAAAACAGGTGTATGTAGTCGCAGTTTTCGAAAAGTGATTGGTGAATATGAAAAATCTGGAACTTTTTCTGCGCCAAAAAAAATTTTTAATCGAAAAAATACATTTGATACGCTTTCGGATTTTAACAAAAATTCTATCCGCCGAAAGGTTCACGACTTTTTCTTTAGAAACGAAATACCTACCATTGATAAAGTACTCAAAGCTGTTAATGACGATTTAGATTTGCCTAATTTTAAGAGAACAACGTTTTATAAAATAATAAAAAAATTGAATTTTAAATTCAATAAACGTCAAAGAAACAGCTTTTTAATGGATCGGGATGAAATAAAATGTTGGAGAAGGGACTACTTAATACAAATTAGAAACTATAGAGACCAAAACAAAACTATTTATTATCTGGACGAAACTTGGATAAATGCAGGCCACACAAAATCTAAAGTTTGGGTTGACGAATCAGTAACATCTAGTAGGCAAGCGTTTTTAGATGGTCTTTCAACAGGTTTAAAACATCCTACAGGTGAGTAAAAGATAATTTTCGTAAAAATGTTGCCTAATAATTTTGATTAAATTTTAGGCAAAGGCAAAAGACTTATTGTATGCCATATAGGAAGCAGCGATGGATTTCTTCCAGATGGACTATGGGCATTTGAGTCGAAGAAAAGTGGCGACTACCATGAAGAAATGGATGGCCCATCTTTTGAAAAATGGTTTTCAAACATACTACCCAAGCTAGAGCAGAATTCTGTTATTGTACTAGACAATGCACCATATCATTCCAGAAAGTTAGAAATAATCCCAAATACGGCCTCCAAAAAAGCTGATATTCAAAATTGGCTTCGTTCCAAAAATATTTCGTTTGATGATTCAATGATAAAAGCCCAATTATTACGTATAGTAAATCAACATAAAAATAAATATAACAGTTACATCATCGACGAAATGGCAAAAGAACATAACAAAATTGTGTTAAGATTACCGCCCTACCATTGCGAATTTAATCCTATAGAGCTCATTTGGGCAGATGTGAAACAATTTGTAGCCAATAAAAATACCACTTTTAAATTTTCGGACATGAAAAATATTTTTCAAGAGGCCATTTTAAATATTACTCCAGAAAAGTGGAAGAAATGTGTTGAGCATGTAAGACTTAAAATAGAACCCAAAATGTGGGAGCTTGACAATATAATTGAACGAAGAAGTGATCAGCTTGTAATAACTTTAAATAACAGTAGTTCTTCTAGCGATTATGACACTGAGTAGATATCTATTTTATAATATTGTTATTTGCCTTTCAATTATTTTAGTGTTTGGCAATTTTATAAATATTTCTGTTTGTAAAGTGGTTTTTTTTTGGGAGTTTTCAAATTTTTATTTACATTTCTAAATAAATACAAAATATAAATATTTTTTACAATTATTGTTATAGCACAATACCTAATGCGCCCCTGGTATCTTTTAGAATCACGCTGCAGTTGCATGTATTTGTTTACACCTTTGGAATATTGAAGTTGAATTTAGATGCTGTATCAGCATTTGCAGAGGGACGACCTGATTTGCGTATATTTTCAACCGTACCAGTTTCTAGAAATTTCTTTTCAATCTTACTGACTGTTGAACGCGTTATAGGTCTTTCTGGATATTTATCATTAAACAAATTGCACACATCCATCTGAGTTCGCGATCTGTCTCCATACCCAATCATCATTAGTATTACAATTTTTTGTTTTACACTTAACTCCATTTCTAATTCAAATTAAATCTAAGCAATAATTAAAACATTCACGAATACCAAAAATATTGTAGTACTAAACTGTCACTGAACATCAATAAATAATTAAACAAATAACAAAAAACTAAACGACTATGTTTTTTCAAAATTGATAAGACCACAAGTCCACCCTGTATCAATTGGAATCAACATGTGATACATTTTTGGAATCAGTTCAGCTAGAGTAATCCGAAAATTGAGACAAAATGGGGGTGTTCCATTTAAAAAAAATGACGGTGACGTCATTACTCGAAAATAATTCACCCTGTATTAGATTATTATTTTAAAATACGGTAAATTAAAATCAAAAATCGACGTGTTTCAGGATTATTTCTTAAAATGGTATGTTTAGCTAAAAATGAATTTGTTCCATACTTTACGGACACACTGTACATTCAATAAAGTAGTTGGCTGCTTGTTATTTATTCAATATTATATCAGGTGCAACATACCTATCGTATATCAATGATTCCGGAAAAACGGAAAAAATACAAAAATAAAAGTTGGATAACTAATTCCTTGGTTAGAAATAATTTTTTGGAAAAACTTAGAGGAAATTCGCCTAATTTGGCAAGGTTCCCTAATTTGGGTAAGTTCGACATTTTCTATTAGGAGGCGGTGAAACGGTTTTGAACGTACGGTATCGTGAATAGTATCATTGTATAAAGAACTAAATAGTAGTATCACCTTATGGAAGTTTCATTGGAGCGAAATGGATACTACCAATAGATGGCGCTAGTGAATATGGATAAGTCGATATTCGTTTGCAGTGGGCGGAGTTGAGGGTCCACCTGAAATTTTAGTGAATGCCGGAGACCGATCGATGGATTTATATTTTTAGCTCTTGGATAAAAGTTCATTCACTCGTGATTTATTATTTGGACTATTTTCTATCTAATGTTTGTTATTGTGCGTTGTTAGTGCGTTTACGGGTAGTAGGTATTGTGAATGAGTTGTGTTTATGTTTTATTACTGAATTATTTTACTGTTAATAAAGGACGAGTTCCCAACAAGAGTACCTACATGATTTATATAAAAAAATTAAATTATAGTTTAAATTAGTTTTTGAAAAATGTTTACCGAATTTAGTAAAATGATACTGAAAAATAAAATATTATAGCCATTAATAATTTTTGAATTTTCAACTTTAACACCCTGCATTTCGAAAACAAGTATTTTTTTTTCTAAGCATATTTCGTTCAATAGTTTTATTTTTAATCAGATAATCTTTAGTTGTACTATGTCCCATTCTTAATGATACATATTATGATATAAATTAGTTAACTATTACCTAATGTTTTAAAATTAGAATTAAAAATTTGTGTATTTATAACTGTTTTGAAATTAATAAAAAAGAAAATATGCTTTTGTTTTTCTTTTCCTTTACAGGTTTTATCCGAATTAATTTAAAATAAATTATATAATCTTAATAACAGCAATAATAACACATTTCTTAAGTGTTAAGGAAAATTGTATTTTTAATTCAAATACATATACCTATAGGTACGTAGGTAGGTAAGGTACCTACCTAAGTACTTAGCATAAGTAATTATAAACAACAGGTTATTTCTTTAATCTGGTGCGTAACAATGTAATTAAAAAACCCTTAAGATGGTTGGTAAATAATATAAATGAATTCTTAATATTGAAGTAAACACAATGGGTTCTATAAGGATTATTGGTTGGGGTTCGGCTCTGGGGAATAGGGCATTTAGGATCGAAATATTGAAACTAAACTGGGTATATGGATGAATTATCACATAAAAATAAAAATCGCTTTAAAAAAATTCACCTTTCCCTACCCCTATCTGATATGGTGAGGGTGGCATCCCCAAAAAATCTGATGTGTCCAACACATGACTTTCCTATCTAGTTTTTATAGGCTTTTTCCGGTTATTTTGTACAACCTATTGCAGCATCTCTATAAATGTTTAGAGGATAAACTAAATATATACATTGTCCACATACATCTACCTCGAAACATTTTTCTATAGATATTCATTGAAAACGAAAATACTGAAAAATTTAAATTTAGCACTTTTCCATTACGGTCCATTTTAGAAAAATCATGTTTAAACAAAAATTATAGAGATCGATATCGCAAACAACTTTTAGTTCAACAATTTTCAAAAAAATCAGAATTTTGTCAAATTTCTCGGATAAGGACCATTTAAGGAAAATTTTGTATGGTACAAAAATTATAAATAATAATATTAGAAGTAACTTTTATTTAAACAATTTTTTTCTCCAAACATAAATAACGGATATATTCCATAAAATATAAAAACGCCCTCCCATAAAGTACCCCCCTAGATGTTCCGACTTTGTCCAAAATCTAATCATGTCACGTCAGGCCGAAATAAACCTTAAGTTTAAAATTTAATGTTATTTTCTTTATCCGTTTTTGAGTTTTCTTCAAAATTCGAAATTTACACATTTTCTCAAATATCTCGAATACGGTCCATTTTAGAGAAATTATGTATAAAATAAAAATTATAGAAAATTATATTACAAACAACTTTTATTTGAACACTTAAAAAAAA